>CAWUFW010000076.1:4150000-4465000 GCA_963921515.1 Calotriton arnoldi
TGTCTCTTTATATGACTGAGATGGTCTTCTGCATCTCTAATGAAAGTGCAGAGAGTGCGTAAACAAGCATGGGTGGTCATGCTCTTTCACTGCACACAGGAAAATGTGGAATCTTTAACCTTCTGTGATCAGAGATGCTGTCTATCTCAGTGAGGTTTGAAGTGTTCAAACCCCAGCTCTTTGTCTTTTGACCTAATCTGAAAGCTGCAGGTTCTCTTCTTTGATTCACTACTTCATAGCCTCTGTTGCACTCTATATATTTTCTAAATAAATAAATACTAAGGCAGAAAAAAGCCTCCTGTGGGAAATCTATCTATACTAGCTGTGGTCCATAATTCACACTCAGTCTGACTAATTGTTAAATATATTTACTTTCTTAATTACTTGGTCTTTTGTGAAATATTGCCCTAACCCTAATAGCAAGACTCAAAAGGGATTGTCCTTGTATATTCACAAATCAGAGCTGTGTATTCACAATGGTTATGTTTATGCAGTGATAGATTTTATTACGGACTTTCAGATGGACTCAAAGGTGTTTACAAGTGGATGCTAAGGTATTACATAGGTGACCAAGAATTAAAAACGTTTCGAATTTTTTTCTCTTGTTGGTGCATTGTGATTAGCATAGGATTGTAAAATATAACAAAATATGATGTATGAAAACAACTACTGAAACCCCTGTTGTATAAGCTGAAACAAATGAATATATGAAGTATGCATTCAGAAGCAGAGAAAATCTGTATTTTTTGGGATAAAAATGAACCAATTTGTATTTCAGAAAAGCACGAAATTCCAGAATGTCTGGACAAAACATTCTAAATCTCCTGTTGCGTACGAAAGAGGAAGAATTTACTTCGACAACTATCGGTGCTGTTTTAACAGGTAAATCAAACATACTGAATCTAAGTTTGATGAGTGCTCTTAGATTTAATTGAGTGTTTAAAATTTGTATTTGACTCCATTTTAAAACCATTGATGCCGAACATGTTTGCAATAGTTTTAGAAAGTTGTTGTTTTTGTGCCTTGCCTGACCGCAACAGGGAAGGAAATGTGGTTTGAAATGAAAGACTGTTGTTACAGGTAAGCAGTACTTTGTATAGTTGGGACGCTTAAAGCACTTGACATGGTTGTGTTGATTTTCGTTTCTAAAACAATACTCTAAATATGCAATACTGTGAGGATTGAAAGTATGCTAGATGGGTAAGTCAAGAAATTCAAAAAAAGCTAAAAGAAATATTCAGAAAATTGAGGAATGTTTTAGAGTAAAAGAGTGTAGAAAAGGAACAGAGAGACGGACATAATACATTGAATGATTGGGAGCATTGACCGTCGGATGGCAAACCAGCAATTCAGATCCATACTTCTATTCATTATCTTATTATTAATATCTTCAGTCCTATAGTTCTGTCTCGCGAAAATTCTATCTCTAATAGAGCGCTTTTTACTCAGCATTATATATCTTGGTGGTGATACCGCTCCCTGCTATTATGCCTTGTTAATGTTACAGCTACTGCCGCTAGATCCAAGTAGGTCTTTTTAGGCAGTAGCGTGAAGGACTTCCAAGCCTTATTTTTGTTTTAATTCTTCCTCAGGTGTTTTGTAGATGGGGTTCTATGACCTCTTAAACTTGATTTGCATTCTCTTTATGTGTCACTTAACGAATTACAGTAATGGTAAGAAGTGTGGGCACTGAGGAATTGCTGGAAGTGGGACCAATCAAAACCAGTAAAAATGATATGTCCCCTGTTGACCATCAATCTTCACGTTGAACTTAATCCTTTTGTTACATTAATACCTTTTAATTAATTATATTTTTGATGATATAGCAATGCTCAACTAAACACATTAAAAAGCCTATTTGAAAAAATTACATTGTAAACAAATAGCCTTTTTAAGTCCTATTTCACATATTTATTACTTCCCACACCAACTGTTCCAATTATTGCAATATTTCATCTTGTATGTAAATGTAGGTTGGTATATTTCATGAGACCAAGTTTGATTAAAGAGCAAGAAATGAAATTCATTCCATAGTGCCCTTCTTGGTCTACCTCCCTCCTGATATGGAGAACGTTGTCTCTCCATGCTACTTATTTGAAAGAAAGATTTGTTAAGTTATGGCCATGGCTCGGCTTACCATTTAAAATATTGTTTGATATCATTTAAGATACTATATGAGTCCGAGGCTATTGGCAAAGATTCTGGCACATAACCTTTGCCATGTGTACCCGTCTCAGTAGTCATATCTGAACCTAAGACATTGAGCTTCACAGAAGGAGAAATTAACAAGTTAATACTTTACTTCCGACTTTGAATACAAGCTCTTTTGCCTCTACCTTTAATGAACAATCTGAACCAGGCAAATTAATTAGTCTACGCAAGAAGCATATAAGAACTTTCTTCCATGGAGAAGTACTGATTGAACATTTAAGAGGTAATTTGATCCCACAAGGATTCAAGTTAAAAATATCCCTGTGATTTTAACCAAAGATGATGAATATAAAATTGATTTCAATAGCGTTGGCAGCAAATGTTTAAGGGATTGGATGCTCTTGTCAATCAAAACAGCAGAGAGATTGAGTAGAAAAGAGCTTGAGGTGAACAAGCCATTTGAGGAAGATATCAGAACCAATCACACTATTGATAATTGTAAGGCACTTTTTGAGCAAATTGATAAATTAATAGCTGAATTCAATGCTAAACCTCAAGCCCAGAAAACTAAGAAAACTCAGAGGGATATTGCAAACTATAAACTAGAGAAAACATACTCTATCTGCAAGCTCATTTCTACGCCAAATCAGAGAACACCGGAGAGTTTCACCAGCTCTAAGGAAGATGTAAAAAGAGATTGATCAGTTTTTCAATAGTGCTCCTCAGCTAAATCCAGTGGTGAACAAAACTCCCCAACAAGCAGCTCTGAACAAGGTGGAAGTAGAGCGTCTTTCTTATCTTTTTTGGGTAGAGCTGCCAAAAGGGGCTGAGGAAAGTAACTGCAAGATTATGGATCAGGGGAAATGTAAACAAGAAGAACAACCTACAAAAGTTATACCTTTTGAAGTCACTGATTTATAATCTGTTGACCAGTGAGTTCTTCCAAACAAAACGTATGTTATTTTCCAAAGGACTCACATTTGTACCAACATAATCTTTCGCTTTTGTCAAGGTTTGTTCCGAACTCCTTGAATTCTTCTGGAAACGACATCTGCAAATATACTTTGCAGATACGTGATACCAGAGGCAAGCAGGCTATAAGAATTTCAGGCAACCATTCAGTTTTTAACCTTCACCCTATTTTTTTTTTTTTAACAGATTTTATTGGCATTTGGTTCACATAACACTCGCTGAAGCGTTTCACAAATCAAGTATCAAACATCTGTTTCATAGTGTACATTACATTACTCTTTCATTCTTCCTATGTCAGTATCTGTTCAGAGTAAGTTATTCAACAGGTTCAACCAGTTCTAACTCTCAACCCCCCCCCCCACCCTAAACGAGTTGCTTAGTTTCAGTTGTATATGTCAGCAGCTTTCGTCTATCTGTGCTGTCCTTACTTTGGGCGATGCTTGGTAAGTGGGCGGGAGTGGGGGAAAGCGGGGGCTTTCGCATCTTTCGCCATGGCTTAGGGCCTTTACATCTTTTGACCTTCACCCTATGTGCTACCTGCAGAGATTTCAACTTATGACGAAATAGTTGTGAAAGATTTAGACAGACAGGAGCAAAAGAAGAGATATCTAAAACCTAATTTCTCCAGTGAGAAATGTGATGCCAGAAAGATGTTAAAGAGTGATGAGCAAATTATTATTAAAGCAGCAGATGAATGTGGAGAAATTTTGGTACAAAATGCCTCTGACTATTGAGGAGGTATACCAACAACTGAGCAATCCACAGCACTGGCGGAAGATGCCATCTGACCCTTCTAAAGACACTCAAGACCTAATTTGGGAGGTCTTTACAGAAGGACTAAGTGGGGACTGGCTCTGGTAAAAATGAATACTTGGACAACAAGAGTCCAAGTATCCTCCTTACATATACCCACCCTAAAATGCGTAAGTGGTCGGTTAATCCCTGGGTCAACCTGCTGTCTTGGAAATAGATTTGATTCTTGTAACTTTAGCCATATATGCAGACTTTTTCCTTAAGTTTTTGTATCCACAGTCCAATTCTATGCCAAGGATAGCACGGATGTCATCAGTTAGATTGAAGGAAGGAACTATGATTCTTCTATCAAGGTTTTGGCAATACTACATGTTGAAAGGCTATACACCAACATCCCACGAGAGTCAGCAATAGAAGTTATGGAGATATGCTTAAATCTGCAGGAGTAACCACATAATTTTCTCATGGAATTAATCATATATCTAGCTGACATCTTCCTTTCAAAGAACTGTTCAACTTTGACAGTGAATCCTATTACCAGGTAAAGAGAACTTCAATGGGCTATTAATTTGCCCTGGAGAGGATATTTTGTTTATGGCTCACCAGGAGGAGACGTGGATTTATAATAATAATACTTCTCTTTGTCACATAACCACTTAGAAGAGAAATAACAACAACATTCATCTGATCTGGACCTATTGTCACTGTAAATTAATTCCTGGATTAGCTGAACAGTCGCTTCTCCCATATAAAAAATACTCAATGTCCTCTGAAAAGAATCTTAATTTTAGGAACTTGTGATCAAACATGAAGAAGGAAAAGTCTACACGTGTGTATACAAAGAAGACAGATGTGAGTATCTTCCTTCATTATGTACATTTCCATTAAAGAAACATGAAGGACAATCTCCCCAATAGTCACTTCCTAAGAATAAGAAGACACTGCAAAAAAGACTATACAAATAATGCTGGGACCCTCATTGCAACATTCGGGGAGTAAGGTTATCTAAAAAGATTGTTGAAAAGAACAACTAAGTAGGCTTGGTATAGGCCCTACTGAACAATAATTAAAAAGAAAGTCAAAAGCCATTGGTTTGTGTTACCAGATTCAACAGTGTGACTAATAAGATTAAAAAGATAATTTCTAAGAAGTGGCACAATCTAGAAATAGTGGGTTCCCTTTTGGGAAAACTGAGCTTTGCATTATAGAGACAAAGGGACCTAAAAGATGATTTGGTTTGATCTAACATAGTGTGATTCATTCAGAAGCTATTACAGATTGAAACACTTTTGGAATCTTCTGCCACTTCAAAGCCACAACAAATGGAGGAACTATAGTGTTTGTGAACAAACAATCTGAGGCACAGAATTTACGCTACGATGTTATAATCAAGAGAATTATGCTTTATGTACAATGTAATCATTTCGATAGAAGTAATATATCTTCATGCTTTTGTTTTTGTTTCGCTGACCAATTGTTTAATAAAAAGAATAAAAAGAATTCTGAATTGTCAATGAAGTCTTCTCAAATTGCAGTACTAGAAAGATGATTTAAATGATTATCTGCCCTGGCATATGTCGGAAACATGAGCCAGGAGGTTTTATAAAAAAATTATAATGCACAAATAAAAAATAAGAGAACGTCTGTGTCAGCCCTCCTGTTGAATTACTTTCTCTAAGCAAAGCACTCTGAAAAGAACCTCAAGTGGAGTGTACTGGGAATTGTCGTATCTAGCACAAAGAGTGGCGATTTTATAAAAGATCCTCCTTGGAAAGGAGTCTAGTATGATTTTGAGGTGGCGTATGGTCCAGAATGGACTTAATGAAATTACTGAATCAGGAAATTTTTAAAAAATAAGTTTACTCTACTGTATGCAGCAGTAGAAAGTTGAATACTAGTATCCACCAGACATATTTGAGAAGCCTGAGCATTGTATGATACAAAAACTATCATGAACTGTGAGAGAATCTCAAAACTACAAATTTTTATGAACTGTTCTCTAATCAAGTAAAGAACCCCTAAGGGAATTAAGTAGTAGCCTACATTACAAAATGGATCTGAAGCAGTAAGTCATTTACATAGTGGTACTATGAAGTGATTAATTTCTGACACCGGAAACACAGAATTTAAAGCAAATGTTAGAAAATTAGAGACTAAGGGCCTCATTCGTCCGACTGCCATCGTTTCAGGCACTGGACTGTCTGACAAGGAGTCGGCGGTCCCGACAGCCCAATTACAATATGACCGCCGTGCAGACAGTCGTAAATATGCCTTTTTCTATTACGGCTTGTGCTGCGACCCAGAAAAGGGCCGCAGTACAAGCTGCAATAGAAAAAGGGATGTTTTCAAACATCCATGCACCGTGTGCCAGGCACGATGTGGTACCTGCCACACAGTGCATGGATGTTTGGGGGGGGGCACCGCATGTGCCCCTCTGGCCCCATAGCGAATGCCCACAGGGACTGGGGCCATGATTGTGGCCCCCACAGTCTCTTTCCGTCTCCCTTTAAATGGCGGTGGGACTGCCATGTAAAGGCAGAGGGAAAGGGACATCCTAATCCCTACAGCGGTGCCTCCGCAGGCACTGCCTCCATTGTAGGGATAGGCTCCGACTGCTGCCCCAACGGGCTCCTTTAGCCTGTCGAAGGCAGCTGTCTTTCCCCCAGCCCAAGTCGCTCCGACCGCCAGCATTGTAATCCAGCAGTCGGACCGATACTCTGGATGTCGGACGGACGGTGTGGTCTGCCCGACATCCTAATCGGGTCCTTAGTGAAGTGTGGCTCAGGGGTCCATATTACTTGAACAAATCTTAATTTTAGATGATTCCTGAATGCCTGTGTTTAATTTGTTCATTTACATTTGACATTGTTATGCAAAAATGCATCATTTCAATGAACAGTATTGGTAGCAAAATCCTATCCCTGTGCATATTCCAAAGTGAGAAGCAGACATTGAATGCACGTTATCCTTGACACAATTTATTCCAAGAAATAATCACATTGATACAGAGCCGTCTGGTGGTAGCTCCATTCTCCAGAGCCATACACAATTAACTTAATTATCTTTATAAAAGTGTTTTGTTTCCAAATGTGACTAACTAATTTAACTGTAGAGTTTCCATAAGGTTTCAGTCTGCTAAAGGTCATGTCAAGTGGTGGATATCTCTGAGAAAGAAAGTGTGCCATTAATGAATGAATACTGCAACCAACCGTAGTATACGAATAACCTCGATACCATTGTCATAGAGACACTGCATAGGTGTGTGTCCTGGAGGGATAAGCCAACAGGAAAATACCAGACCAGGTCAAACAACTGTCAGGATTTCAAATAAGTGACATGAAGTGACAATGTTACCCATTTCAAAAGAAAAGCAAGCCACGACTGGCACTCAAGAATGAATTCCATTTCTCACTAATTAATAAAACTTGGCCTCATGAAATATACCAATCTGAACCGACAGGTATCTTGCTCACAGCTTGATGAACCGAAGGCAGGGGAGAGTACACCTCATCATGCCACAGCTGTCTTCGCCCAAAAAAACACAATTTCTTCCAACTGATTTTATTGCAAAAACTCTTCATTTTTATCTTCACTAGTAACTTTGTGTTCCCTATTAAGTTTGATGAAAACCAACTCTGTTGTGGGGAATGCACAGAATCTTGCTCCATATTATTTTGGAGTCAAAAAAGTGAAGCTGATATTTTAACCACATGAACTTTGTTAACCATGTTGTCAAATATGGCCCTTTGTAAATATGTAAAAATATTAATATGTGTAAAATGGTTGATACCCACTTTGAGTTTTAATTACATAACTCT
Organism: Calotriton arnoldi; assembly: GCA_963921515.1. Classification (NCBI taxonomy): domain Eukaryota; kingdom Metazoa; phylum Chordata; class Amphibia; order Caudata; family Salamandridae; genus Calotriton; species Calotriton arnoldi. The sequence continues at coordinate 4,157,695 of CAWUFW010000076.1, forward strand.
TTTGTCGTAGTAGGGGTTACTAACAACTAAGGATCCTAGTCTTGAGGAAGAAACTACACTTGCATGCAGTGAGCTCGAATTGCAATCTGTAAACATTTTTTTACAGCTGAGGAAGGTACACTGAACTTCTTTAAGGGCAATAATCAATATTTGAACGACATTTGAATCATGCAAGACCTATTGACTTTCTCGCTTTACATGGTGGACCCACTTTCAATGCAGCAGGTTCCCTATAGTGTTCCTCATGGCCAAACATTGTTAGTTCTATATTCTTAGTACAGTCTTTCTTTGAATTTCTTAATTTACATGCAGTAAAACATCACAATAATGGAAGCCCTTTGTGGAGGAAGGTGAATATGTGAAATATGATTTGAATGCCACTTTGTTTACAATTTCATTTTTCAAACTTTGTGTTTAGTGAAGTTGTGTTATGTAATCATAAATATATTTAATATATTTAGTTAAAATTAATTAATCTTACACAAGATTTAAGCCCAATGTGTTAGTTTAGTGCCTGAAACATGATTGAGGATTGATGTTCGTCTGGAGACATACTTTTTTTCAGTCCAGTAATTAGCCACAACATAGCCATCCTTAGGTTTGCATTTCTTTGGGGACCCTTGTTTAAAGTATGGGTTCTTCTTAAGCATCAAACACTTTGGTGGTTAGCATCCCAGGTTTGGCATCTCCACCCAGTCACCACAAGCAGTGGAACTGACTGTGCCAGCGTCAAAGATCGACAAACTAGGTTAGTGGCGGCACTGTTGTTTTTATGTCCATTCCTCTGAATATGCTGAGCAGTCTAGTCCAATACATTATTTCTGTTGGTTGCTTCTGCCAACTTGGCCATTACTGGATTCAGGCACTTTCTAAGGAATATACCAACCAGTAGTCATTGGCCTAACCAAAGGTGTAAGAGGCAACAGAGCGAACTGTCCCTGCAATGACTCTGGTTGGAATCTTCATAAAATGAAAGTATGTGTCCAGGTGGTATTTGGATGTATGTGCTTTAAATGAAAACCACTGAGTTACACAAAATAGTGGTGGGTGAAAAGTTTGAGTTAATCTCAGCCACTGGTAATTACTTTGGGCTGCATTCCAATCCATCGTTCTATGGCCCACCATGTCACTTCAGAGAGGAACTAGCCATATGCAAATCAGTCTTGATCCTGCTCAATAAACACCCTAAGACTGGTTTTGGCCTATTTGAACCTCTTTATAGGTTGTAGCTTGAGCTCAATGGCATAGTGAGCACTAGGACCATGTTGGGGCACAACTGTAGCACATAGGGTGTTGCACTGAAGTACACGTTGAATTCTTGAATTAAATTCAGCCACTGTTATTACTCTGGTTCATATTTCAGTCCATTGTTCTTTTACCCACCATGTCACCTCAGACAGGAACCAGCCATATGTAAATCAGTGTTGATCCTGCTCCAATACGAACAGTCTAGCCCGATCTGACTGGCCAAGCTCCCTCTAAACGGGAATATAAGCAACCCAAGACTGGTTTCAACCTTTTCGGACTTCTTCAGTTGGGTTTAGCTTGAGCCCTGTGGCACAATGAGCATGGGACTGACGTCTGGGCATACCCGTCTCACAGAGGGCTGACTGTGCCACTGGAACCAAGCTGCACACAACTCAAGAGGCCCAACTATGCGGAAACTGGTCTTGGGTTGCTTGTGTTCCAGATCTGGCTTGGCAGTTTGGGTTGTATTCTATTGGAGCAGAAGCAGGATCAGGCTGAATATGCGAATTTCTGGGTCTAATCTGTGGTGGTCCTACTGGCATGCTGCCCCGACCTTTGGCTTAGGTTACTTCAAGCATTCCATCCATCACTTTTTCATATTTGTAATTTAAATGAAAATCAGACACACTCCTAAGGAGTTACGTAAATAAAGGCCATAATCCACACAGAGTTGTTCAGCACATGGCAATGAAATCTAAGAATACAATGGAAACAAACTAGGGTTGTTGTACTAAACACCTACTGAAGGCAAACATGTTTTAATTATCAGGGACTGAATTGCCTTTTTCGCTTTAACAGGCTTCTTAAATTCATGCTCATGAACAGCTAAACTCACGCCATATTTAGAGCTCCTCAGAAAATATAAAGGTATTATGCCAGGGGTCTCCAACCTTTGCAATAGTGACAGTGACTTCTGATCAATTAAACTTATGTCGAGCTACTGCCTGGTTATAATACAAGGATACATAAAGGCCAAGCAACTTAAATGCTTCCCCTGGAACACCCAGTCATGTTGCAGGGAGCACAAATACTAATGGCATAACGGCTGTATCCTGCAGGGACAGGGTCCCCAAGGAGCTATTAAATCTTTTTACTTTGACCTGGTAGAGTCTAGTGTCACTTTCTATCATGGAATGGGATGAAACTATTCTCACTAAGCGAGATAAAGCCTGAAAGACTTCTGTTATCCTGCTTATTGCCCTAAAGTCCATTGGTTGCTGCCAGAGATACGGATACTGGCCCTACTTTAAAGATTCAAGATTAAGAAAAATGTTTAATGTGGCTGGAATAAAACAAGGATTATTGGCAAGGCGGGCTCTTGAGAATTCGCTGCTCTAGGACAAAATGCCCAAGTACTCAGAGGCACGCATAGACCGACACACAAACTAAATAGCGTTATTTTTTAACATATATATTTTATCCTTAACTATGGCCATTAGCAATGTATACATGAAGACTTTATAAGGCTCTACCCGTAAACATATTTTTGCAAATAGGCAAAAATGAAACCGAAATTAATGAACAGATTCCTTTAGGAATTAAAACACTCTTGAAGAAAGGAAGGAGAGACAGAAAATGCAGAGGAAGAAAGAAGGAATAAAGAGAAAAGTGAGAGAAAGAAATGAGTAAGAAGAAAAGAAAATGAGAATGTAAGAGATGAAAAAGTAAAGAAAGGGGAAAAGGAGAAGAAGAAGAACAACAAAGGCGAGGAAGAAAGAAAGGAAGGGGGCAGGGAGTAAGGAAAGAAAAGAGAGGAGAGAAATGAGAGCCAGGAAGAAAGGAAGGGAGAAAGAGGGGAAGAAAAGGCATGGAGAAAAGAAGAAAGAAGAGAAAGGAAAGAAGGAAGTGGAAAAGGATAGAAGGAGCAAAGCAATAAAGGAGAAGAAACAAAGATGAACAAAGAAGAGGTGGAGAACAAAGAAAGATTGAAGGCGAGAAGAAAGGGAAATAAGGAAAAAGAAGGGAAATAGGAGGAGAGGAGGAACCAAGCAGAGGAGTAGGAAAGAAGGACTGAAGATAAGGAACAAACTTTAGACTGAGATAATGAAAGAGAAGGGGAGAAGGAGAAAAAGAAATAAAAGACTGAACGCAGCAGAGAAGAAAAAGTGAAGCTTTGAAGCAACAGAAGTGAGAAGATATGAAGGAGGGAAACAAGGAAACAAACTTGAAAATTAAGGGCAACAACAAAATGAGAGAAAAGAAAGAAGAGAAACAAAAAAACAGCCAAAAGGAGGGTAAGAATGGTGGGACTGCAATAAAGAATTGAAAGAAAGGAGAGAGACAGAAAGATGAAGTAAAAGAAAAATGACGAGAAAGAAAAAAATAGAGAAAATAGAGCAAGGGGAAGAAAGAAAAAAGAAAAGAATGAGAAAAGGAGGAAAAAATGCTGAAAAAAAGAAAACACAGAAAACAGAGAAAAAAAGATGAAGAGAAAAAAATAAGTGCAGTGCAACTTTAAAAAATGTGTGTTTTGGATGTAGTGTAAAAGCCCTCCACATTTTATGCATTGGAATTAATGAAATGAAAGTTCATGAAGGCAATACTTTTCAGGGTTGAATTTTTCAAGCAGGGTGCTCCGATCTGACACATTTATTTATGGTCAGGCTTCTTTCCCAGGCTCCAGCATTGTTTATTTAAGGAAAGCGTGGGTGCCTGCTCCCCATGCCACCTCTGCCTGCATCACAGGACAAATACACCAAGTTTAGAAACGCAGCACCTGAAAGGAGGCAGCTGCACACTCCCACACTCAAGGGAGAGGCAGCGAGCAAATCCAAGAGAAACTACGAGCTCCTGTTGGAGACTCCTCTATGATGCTGTAGCAGTACTGACATTGCCACTGGATATCGCATATTGAGTTGTAGTTCTTGGTAAAATAATGTGGCATAATATGAGGTAACAGTGTTTTACTGAAGCAGTCTAAATGAAGGTGACTTTGAGAATGTTAGTTTTAAGGATTTGCTGTCAAACACAAAACATTAGGCTACGAGTGCATGGAAAAAAACACAGTTGGCAAATTACCAGGACCAAACCCGACGTAGAAATGGATAATTTTGGCACGGCAAGGGAACATTCTTCTCGCAGATGGAAGGGTAAAACAGAAGCTGTTTGAATGAGCTCTTGAGAGCAAGGGAGAATGAAAGCTCGTGTGGGAGGAAGGCTTGTTTAGTCATCTTCAGAGCAAAGCGCGTGACTCGCACACAAGAACAGGAAAGCTATTTCCAAGGTAACTCACTGTCGCTGCTTGTGAAGTTCTGTGCCCAGACTGCAGGTGTAAGTCGGCGCACGACCTGAAAGCGATAATATCTTCTGCGCTTTTGTAACCACTCACTTTCCAAAGACACCTCAAACAATTCACGATTTGTCTAGCGTGGGCTGAGCTTTGTATATATATATATTTATATATATTTCCACTGACAAAATCAAGGTTAAATGTGACTTATGTTTCTGCGCAGTCAAACCAGAATATCCCCCCTAATATTCACAGTGAAACAGTTTGAAGCGCACACAATTCCTCACTTTAACTCATGCCACCCACCATGCTGAAGCCACCATTTTACCAATGGCACAGGGAAACTAGCATTGGCAAAGCCAGTAGGTCTCGCCTATGCAAGAGCTGTTGGCTTTGCCAATATGTTTTAGCAATGTTGTACATCCGAGTGTCCGCTGTTCAGCATGCCTAAAAGTTAGTAGGGTAAAGGAGAGTGGCGTGGAGTGTCATAAAGTGGAGTCTTATGGAGTGGCGTAGAGTGGCGTACCGTAGAGTTTAGTGGCGTGGAGAAGAGTGAAGTGGAGTATCTTGGAATAGCGTACAAGGTTGTGGAGTGTCGTGGAGGGAGTAGTGTCATAGGGTGGAAGGGCGTAGAGTGGAGCATGATGTCCGAGTTGAGTAGTGTTATAGAGTCAAGTGGCATAGAGTGTCGTGGAGTGGTGTATAGCAGAGTGGAGTGGCGTAGAGGGTGTTGCATAGAGTTGAGTAGAGTGTTGTGGAGTAGAGTGACATACAGCGGAGTAGATTGTCATAGAGTGGAGTGGCATAGAGTAGAGTGGAGTAATGTGTGATAGAATAGAGTGGAGTTAAGTGGCATGAAGTGGAGTGTAGTAGAGTGGCCTAGAGTGAAGTGCCGTAAAATACAGTGGTGCAGAGTAGATAGGCATAGAATGCAAGGGCATAGAGTGCATATGTTCTGAGTAAAGTGCTGTAGAGTGCAGTGATGTAGCGTAGCGTAGAGTGCAGTGGCATAGAGTAGAGCTGTGCAGAGTAGATTTTAGTGGTGTAGAGTGCACTGGCTTAGAGTGGAGTGGCGAAGAGTGGAGTGGCGAAGAGTCAAGTGGCATAGAGTGGAGTGGCTTAGGGTCGAGTGCAGAGGTGTAGAGTAGAGTGCAGTAGAGTGGTGTAGAGTTGAGTGGTGCAGAGTAGAGTGCAGTGGCATAAATTGCAGTCATGCAGAGAGTATCGGAGTACAGGGTCCTAGAGTGCAAGGTTGTAGAGTGGTGCACAGTAGAGTTGTGCAGAGCAGTGAAGTAAAGTACAGTGGTGCAGAGTAGGACAGAGTGGCATAGAGTGCAGTGACATAGAGCGCAGTGGTGTAGAGTGACGTAGTGTGCAGTGGCATAGAGTAGAATGTTGTAGTGTTTAGTGGCGTGAAGTGCAGTGCAGTGGTGCAAAGCAGTTGGCATAGATACGGTGGCGTAGGGTGCATTGGTTTTGAGTAAAGTGGTGTACAGTGAATCGGGGTAGAGTGCAGTGGTGCAGAGTAAAGTGACGTAGAGTGCAATATTGTAGAGTAGAGTGGTGTCGATTGCAGTGGCACAGAGTAAAGTATAGTGGCATGCAGAGTAGATTGGCATAGAGTGCAGTGGCGGCGAGTGTATTGGCGTAGAGTGCAGTGGCAGAGTAGATTGTTTCAGAGTAGAGTTAAGTGATGTAGAGTGCAGTGGTATAGAGTAGAGTGCAGTGGTCCAGGGTAGATTAGAGTGGCTTAGCATGGATTGGCGTAGAGTTCAGTGACATAACGTAGAGTGGCAGAGAGTGCAGTGTTGCAGAGTATACTGTCGTAGAGTGCAGTGGTGTACAGTATAGTGCACTGCCGCAGAGTGGAGTGACGTAGAGAGCAGTGGCGTAGATTACAGTGGTGCAAAGTAGAATAGAGTGGCTTAGAGTGCAATGGCGTAGAGTATAGTAGCTTAGAGTGATTTGTGCAGAGTAGATTACGTAGAGCGCTTTGGTTTTGAGTAAAGTGGCATAGAGTGGATTGGCATAGAGTGCAGTGTTGCAGAGTAGGGTGGTGAAGGGTGCATTGGAGCATACTAGAGTAGTGTGGGGTAGAGTGCATTGGCGCGGAGTGGAGTGGAGTGGTGCAGGGAAGTGTGCAGTGACGCAGCGTGGAGTGGTGCAGAGTAGACTGCAGTGGCGTGGAGTGGTGCACGGTAGAGTGGGGTGGGTTAACAAGGAGTATGCATTGTATGGGAGCATAATGCCATTACAGACCACACATCTTCAATTGAAATGACCATTACATTTGGACTCTCATACAGTTTTACAGAAAAGGTATACAGCACACAAACGAAAATGTGTGTAAGTGTCATCCCCCAATGTATTGATTTGATTGTCAACAAAGTTCATTTACAGATATTTGTTGTGTGCTAGAAGGAAAAAAAATAACATCTGTACAGTCTTCCTCAAGAAGACCCCCACTAGCCAGCATGATTGTCACATAAATCTTCTCACTTTGAAGTCAGAGAAAGAAAAATAAATACCAAGCTCCCTGGAAGACACAGCCTGACATTTGACCTCTGTTTACAGAAAGCGAGTTTGTGGAAGAATACAGTAAACAAGGTTTGGGGAACGGGAGGGACGAACTCGAGCTGGACAGCCTAAAGCAAATAAAGCCAGAAAATAGAAAGCCAGAAAATGTGAGTTACAAGCCACAAAGCCAATGGTAAACAATGGGCGTAATGTATTCCTAGGTCAACTCTCTGAATGTCCCCAAGATGCATTTAGCAAACCAAACAGATGAGCTGTCTGGTAGGCTGCAACCTAAAAACAGGCTGACTGTCAAGAACTAAGCAGGGCAGGCGGCATGAGTTATGGCGTGGTTGTATGTGTTGCAAACCATACCCAGCAAATTTCAGGATTCTTTGGGATTTGAATTCGCTGAACCATAAGAAACCTTTATATGTGCTTTTTTTCTATGAATTTCGATGGTTTTGTTATGAAGCACCACACCCATATGGCTGTGTGCCGTGGGGGTTGGCGACAGGACATGCCCTGTCTGCCTATAGGTCACCAGCCCACCACTGCTGCATATGCCCTTTGGCTGTGCGCAACAGAGCTATGTTTCCTTTTTTTTTTGTAAAAATGATTACCTCAAAATGTTTATATATTTTGTAAAACTTTAGCAATTTTCTACAAAAGGTGGTGCCTTTTTTCCTGATTTTAAAATGCCATTATTGCTTATCGCAGTAAACTCATTTATTCCATGCCTCTGAGTGCCCCCAATAACCTTTCGTGGAACACCCCCCATTGCTGTAGATTTCTTTTACTACATTTTTGAAAAATCACAATTTTTGTGTTTCAATATTTATGATTTTTAAGATAGCTGGTAAAAAATAAATCTCCCTCATTAGCTAATCACATTTAACAAACAAATTCATATGGGAAAAAAAGAGTTCAATGATTTCCATCCAAATTGTGATTGTACAAAAATGTACATTCTATAGAGTTCTCCCAGCACCTTTTTGAAAAGCTTATATACCAAATTACCAAACTGATTTACCCCAACAAAATCAAATTTAGGATTTACCCCCAAAAAAATCAAGCTTTGTGAGTGCATTTCTAGTTTCTTGCTGAATGTGGCATAATTCCACTTTGTGTTTTTGCTGTAAGCGTGACCAAAAATTCCTATGGGGCTTAATTTGGGAAAACATATATTTCTTCACCTCTCAACGTTTTACTTTGGAATGCCTGGGCACCAGTCGCTCTTTACGGTGGGGGACTCTCCCGGCTTCTAGTGTGCTAGATGGAGTAAGGAGTCGAGAGTGATGTGTAGGTGCGCCAATATTATACATATATTATACAGAACAAGATTGAATGGCAATAGTTTAATTTTGGTGGCCTGGCATAAATTTACTCTTGTTCGTGGATGATATTCTATTGACTTTTGAGTCCTTGATGAAGCAGCTGCCTCCTCTGCTTACAGTCCTAGAAAAATAAGCTCAGTATACAAAGTAAATCTTAATATATCGGAGCTTTTAAAATGTGCACAGGAAAAATAGGAGAGAGGTTGCTTTAAAAGCCCCTTCCTCGCATTGAAATGGTACAATAACTGTCACAGATTCCTTGATATGCACATTACTAATGGCATAAATACATTATTTCGAGCAATATACCTGAAGATAGAAAATTTAAGAAGAACAGATCTCTTGCAATAAACAAAATGTGTGTCTCGTTTGGCTGGTTGGAATGAAGGCCCATGAAATGAATGTGACTGGGGATGTTATCTATTCAAACCCTTCTCATGAGCTTATCTTGCTCTGTCAGAGAACTGGGCCTGAGGAGTGCGTCATTCCTGAATTCTCCAATGCCGTTTCAGAATTCGCTTGGGTACTATACAAAAAACGTTTGATAACACTAAAATCGCCTTCCCCCCCAATGCTTAAGGTGTCACCCATTTCCTTGAGTAATCTCATACTAATGGAAAACTAAATTTTGATTGCTGCAAAGGCTAAATAAAAGGAATTTACTCCAATACACTATTGCATCGTATCCAGTATGTAAATAGTATTCCTTTGTCACTGTTTAATATACATTCCGTAATAAGAATATATTCTCTAATGATCTGAAAACATCTGAATGACTGAGAGCTTTATAGATAGAATTTCTGTTGCAGTGAAATGAATGTAGATTGTATTCCTTTGAAACATAAACCTCATTATGCCTCTATTGCTCACTCTATCAACTCCTTCTGGTACTGCTATGCCAGACCAATTTGAATCTCTGATTGTTCTCGGTTGTAATCTTGATTGATTGCATTCTGAATCTGCAGTGCCTGCATCAGCGACTCCAACATCTTATTTCTTTATGTTATCTGGGTATGAAAATTAGAAGCAATGCCAAAATACCTAATTTTAGTGGTAAACCACAGTGAGTGTCTTACTATAAACATTGTGAAGCAATTATAGGTACTTATCTATGCCACGGTCTGCATCTCAAGATTTGTAGAAACTGACGCATGAAATGAGCTTAAAAAATATGAGGGATCATTGACATCACTTAGTTCAAATGAGCGTATGCGCCCGGGCATATAGATATCAACTTCACATTCCACATCAGATTTAGCGGATACCACTACCACCCTGCATTCTCATTTATGTGTAGAAACTTTGATTTTTTTTTTTACCCAGCCTGAATAGAGGAATAGATGTCATATCCACAGAAGTAATTGTATGTCTAGTGGTAAAACCAGTGATTCATTCCAATTTATATCCTGACATCTACAAGAAGAATTGCCATAGAAATTCAGATAGAGCTCAGAGCCCTAGGAGGTAAATGCAAAAGCAGCTTTTCACTTAGACACCACTGATTGGAGTTCTGTTTCTCAAATTGATATCGCTTGAATATCCCCTATAAACGTAATGCTGATTACCAGTGGTTCTGAAGCTAACAGTGATGACAACGAACAACTCTGTACGATGCCCTTTGAAACGGAAACAGGGACTGGTATAACCCATTTACATACAGCTTTTCTAGTATAGTAACATCCTGTGTCTAAATTGTGCCATCCATCTTAATATATGGATTCAGTATTCCACCTTCACCTAATCAAATATCTTTTGTGCATTTAAAGGCTCTGCCACTACCAGCCAATCATTCCAGTTCGCCTTGTGGAAAATATCCTGTACACCCTTTTATTAATTGAGCCCAATTGACTGTTACAATTTCCTCCAGCTTGCTACTTGCTTATATAGAAATCTCATCCTCTAAAATGCACGGCAAGACTTTTTCCAGGATCTTAGCATCTCATATTAATGAAAATATAAATGACAGAAATTGCTATATTTCAGGTGTACTTACCTGGCTTCTCCTGACCAGCACCATTTCTTCCATGATTCCTTAAAGACCTGTACCTTTAGCATCCTTGCCATCAAAGTCTGCCTATCAAAAAATCTGCTTGGGAATTCACTTCCAAATGCCAATCTGCTTATTGAGGGGTAAAAGTTACATTTTTACAGAAAGCCTCTAGTCTCTCACGTTTCAAAGTGTGCTGCTCCAGAATAGACAAGGCGTTCATATATTTAAGCATTGTTTAAATTAACTTTAGATTCAGAGCCTCAACACCATTAGTGTGTTTCCTAGTCCATTTTGCATGTGTAAAACACACTTAGATGATATCCTTTATATATGATTTAGAGAGAAATTCTTCATATTTAGTGAGAAAAATGACCAGAGATTGCACATTAGGTCATTAGTGATGCATTTCTGTGGCACCAAGAGCATTAGTGCATCCTCAAACATATTTGAATAGCACTTTCGCTTTAGCAATGAATTGGTGCTATAGAAGATTCAATGCTCAAATAGTTTTCAAACTTTTAACATGAAAAATGCTACCTCCTTGTATGAAATGATAAAAAAAACTTCTGGGTGCAAATGGAATGTATTTTATTTAGTTCTATTTTTTTATTTAATGTTTTTATAACACCCTCTATAACTTTAAGCAGCTGTTTTAAAGTGCTTCAGTTTGACACTAAGACCAGTTTGAGAGGACGTGCTGGTCAAGGTCTTTGTTCTGCGGCAGAGACTGATTTGGTATAACTGGTCCCGCTCTGTGTAGTCACATTTATGTTCTTTTCTTAAAAAGCCCCATGTCGCTAGCATTAAAAACTGATTTTATTTTAAGTCCTTCAGCATATTAAGATTGGAGACAGCGGCAGTCTTATGTTTTTCCAGGAGTGGCGCAAGTGCAAATAGCAAGATGGAGAAGCAGATACCCAAAGTAGGGTTTATTCCAAGGAACAAGATTCAGAAATGTACTAAAATATATCCTACCGCTTAAGGGCTCTTACTGTCAAGTCGCTTTTGAGTAACAGCATGCCTTTTCCACTTGCCCTGTCGTTTTTATTGCCATATTTTACATGTACATCTTGATAAACTTTTATGGGTAATTTTTAACAGTTGCTCATGTAGGGCTTTCATTATGTTACACTTGGTGATTATACGGTATTGGGGTGAGGCAAGTGCCAGAAAAACACAAAGAGGCCGAGGAGGCCTTTGTTTTTTTCCCTGATTCTAAGACTGTCATCTTCAGAGGGTTGCAGGTTGGAGATCAACACCCTCAACTACCTCCTTCAAAAATTGAAGTCAATAGACTTTTGTTGAACAGATTTCTTCACTAGCAGCCCTGAAGTATCTCAGCTTGACTATCTTTCTGTGGGCTCCTCCGGATCTCAAATCTGCCAGACCGATTATTATATTGTATCTGTATTGCTGGTTGCTTTACCTTATTGCATTTTTACTTTGTATGTATCACTCGTCTGCTATTTGTAGAGCGCTATGATACCCACAAGGGTCGTTTGCACTATATAAAACTCCTCAAATAAGTAAATAAATAAAACCTTTGACCACCAGTATTAGTAGCCTACAATGGAGATTTCAGAGACTATGTGATTTTTTTTTTTTGCAATACTTTGGAGGCTAATCATGTTTTTGATAGTTTTTTAGTATCCCAGTGCGGTGCTTTATTAAATCAGCTAGTAACATTCACCCAAGCTAGTCTTCTATGTAGCGGGGATTTGCTTGGCTTCCAGGACACGATGGTCTACAGAGTACTTCCCATTAAAAGAAAACATTGATTGACACAAGTATCGAGCAGGTGTCGTACTTTATCAAGACTTATATGAGGAAACCTCATGTAATAGAATTATTGAGATTGATGGGATGGTCGTTTCGCTTTATTCTTTTATGAGCTTAAAGCATTTTTGTGTCGTTCTAGCACATATAAACAAGAGCATAGTGTCATATGATGTATTTGTGTCTAAAGTTCTAATTAAAGAGATGGTGTGGGTGCGGGGTCCCCTGCAGTGAGGCAGTATTTCCCCCAGGTAAGGCTCCTCCCAGCACATCAAAATAGTCAAAATACAGTCAATTAAGTAGGGGGCCCACTCAATAACTGAGTTCTAGATCAGTCTTTAAAATAAAATTAAAAGATTTATTACAAAAAGTCAGAAAAAATGTGGTACAGATTCGCTGCTATAAAGGCATGCAGCAAATAGATTATTATAGAGAAGTGCAAAATCAAAAGTATTCCCTATCTCACAGGTGGAGCCCTACTTTGACTTTGAGGGATCTCCAGAGCACAACGAGGAACATCAAGGACAGAATGGCATCAATGGATCCTTGTAAAAGATGAAGGGGTATATCATGGCCACAGAACATGAAATGTGTCTTATTCATTGTGTGGTGGCAGTGGAAAAGTCAAGGTACACCAATGACGTGACATCACCAAGCTATTTGAACTGCACCAATGCTTCCATACTGAACCTGGAAACAAAATTGAACTGTTGGAAAAGAACTCTGAATTACTCCTTCTGGGGCATTCTGCAGAGAATTTGCTTACCGCTGCTCAACTGTTCCTGAGAAATGTAGTTGTGAATGGCGATGTAGCAGATGCAGTGTTAGAGCTGCGGGTTTCTGGGATTCCCATGAAAAATCTCAGAGGCAGGATATTAGCCACTGGAACGAGGTGTTGGCCTGTTCAGGGCAGCATGATTGGGTCGCTGCAGCAAAGAAGGTTGCAGTGATGCTAAATGATTCCACTGTTCATATCGTCTCAGAGTTGAACCATGCTGCTTTAAGGTGCAGATAAGACTTGGAGATGGCAAAGAAGGAATTATTGCCCTGTAGAATGGAAGCATCCCTGTTGTTCCAGCAAAATAAACGGTCCATGATAAGGGTAGAACATTTGCGATTGCAAACCCTCAGAGTACTTGTGACTACCCCTCATCGAAGAAAGGCTGTCCCACTAAATCAGTATAGATCTGCCCTGGCTTGTCAGATAGTCGTGTAATAAGTTAGATTTTTTGGCTACTAGGCTTACTCAGAAACGTTCCCTCTTTTGATGCCAGAAATAATGGGAATATGAGTTACTCTTTCAGCAGCAGTGGTGGCGGTGTGGGTTTTGTTTTGTTATATTGCTGTGCCCTTTGTTCTTTCTTCTACCATGTCCCCCCTTTCCCTCACCCGTTCAGTTTTTGAGTGGGTAGTAAAAGTGGCGACTCAAGTCAAAATGTGCTATAATTTCTTTCAGTACTCATGCATTTCTTTTTACCAAATGGTTCTTTAATGTTTTCATACTTTACAGTATTAAAATACATAGACATTTTAGGTTTTCAAAACAGTTCTTTGTCTTGTGGTATATACATTTCTACACATATATGATCCTGTTCAAGTATCTCTTTATTTTACGATGTCTTGTAATCACTTGCCTTTTCGTGTGTGCAGTCAATTCTATCCATGTCCTGTCTGCTACAGTCACTTACCTGGTTTAACACTTTCAACGCTGCAACCTTTTGAACTTTGTGAAGTCTAACTGGTCATGTGGTGGTGTGGAATTATTTTTTGCGGGCCTGCATGTTACAATATCTCCAGGTCCCCCCCCCTCAGCCTACACTGAGATAGGATAGGGTTCCCCTCGCGTGGTTGTGTGTCTGTTTTATGTCTGTTCTTCTGACCTCTCCCAGGGGACTGGGGGCCCAGGAGGGCACCCCAGAAAAAGGAGTGGAAAGGGGGAAGGGAAGCACAGCACTATTACCGCAGCTCTACTTAACTTCTCCCCTCTCGCCTACGTGCATGGGCTGGTTAAGGGGCCTTTTATTTCCCCATGCTCTCCAGGGCCCCCAATACTTCGCTGTAGACTAACGCACCTCAGTATATCTGTAGTGGTGGATTCATGGCGGTCACTCGTCCGGTTTCGTTTGTAGCACCTCCAAATATTTATCCCATGCTTCCCGGCTTTTCCCTTCTTGCCACTAGAGATAGCTACATGACAACATCCACCGCAGCCCATTTACAGAGAGCGGCAATCCAGGTTTTCAACAGGGGAGCCACATGGGATTTCCAGGTCATTGTTATCTGTTTTTTGATCAAGACGCTGGCTAGGTCTATACATTTGGTAGCATATTTAGGGGTCGATTCCGATTCGGGCCGGAAAAAGCACCGACCGACTCGGAGCCGGAATTTATTCCGACCGACACGTACCTGTGGCGCCCGACACGCCAAGTACGATGCAAGGCGTGCAATATCCGACCGACACGTACTGAAGCCAAGCCGAACGACCGAGCCGCACGGAAAACAGCAATCCGGCCGGAAAAACACGCGAATCGAACCGACCGACACGCACCCGGAACAAATCCAACCGAAACGTACACGCGAACTCCAAACCGCTAAGTACGATGCAAGGCGCGAAAACCACGACCGAGTCGAACGGAGGACAAGCCGTACGACCGACACGCATACAAAACTGCGAGCCGAAGTAACACAAAACACCGCGACCGACGCGTACGCAGCATAGGAAACTGCACAAACACAGCGTGAACGAAACGGAGAAGACCGTACGAGACAAATGCAGGGTCCGACTCGGTCACAAGAACGTTTCCAACATGCACAAAAAGTACTAAGGAAAAATACACAAAGGCCAAACAAGCAATTACAAAGCCAATAAATACTGGGGGGGGGGTGGGGACAGAGAACAAAGACACACCCACAACTCCACCCATATAAAGGACACAAATCCCAACCATGATCCTTTGCAAATGCCATTCTACTGCCAGCACTCAACAGACAGCAACCACACACCCACAGCTCATCCCTCACACAAGCCACACACCATCAGCACACCAACAAATAGCTACCTCACATACACCCAGCAAAACACACACTCACACACCCTCACCTGCACACCAACACACACATCACTCACCATCACCACCCATCACCATGCCCCCAAGAAGAATCACAAGTTCCTAGATTGTGAATTGGAAGTCCTGGTAGACGAGATCCTCAGGGTAGAGCCACAGCTGTTTGGCACACTGGTCCAACAGACCCCCATCTCCCAGAAAACCAAGATGTGGGAGAGGATCATCAACAGGGTGAACGCACAATCACCATGTCTGCGCACAAAGACTGACATCCAGAACAGGTGGTATGACGTGCGCAGGAGAGGTACGGGAGCTGCTCAAGAAGGACTACCTCCTGAGCCAATACACCGGCAGTGGCCCTCCTGCCAAGCCAGTATACCTCAGGCACTGGGAGGAGAAGGTGCGGGCCATCCTTCCGCCAGTGAGCGTCTATGGACTAGAGAACATCCCAGAGCCTGGTGAGTACACAACAAATGTACCCAATATTCTGCCACAATACACACACACATCACTGTCAAGGGAGAGTCAAACCATGCACTCATAGCAATTACACAGCAACCAGAACAGAATCATCCCAAAATGTGTATGTCAGTCAGAATAAACACAACACATGCCATCTCAAAGTTACATTTAACCGTGTCATCACATGTACAAACACAACTACAACTACAGCTAGGCAGTGGCACAAATAGAACTAACAAACACATCCAGACATGTAGCCACCACTACAACACCAACACCCAGTGAAGACCACTGAAAGGAAGGAATTCTGTGTATGCTGGGCAAGTCAGTGTAGCCAATACCATCATGGGAGTCGTAGTCACACATATTGCTCACCCCCACAACTGTCCCATCAACAGCACCATGAACCATGCGCACATCACAGGGAGTGGAAAAGGACTCACAAGATGGCTGACACTGGCTACTGCTGTGGGGAGCACAAGGCCCTGCTGGCAACTGTGCAACAACCAACAGCAGGACACCACTGACTGACATCCTGAGAGACAACTTCCACTCCCTGCAATGGAAGCACGTTCCATGGTGGGATATCTGGCTGGCTGGGTGGGAAGGAGGACTCGCAGCACTGACCATAGTCACAAGCACCTCCCCTCAGACACCCCCTCAACACAAACTCCACAGAACCCACCTGGGAGAATGCAATGCCTCACATCCTAACTCAAGATCCCACAAAGAACCTCCACCCTGGGTAATGTTGTGTGAAGCACAGGGACACTCTTGGGACTTTTAGCCAACAACTGCCAGGACAACACTCCCAGCCATCCTGTCAGCACAGGCAGCCCACCCCACAGGGAAGCAGAGTCAAAAGGAAGGAAGCATGGGCATGCTGGGAAGGGGGTGGAGGCAATAGCATGATGGGAGTAGTAGGCACAGATATCGCTCAGCCTCACAACTGGCCCATCAACACCACCCTGAACCATGCTCACATCACAGGGAGTGGATAAGGACTCACAAGATGGCTGACACTGGCTACTGCTGTGGAGAGCACAAGGCCCTGCTGGGAACTGTGCACCAACAAACAGCACAACACCACTGACTGACATCCTGAGAGACAACTTCCACTCCCTGCAATGGAAGCACGTTCCATGGTGGGATATCTGGCTGGCTGGGTGGGAAGGAGGACTCGCAGTACTGACCATAGTCACAAGCACCTCCCCTCACACACCCCCTCAACACAAACTCCACAGAACCCACCTGGGAGAATGCAATGCCTCACATCCTAACTCAAGATCCCACAAAGAACCTCCACCCTGGGTTATGTTGTGTGAAGCACAGGGACACTCTTTGGACTTTTAGCCAAACAACTGCCAGGACAACACTCCCAGCCATCCTGTCAGCACAGGCAGCCCACCCCACAGGGAAGCAGAGTCAAAGGAAGGAAGCATGGGCATGCTGGGAAGGGGGGTGGAGGCAATAGCATGATGGGAGTCGTAGGCACAGCTCTACATCCCCCACCACATGGCCCAGCAAGCTCACACTCACGCATGCACATCCCACAGAGAGTGGAAAGGCCCATCAAAGATGTCTGACACTGTTGCTGTGTCGTGGGGAGCACAAGGGCATGCTGGGAACTGCACACCAACCAACAGCAGGACACCACTGTCAGCCATCTTGCCATTGCTCTCACACCCACACACACTGAACTCCCCACAAAAGCAAGTAAGTATGGGAATGCTGGGAAGTGGGATGGAGGCAATAGCATGATGGGAGTCATAGTCACAGACATAGCTCACCCCCACAACTGTCCCATCAACACCACCCTGAACCATGCTCACATCACAGGGAGTGGATAAGGACTGACAAGATGGCTGACACTGGCTACTGCTGTGGGGAGCACAAGGGCATGCTGGCAACTGTGCAACAACCAACAGCAGGACACCACTGTCGGCCATCTTGCCATTGCTCTCACACCCACACACACTGAACTCCCCACAAAAGCAAGTAAGTATGGGAATGCTGGGAAGTGGGGTGGAGGCAATAGCATGATGGGAGTCATAGTCACAGACCTAGCTCACCCCCACAACTGTCCCATCAACACCACCCTGAACCATGCTCACATCACAGGGAGTGGATAAGTACTGACAAGATGGCTGACACTGGCTACTGCTGTGGGGAGCACAAGGCCCTGCTGGCAACTGTGCAACAACCAACAGCAGGACACCACTGACTGACATCCTGAAAGACAACTTTCACTCCCTGCAATGCAAGCACAGTCCATGGTGGGATAACTGACTGGCTGGGTGGGAAGGAGGGCTGGCTGTCAACCAAATACAACCAATGCAGACCATGTTCACACCCCAACAAATACATAGAAATGCCCAAATAATGCAGGACAATGTGCTACACCAATATCAACCCCTGACTGTGACGACTTAGGACAATGCAATGTACAGGCCCGCACCCAGAGGCACAGTCACAACTGTCAGGTGTGTCAACCATTGATGCCTGCAGAAACATAACATACATTGTGTGTGTCTCCCAAAAACAGGTGATGATGGGGACACAGCAGCAGACGCTGAGGAGTCCCAGTCCCAGGCTCAGGATGCGGAGCTCACTGGTGTCGTACAGCCTCTGCCCTCCTCGGACGAAGAAGACCAACCTGGCACATCCGGTGCAAGTCAACATGCAGCACCAGTAGGACCACCAGCTGCAGCACCAGCAGGACCACCAGCTGCACCCCCTGCACCCACCCCTCCAACGACTGTCACCACAAATACCATCCCTGCCGACATGGACAGAACAAGGAGCAACACCAGCACAGGGACCCTGGACCAACGTGGGGCCATGGACACCACCACCACCACCAACCCCCAAGGGGGACCAGGGTCATCTGTGCGTGCCACTGCACGCACTGCACATGTTGGCAGGGGTGGTGGGAGGGGTGGGAGACAGAGGTCGCTGCTTGCAGAGGTTGCTGGTGTGCATGATGACCCACAACTGGTACGCATAGCCGATGCGTACCAGTCCAGCACCGGAGATCTCAGCCAGGTAGTGGGGCTCCTCAGAGACATGAAACAGCAGCAGGCTGCCCATCATGCCCGCTTGGACTCTCACATGTCCCGCGTGGAGTCCAAGTGGGAAGCACTGCATGAGATGACGGCGGTGCACAGGGACATATTACAATGCCTCCGCCAGATGAACAGCAACCAGTCCACACCTCCCTGTGTGCCAACAACATCTGGTGCTGAACAAACTGCAACTGCCACAGGGAGGGAGGATGACTCTGGCGGAGAGTCCCCTGCACCGCAGCAGCCTGTACTTGAGGGGCCCCCAAAGAAGAGGGGTCGTCCGAGGAGGGGCAAGTGAGAGGCCGATGGCCAAGTGCAACTCCCAGGAAGCCTGAACCTGTTCTGGATGTTCACCTTTGTGCACAAACTGTTCACCCTGTTGACGGCAACTCAACTCCCACACATTACATGGGAGTACAAGTTGGACCAATGTCTCAGACAACTGTGGCCCCGATACTGGGGATTTTGTCTACCAGGACTTTCAATTCACCTAGGAACTTCTGATTGCAAGATATATGTACAGCACTAACCATCCTATGCACTATTCACACAAATGTATCACAATAAACACACTAATACACCATACTTGCCTCTGTTGTGATTCCAACGTGGGTGCTGTCATGGGGATGATGAACTGCAAAATTACACTGTGTATGCGAACTGCAACAGCAAGTACAACACAGGCATGTGAGTAAAGGCAACGCGACACATATGAGGGAGACACACCACCAGGGCTACACAACACATACACACCTAGGCCATCTGACTCATTGCCTACACTGATGTTGCCAGGGAAGACGGTGCAATGCACAGACACCACACCTATTCCCAGTTGTAGTCAAGTAGCCCACAGGTGCAGTAAGCAAATGGCAGTCAAATGTGTGACCACAGACAACACACATCACAAAGTGAAGCACAGGTTTATTACACAGTTGCAACATGTCGACACCACTACAGATGCAAGGTAATCCCATCTGGCAGCGGGCACACAGTCAACAACTGTAGAAGGAAGGAAGTCCATGGGTGTGGCGCACATCACCTGTAGGGACACAACAGCTACCACCCTGGAAGTACAATCACGTCGTCGGTGGACACAGTTGACCAAACAAATCTGAAAGTACCCTGTGAAGGACAGAAATGACACACAGACAAAAGCAATGGAGAACAGGACAGAACAGCAAAACTCATGCACAATACATGTTACAAGATACCCACCCAGAACCAAGTTAGCATGTCAACACTGTTGGGGAGTACAGACCACCTGTAAGCACACATCGCTACACACATCCAGTCAAGTAGCCCATGGACACACTCCAACAGCACCAGAGCACCACCTACACATATCATGCCAACTCACATCATTGACATGACACCTCAGGATACTCACATTCAGCTAAAGAAGTTGGTGATGAGCTGTGTGCGGACATCACCCTCATCATCATCATCACTGGCATCGTGGTCCAGGCCAGGATCCTCCACAGGTGGCGGATGTTGGTCATTGTCATCCTGGATGAGAGGCAACTCCTTCCGCACTGCCAGGTTGTGGAGCATGCAGCAGACGATAATAATCTTGCACACTTTCGCTGGGGCATATGGGAGGGACCCTCCTGTCTTGTCCAGGCAGCGGAGCGGCTCTTCAGGAGACAAAATGTCCGCTCAATCACTCTCCTGGTCCGACCATGTGCCTCATTGTAGCGCATCTGGACTGGTGTCACAGGGTTCCTGAGGGTGTCAGCAACCACGGCATGTTGGGGTATCCCGAGTCACCTACGGACAGACAAGTGCACATTAGCTGACTTGGAAAAGTGGGCGGAATACTACAGATCAGATCACACACAATGGCACAAAGTCAGTACACACCGACAAGCCAGGCACGCTGGTTCTGCATCTGTGCCATCATCCTGGGGATGCGACTACTCCTCATCACAAAGGCCTCGTGTGCTGAACCAGGGAAACGGGCACACACGTGTGTGATGGTCATATCTGCAAGACACACCACCAGTGCATTGACCGAGTGGTAGTGCTTGCGGTTACTGGTAGGCCTGCTCCTGGGCCTGTGGTGGTACCAAAGCCACATGTGTCCCATCAATGGAGCCAATGACATGCGGCATCCTCCCCAGGGCATAGAAGTCACTCTTCACGTCAGTGAGTCGTTGCAGTCTAGGGAAATAGATGTACCGGTTCAGGAATAGCAACATTGCCTCCAAAACATCGCGGAGCACACGGCTCAACATGGTCTGTGACATCCCACCAGCAGTCGCCACAGTATGTTGGAAGGTACCGGTGGCAAAGAAGTGTAGGGCTGCCATCACCTTCACCTTGGGGGTCAGCGCTGTAGGATACGGCCGGCCAGGCTGCAAATGTGGGGCCAACTGCACTGCCAAATCCTCAATCAGCTGCCTGGTGAAGCGGTACCGTCGGATGCTGTCCCGTTCCACCATCGTTGCCAGGTCTGGGAATGGTCGATGGACAGCAGGAGCCCTGCAGTGCAGAGGAGAAGAAAGCAAGATTGTCAGTCACCCCACATATGCGGCATTGAACACACTCAATATCACAACATACATCATTATGAGGCACAACTACATGAAGTGTGCAGTTCCGTAAGGACATGTATGGTACATACATGGCCAACATCTGTCATCACGGTTCAACAAGTGGCATCAATAAGTCCCAGGTTGGCCCATTGGATATCATGAGGCCGTGTCACAGTTCCCATCTCCTGCTGCCGTGTCACAATCTCCCCCACAGTGACATGTGAGGACAGATGTGCCCCAGGCATCACAGCTCAACGACAGGTACATTCCCAGGGACCCTGTATTGCCACATGGACACTGGCATTACATGGAGTATCATGTATACACCACAGCAAAACAACCATGACCCCCACAGGTAGTGGTCCCACTTGCCACTGCAGGACAGACATGGACGTCTGTGACACACACACGCACAACATCAAAGTCCATGCACACACAACGTGGATGTGGAGACTGTCTCCCATTGTGCACATGAAATCAGAGACATTGTAAACACTACATGCACACAGACTGTGGAGGACCATCACTATTGTGCCACTGGGACACCCTGGCTCAAACATACCGTCCCACATGGGACTCACGGGGTATGTGACATGACATACACATACACCACCGTGAAATGTGACCATGGCACATGCACAGATATGAACAGTTGCACATCACAGTGGTCATGTACACGTAACACCCAGGATCCTGTCCCCATGAACACGTGCACAGCCTGGGGGTGGCTGCCCCAGGTGACACCCACAGGACAACATGTACACCAACATACACACAATAGGAAATGCAGCCTTACATGCCTTATGATACAGTTTGGACAGGCTGTCGTGTTGTAGGTGTGCCCCTCACTCCCTGGGAGCTATCTGTGGCTGGCATATGTTCATCTGAGACAGGCATGGTGACATATGCCAGTCACTTGTACAGGGATGCGTTGAACAGCAATGGACCGATCGGTGCCCCGGCCGGCCCATTGCATTCAATGTGTGCGGGTACAGCGTTGTACCCCTGTACGCGTTGATCAGCAATGGACCGATCGGTGCCCCGGCCGGCCCATTGCATTCAATGTGTGCGGGTACAGCGTTGTACCCCTGTACGCGTTGTACCGCAATGGACCGATCGGTGCCCCGGCCGGCCCATTGCATTCAATGTGTCGAGTGCGTGTTGTACCCTGTACGCGTTGTACCGCAATGGCCCGATCGGTGCCCCCGGCCGGCCCATTGCATTCAATGTGTGTGAGTACGCGTTGTACCCCTGTACACGTTGTACCGCAATGGACCGATCGGTGCCCCCGGCCGGCCCATTGCATTCAATGTGCGGGTGCAGCGTTGTACCTATGCAGCGTTGTACCGCAATGGACCGATGGGTGCCCCGGCCGGCCCATTGCATTCAATGTGTGCGGTGCCGCGTTGTACCCCTGTACGGCGTTGATCAGCAATGGACCGATCGGTGACCCCAGCCGGCCCATTGCATTCAATGTGTGCGGGTACGCGTTGTACCCTGTACGCGTTGATCAGCAATGGACCGATCGGTGCCCCGGCCGGCCCATTGCATTCAATGTGTGCGGGTATGCGTTGTACCCTGTACGCGTTGAACAGCAATGGACCGATCGGTGCGCCTCCATTGACAATGGCCTAGCCTGGCAACGGACGCGTTTTCGAAATTCGAGCGAGTCGGTTGCTGGAAATTCAGTTGGTCACCCACAACAATGTTGCAAAATCATGTATGTCATGAAGTTGAAGATTTGAAGGATGCTGTGAGCGTGTATTGGTGCTGCTATTCCATGGATTGGCCAGATTCAGAAGATGCAAACGACTTGGACCTATCACTTTGGACACATGGGACAGTATCTGCCTCTCCAGCACATATATATTGCTGGCTGTTCCCCTGAGAGCTCACTTGCCTGCACTACATGCTCCAGGGACGACATCTGCCACTGCACTGCTGCTGTCTCTGCCCCCTCTGGACCCTGCAATGGCACGTACTGTGGAGAGAGCCCCAGCCTTCAGCCTTGAGGAGAACCAGGCCCTGCTGGACAGCCTACTTCCACAGTACAGCAAGCTGTATGGGACACCAGGGAAGCAGGTGAGTGTTCTGTGCACTGCCTTTCTGAATGTGCATTTTGTCTGACTAGCAAGGCTTAAAGTCTGCACGCCACTGGCTAGCAGGCTCACTGAGTAGTTGTCACCCCCCCATAGTGTGTAGTGACATGCACTGGACAGGTATGGTGCAGTGACAGTGCATTTGAACAAGGTTTTACTTCCCATGCAATGATACCATGTAGTGACTTCTGGCAAACTGTCCATGGGCAGCGTTGCACTGCCTGTGTACATCATGTGCCCCTGTGATTGAGACATGTATATACAACTGTGTCATGCACGGATATGTTGCATGTGTAGTAATGGCCTTTTCATTTTGTCATCCTGACAGGTTAATGCCCATCGGAAGCAGGAGATCTGGAAGGACATCGTCCGGGCTGTCCGGTCCGTGGGGGTCTACAAGCGCCGGATCCGCAACTGCCAGAAGAGGTGGCAGGACCTTCGGGGCTGGACCCGGAGGATTGCACGGGTCCAGCTGAAGCTGTCGCCTCCTCGCAGGAGGGGCGGAACACGGACCCTGACCCCCCACATGCTCCAGATCCTGGCGGTGGTGTTTCAGACCTGGATGGGCAGCTGAAGGCCAGACAGCAGCAAGGAGGGGGTGAGTCAAAGACTGCACTGTGAACTCTGTATTACATGCTATGTGCCCTCCTCTGGCCTGGTTAAACTGCCACAGTACAGCAGTCATGTTGTCCAGGAGCCATGTCCCTCTATTGTGCACTGCCCACTCCTCATCTGATACCCAGGTGTGGCCCTTACATTCAGGGAATTGTGTCACTTGGGACTGTGTCCTTGCAGTTTGCTTCACTAAAGGTGGGGGACAGCATCTGTTTCCCTAACTCTGTTGTGGGCATCATGGGTGGGTCCATTGTTCACACAACGCCTGTGTTCGGACATGTAATCTGCGTGTTGCTTTGATATGCGGTCCACTTGCTGAGCTGAGCCACCACATGTGCCTGGGGTATGTGGCACACACCCATGCAGTGGGTGGGAACAATGTTTGGGCCCCAGGAGTGTGCAGATTACGTGTGTCACACATACATAGCCAGCTATCCACTGTCCAGGGCTCATCCCTCATTCATGTGGGGCAGGACAGTCATGCCTACTCCAGGCCATGCAATGCACTCTGTACTCCCACTCCCGTCTATCAGCTAACACATTGTGCGCAGTGATTTGACCCCTCAGGTGTCTGCCTCTGTGTCAGTGTGCTGTGGATTTGTTGCCAGGACTGCTGGGGTGTTTCTCGGTAGGGGCTCAGCATGCCACTGGAGATGTGACCATAGGAGACGACACTTGTGTGTCACATAGGTGTTTGATCAGCTGCCCGTGCAGACTGGGGTATGCGAATGTGAAGTTCAGGCAGCTGTTTCCCATTCACAGCAGATTGTGAGGGGCTCAGGTTCAGAGGGTAGTGTCACAGGTCTCCCATATGTCCAATCGGTAGGACCTGGACAGATGAGGGTTAAGATGATGTGTTGTGTTGGGGATGTACATGTGCACTTGTGCAGCTCCAGGACTTGCATTCCCCATGACCTACTATTGTGACACAGTGCAGAGTGTTGTTGTCTGGCTGCCAAGTCATACATCACTGAGACAGTGATGTATGACTTAGCAGTCATGCCTCCGCCATGGCATGTGTCTACTTATTGGTGATCCTGCAGGGGAGTGACATGTGCTACATGCACACCATTGTGGCGATGGCTATCAGGACATGGGTGCATCATGGTGTCTGTCGCTGGTATGCATCACATGCATTTCCTATTTGACTCTGGGCATCCCTTTCATCCGGAAACCTGTACTGACTCAGTGGCAAGAGTTGTGATGTGTGCATGTCCACATGCTACACCGTGTCCTCTGCACTGTCCAACTACTGTGTAGGTGGTGCATGTGTCCACACTGGGGTGTTGCTATCCAACAGACACCAGACAGATGGGTGCAAGGCCATGTGGGATGTGAGTGCCATGGTTGGCATCAGACTGACAATTGGCTTCTCCTGTTCAGTTAGGGCACTTTTAGCAATGTTCAACTAATGATGCCAGGGCTTGCTCTGTAATGTGCTGTGCTCACAGTGGTGTGTGCGTTTGGTGCAGGTGACTGATGTCTGTCTGTTTCCCCATTGTTTGCAGATACATCCACGGCCACGGAAGGGGACAGCTCCACGGACCAGGAGGAGCCGGAGAGCCAGACTGGGTCAGCAGCCGAGGAGTGGTCGGAGGGACCCAGTGGCACGGAGGGCGAGGCGAGCCACACCGAGGAGTCCTCAGCACCATCCACCTCAGCTGAGGACCAGAGCAACTCGGAGGATGACTCCCTTATGGAGGCAGGTGTCAGCAGCCACCACACCCCAGCTAGTGTTGCTGTCCCCGCCACCACCAGCACCACCACCGCCCTCCCATCGGCTCCCATTCCCCAGGTCCGTGGAGGCTCCCATGTTCGGGAGCGTGTCTCCTTTGGGCCAGGCACCGCACCCCTGCCCCTGTGTCCCCTGCTGCCCTGAGTGAGGAGTCTGTGTACCTCCTTCGCCAGCTCCATGTAGGGCAGACAGCCATGCTGAGTGTCCTCCATGCGCACACCGCTCTGTTGACTCAGCTGGTGTTGTTCATGGAGGGCATCTCATCGGGCATGTCTGACCTACAGAGGGGCAATAGGTCCATGGACTCCTCCCTGACGGCAGCAGTGTCCCTCCTCAGACAGTCCCTCACCCCTCCTGCCTCTGCTCCATCCACACTCCCCAGCACCTTACCCGTCCCAAGCACACACACACCGGCACAGGCACACACCAGCACACACACGTCCAGCACACAGACACACACGCCACAAACAAAACGCACACGCACGCACAGTCAGGGGACTGAAACCAGTGTCTTGTGGATTGTCACCTGCCTTGTTATGTTGGCCTAGGCCTGGCTGCCATGCTGCTTTTCTTTGCGCACGTTACACTGAGCCGGGCCTCCCTCGCCCTTTGCTCGTGCCAAGTTCTTTTGCACTGTCTGCATATTCTGTTGTTCACCTTTTCGGGCTCCGTCTGCACAAACATGTACAAGGTCGCATAACAATGTATTTTGGTTCTTCCTGATATGGCCAGTCTCGCGCACCCAGACATAACATTAGGTGCAATTGCCATGAAGAATTTGGTATGCTTTTAATACTGTGGTTTACTAGCGTTTAACACACTTGGAGAAATCCCTTTCAGTGAGAAGAGCTATGATGTCCTGCTGATGTAATTCTGCATCTAGAGACTGAGGTATGGGGGTTCGCTAGTCAAAGCCCAGAGGTCTTCTATTTTTATAATAAACTATCTTACTGCACGGGGAGGGTGGTAATGTTATTTAGACATTTATCCACTGAGTTATGAAATGCTTTCCCCGTTTGTATTCTATGGAATTGTAACCATGCTGCTTATATTAGTCATATGCATTATGCTACTAGTACTGACACGTGTACTGTACATTAGAGCACGTAAGTTGGAATAAACATTTTAACCTATCCAGTGTCTCTTCCTACGCACCTTGTGGACAAGTACGAGTGAGTGACGAAAGAGTGTTCTTGCTTCTGCGAGTCCTGAGATAAAGATACCGTGTTCTGGGTTGTCCAATCATTGGTACTTGGGTGCTAATGGGATGCTAAGCTAGTTGGGTTGGGGTTTTTGGGTGCTACGGTATATGGTGGCAAACCACTGTATTCCGGGGTCCCATTTTCCTGTGCATAGCTCTGTGTATGTGCAGAAACCTTATGACATGGCGCGACCACCGTGGGGCTGCTTAACTGCGAGACGCTTGAGTAGTACTTGTGCTTGTCCACAAAACCCTCACGTACGCTTCCGGAGGCGTAAGTGACGGTGATACCTCCTATATTGAACGTTTTATAGGTTCTTTCAAGCTTGAAATTATTAAAAAGGTTACATAAAAAACCCATTTTGTGCTCCCTGTTAGGTTGTCGAATACAATTGTTTAGTTATGGCTGGTGTGGCGATTGCTGCACATAGTCGAGGAGCACTCCGAGATCACTTACGGGTGTATGGAGTGCCTGATACAGGGATCGATTTGGTCTTTGTGGTTCAAGCCGATCCGGCTTACCACTTTGAGGTGTTTTACACTTGGATCACTTTTGAAGCGGTGGAGGCAGATGATAATCTGTTTCATGAATATAAACCCACCGCTATACCTGCTGACTATCGACCCTATACCAATCTTGAAGTACCTCTCACGGCTTGGCAGCACCGTGTTTGGTTTAATGGCGCCCTACCACAACCAACTACTGCAGTTCGTTTAGGCCCCTTATCAATTCAGGGGGCCACTTGGCCTGTATTGGCCGGGTATACTCCGCATCCGAATTATCTGGCATTACCGCTTGCGGAACTGCGCACTATGCATACCGAATTGAGTACGAGTGCATCGAGCCCTAGTGACATACGTTACAGGTAGCCTACATGGAGCTGCTCCTGTAGTCGCAGGCCAACCAGCTATAGCCGCTGGAGTGACCATAAGTCCTGTCATGGTAAATTCTGTGATGGGCAAACGTCCACAAAATAAGGAAGACTATCCTTACTGGCTTGCAGAAAAGTTCGATCAGATAGAAGCAGTGTTTCCCCATACATCCCCAGTAGATAAACACCGCATCCTCACGATAAGTTTGCCAAAAGACATAATCCCCGATTTGACATCATGTGAAAACTGGGGTAAGGTATTCGCAGCAGTTTATTCAAAATGTTTTGGAACTCCTTCCATGACGGTTCTACCCTCTGTAATTAAAAAAGTACAGGATGAACATGGCCCTGAAGCGGCTGTGGAATTAGGGATGAGACTAGTGGGAGTGTTTGATGTAGTAGCCGAACTGATCCTTGGAAATGTCAAGGGCGATGCTATGAACTTTCAAGTAGCGAATGCTTTGGCTTTGGTCCCAGAGTTGGACAGGCCTCGCGAATTACCGAAAATTATAGCCCGGGCTTATAAAACAATTGGAAGAAACAGCCTAGGCAACAAGCCTTTTGTAAAATTGCAAACTCAATCGCAAACACAAGTTACACAAACAAAAAGTACATCTGAGAAAGATGATAGACCGGTCTTCACTAAAAAGAGTTGGAGACAGAAAAAACAGGGTAAGCAGCAAAAGAAGCCGGGGTCGAGAGGCGCTTCCCCAGTTTCGGTTTCTTCTGAACGTACTTATGATTTACGTGATAGGTCAAGGATTAAATCACCAGAAAGGTTTCAGAGCTCTGATACGCGTTCTCCTCGTTCTTCACAGGCCCAGACGTCGTCACAGGCTGGTGGAGGAGGACGGCAAGATAGAGGAAGGGGCCGAGAGGCTCCCCAGGAGCGAGACCAACCTCGACAACAAGTCAGAGGGAAAGCAGAAGACTTTCATCTTCCTCGACCGCAATTTCAGAAGAAAAAGGTTGCCGCTGTCACAGCGAAATATGCCTCAGACCGTGAGAACGAGACTCCAGAATTGGACGTGGGCAGTGACCCTCCTAGACAGCGCCGCGGAAGTTACCATAGTGCGGGAGGCGCTACGTCCTCATATGGAGGCGACAGCAACTGAAACATTCGTTACTGTAGAGACAGCTGACACGAGAGTGGCACCCCCTGACAGACTATATAATATAGTCATACAAATTGAAGGTGACATACCGCGTGAAATAAAAGGGATTTTTGGGAAAATCTAACCTCTTCATATGACATTTTGTTAGCAGAGGTGGATTGGCCACCCCCATTCGTTTTAGCTGCACATAAAGGAGAGGAGGTAATCCTTCCAAGCTTTTCACGGCATGTCCCAAAAGACAAAGCTGAAGCACTTGCAGCTGAGTGGGCTGTGTACCTGGCACCAGCGTTATACCGCAACCATGTGGGATGGGATGAAGAATCACCTCCTCATGCAATACCTTTGCGGTCACTACCGCAGCCACAACCCTAATATCCCATCAAACGGCAGGCAAAAGGCCCCGTCTCCGAAATTCTGACACAGTTGGAATATCAGGGAGTAATTGAACCATGCGTATCACCTATGAACAATCCCCTTTTCGTGGTTTCTAAACCCGATGGATCGTACCGCTTAGTTTTGGATTACCGGCATTTAAATACTCATTGTCGGAACTTTGCGGTGCAAAATACACACAGTTCTGCGCTTGTAGACAGTCTTGTTCGTAAAAAATACAAAACGACACTTGACCTTTCAAACGGTTTCTACACGCACAACCTAGCCCCGGAGAGTGGTCAATGGACCGC
Source organism: Calotriton arnoldi (assembly GCA_963921515.1). Lineage (NCBI taxonomy): Eukaryota > Metazoa > Chordata > Amphibia > Caudata > Salamandridae > Calotriton > Calotriton arnoldi. The sequence goes on from CAWUFW010000076.1 coordinate 4,187,235, forward strand.
ATTCACTTCCGGTGGTAAATTATTCCAGTTCCGGCGTTTACCCATGGGCTACAAAAATAGTCCGGGTATATTCGCCGCCCGTGTTGTTTCTTTGTTAAATGACATTGATCAAGACGCATGTTCGTACGTAGATGACATCTATCTGACGGACGACGAATTATTTCAGCATTTGTCCCGTGTGGACCGCATTATTCTTGAATTTGCGGAGCAGGGTTACAAATTTAACTTTGCTAAATCACACATTGCTGAATTTACAGTTCTGTTCTTGGGCTATGAGCTCAACAACGAAGGTAAGGGCTTAGCCCCCATTTCTTGGAAAAATGTGCACATTTGTGCCCCCCAAATACTCTGAAGAAACTTCAGTCTTTGCTGGGTTTCTTGAATTTCGGGCGTACTTACATTCCCGAATATGCCCAGCGTATCAAGCCTTTGTATGCTTTGATACAACCTACTTATTCAAGGTCTTGCTGGCTGCCTGAGCATACCTCAATTCTGCAGTCTTTGCAGACAGACCTATTGGAGTCTAAATATCTTTTGACTCGTGATAACCACACAAACCTGGTGATTAGAATAATTCCGGGGCGGTGGGATTCACATACTTAACCTTTAATGAAGGTGATACAGTACCCATCGCATACAAGTCACATCTGTACACTTCCGCTGAATTGCGCTTTACATCTGTCGAAAAAGTTCTAACTGCAGTGCAAATGGCGATTCTAAAAGAACGCGCACTGGCACAGGGAAAGCGGATTCTAGTGGTAACACCCTGTCCTGCCCTAGAGGCAGTAACAAAGGCAAGTGTACCGAACTCAAAAGCAATGCATCCCCGTTGGATACAATGGGCTACATCCTTGACGTCTTCGGACGTCACTTTTGTTTTTGATTCTTCTCTGCAGACTCAGGAGTTTTTGCAGTATGAATTCGTTCATCCTCCTCCTTTGTTTTTATTACCGCTTGAGGATTACAAATGTGTGATCTACACCGATGGTTCGGCGCAACCGGCCACTGGGTCCAAGCACGCTTATTCAGCTGCATGTGCTATTGTTGCGGGTTCCTTTGTAGATGGAAAGTTCAAATCCTCTGCAGCGCATACTCGCACACTTGGAGATAGTACCGCACAATTGGCCGAGCTGCATGCATTGCTACTTGCACTTGAGTTCGCTTCTCAGGATGAGACCACTCTTATTGTATGTGATTCTTTTTACTGTGTACAATCTTACAATGACAATCTGTTTTTCTGGTCGAAAAACGACTACAAGGACGCAAAAGGGAGCACAATTAAGCATAAAGTGCTTTGGGTTCGAGTGGCAGAATTGCAACAACGTCTGCCCCTCACACAGGTGGTTCACACCTTAGGCCATCAGCGGGTGGGCGCACACGCTATTGGTAACGATCTGGCAGATGAAGCTGCCCGTTCAGCAGTAGTCACGTGTTCAGTAGCAGCGGTTACCAGGTCCATGTCGAAAATAGACCCTGTTATATTAGCAGCTATTGCTGCAACCAAGGAAGGTAATAATTACCCTACAGGTTTCCCTTCCAAGTATTCTTACACATTAAGTCCCGATCAGGTTCCTTATGTAACTATACCTGACGTTGGAGATCGGCTGATCCCCAACGCGGACCGCAGGAGTGCCTTGATATCAGCTGCACACGAAGGCATGGCTTCGGCTCATGCAGGTGTGTCAGCTACGGTTTCCATCTTGCAGCAGCGTTATTGGTGGCGTGGGTTGTATAAAGACACCCGTGCTTTTGTGCTTTCTTGCGACGTTTGTCAACAGATTAAGCCTTCCACGGTAACACGTCCACCACAAACACCGCTCTGCATTGCTAACAGACCCTTTGGGTGTGTTTACTTGGATCACTGCGGTCCATTCTCATCAGACACTGCCTATAAATACATCTTAGTGGCAGTGGACTCGTGCACACGGTTTCTCTGGGTCTGGCCACAACGGAGTGCTGACGCCCGAAATGTAATCAGGGATTTGCGTGTCTTTGTGGGAATTTTCGCATGCGGCACCTTCCATTCGGACCAAGGTCCAGCGTTTGCCTCTAGGGCTTACAAGGATGCAATGGCTTCGCTTGGGGTGCGGGTGAAATTTTCGTCTCCGTATAGGCCTGAGGGCAACTCTATCGTTGAACGAATGAACCGTGACTTAAAGCAATCCTTAACAGCTAGGGTTATAGGTACTGGCAGGAACTGGCTGGCCCATTTGTATACCGTTCAGCGTGCACTTAATAATCTCCCTAGAAGACCTCTGGGTGGGCGGACCCCATACGAAATGCTCTTTGGCATAAGAATGTTTGTGCCTGACCTTGAGGGTCCAGACATCGCGGCGCAATCCGCCAAGTTTGATGTAGATAACCATTCTGCTATGTTACAGGACTTACAAGAAGCCCGAGACAAACTTGCAACTACACATTTGCCTTCAGCCACAGATCCTGCGTTGCAGATTCCGGTAGCCGGCTGGCTTCCGAAAGTTGGAGAACTGGTTCGAGAGAAGGTTGAAAACAAAAAAGAATTTGGCCCCTCTTTTCGTGCACCGGTTCCAGTTCTGGGCTTGAAGGGAACACGTACAGTCATTTTACCACCGCTTCCTGGTCGCAAAGAGAACAGATACATCTCAGTTGAAAATGTCAAGCTACAGCGCCTGGCCGATCCTGAATAGTGTCACACCAGCGGTCTCTTGTCCTGCCATTTATCGGACATATGTTCATAGTCCATCTGCGCGAACGATCGCTGATGCTGTAATTGAGATGGTTGATTTGCCTGAATCCTCTACTTTGCCTGAAACTATAATTGATCCCCAACTCTCCACCAACATCGACGAGGACGAGTATACTTATCCTGCATCTGAATCGGTGGCACATCAACCAACAACGCCACTTGGCCCGAATCGTTATTCCTTTGATTCGGATTCCACCTCTTCCAAAGTCCCATCCAAGTTCAGTATTTTTGTATCCTGGTTTAGAGACAATTTTTGATTCCACCCTGGACATACATCTGGTTGGTACTTTTCTTGATTTTTTTGTTCATGTCCATTGGCTTTGTCACAGTGTTTTTTCTACTAATCAATGGTCACTATTTACCTGAACGCTCTGCTGTAGACTGTTTCTGGAACTTTGGCTCCTCATTCCTCGTCTCACATCATGAAGCGTGACCACACATTTGTGAACATTTCAGCCTTCCCAGTTGCTGATGGCATCGTATGGGATGCAGTGAACTATCAAATCCATGGTCCGACGGAAATTATTAATGTACCTAATGTCCTTCGTGTTTCAATGGGTGATGTAGTACAAAATAATATTCATTCTGATGATTGGGATGTGCATGCCGTTGAAGCATTGTTTGCCGATTTAAAATATTATGCATCTTTCAATGCTGAAGATTTATATATGAATTCTGCGAATTATGCCGATTTGTATTGTTACCAACATTGGGGTAATCATTTTCTCCATAAGCCAAGTGCCCTGCGTAGTTCTGTTAACTACACCCAATGGGAACATTGTCCAAACCCCTTGCCAGGTAGCTCACAAACTCTTCGAAATAAGTTTACCTATTTTACTGATTTCAATCGGTCGAACCCTGCATCCTATTATTTTAGACTTAATACCACATCAACTCAGAAAATTATGTTAACACACACCAAATTGCTTTATTCGGGTTCCTTTTTAAGTGCCCTAGCAGTGGGTGGTTATGAGTACTGGGAGGATACAATAGATTTGAAATCCATTTGGGGCTCCAAGCCATGGCAGGTACAGGGGACCGAGGCATTACATCGTGCCTGCCTCATCCCTGCCCAAATTATGTTCCTCAATGTCTCCATCTATCAGACTACATGTTGGGGCTTAGCAACCACTAAGCAATTGAATACGCCATCAATACCATCCCTGTCGAGTTTACCTAATGAAAGCTCACGATTCAATCTGTCCCTCGTGTCCCTGCAGGCAATGTTACAAAATAATTCGTTTAATGTTTCTGAGCTGGTTCAGTCACCCTGGTTAGTATGGCCTATATCATCTAATGCATGTCAAATGCGTTTTCACGATTCTGGTGCTAGCTACACACAGAATAGGCCTGATCCGAGGTTTACTGATGCCCGTACTGTCACTACATACTCTGTTGGTAAATTATGCAAACAATGGCTGCAGCATTCGTCCCTTGATTCTGTTAAACAACATTTGTCCCTCCTTTCAGGCAATATTGATCTGTCCGACTTTGTTTTGGGACCTCGTGGTCCCCGACCTAAGAGATTCATTTATGAAACGTATAATGAACTCTGGAAGCTATCACAAATTGAAGCTGCTTCCCGTCTTCGGGAAATAGATCAAGCAAATATGGAAAAGGTGCTTGCTGTTGTTGACAATAGTATTAATACCCTGTCTTCTCGCATTTACACTTTAGAGAATATTGTGTCCTCTGTTGTCGATATTGTACAAGATGATGTTTCTGTGTTATATCATGGTCAGAATCAATTGCGCTCAGTTATGCAGTTTGCATGGACTTTACAAACACTTAAGTTAGGTAAAGTGCCTTGGCATTTTTTGAACACCTCTGCCTTGTTTCTACCTTTTAACTTAACTGACAAACAGCAATTTATGTCCATGAAAGATGCAACTTACACTCTATTACATATCGAGAAGATGGATCCTTTGTCGTTCTCTGTTGCAGAACTCGATTCTGCTGTATGGCTAGTCCATGGGGTTATCGTTTTACCTTTTTCCTTGTTTGAATTTGACTCGTGCATGAAACATTATCCTGTGGGCCGTTACCGGCCATTGGGCAGTGCTTTCCTGCATGAACTCTGGTCCTTGCCTTTCATGTATAAATGCCTTCGGGACGGCAAGGAAGTCTTTCTCACGGGGGAGTACTGCGACTCGACTATGGGTCATTCGCTTATTTGTAAACACATTAAATTGCATGGCTCATGTAGCGTTTCCTCTCCTAATCTTGCTTGTGTGCTGAAAGGTATTCCTGCTCCTGTTATTTCACCTACTTTCACTCTCCTTTCCAATGGTAGTTATTTACTTTTAAATAACGAAAACTGTTGTGGCCTGCAGGCTGGCATTCCTTACATTGTAACAGTTTCGCACAGGGTTGTCTGCTGCAAAAATGTGCTTTTTCCTCCCCCTCATGGCAAGGTTGATATCTCTATTTGGCCTTCCATCCCTACCATGGAAGCAGATTTCAATAGACTGAGCAGAATAAAGGCACTATTATTAAACGAGGAAGTTATGCTCACGTCCGCCCGGGAGACATTCATTCTCCAGGTGGCGAGTACCCACAGTGAAATACAGGCCCTTTTAAACACTAATCTCCCCCAACATTTTGGGGAGTTAATACATCGTATTTTTAACGCATCTAACACTGAAGGCCTAGTACACTTTTTTAAGGTCGTGGGGTCGGGCTTGGTGTCCTCCTTCCAAACTATTTTTGGTGCCATCCCGGCTTTCATACATTCTATTTTTTCCAGTGTCTTTGGCGGTTTCCCATTGATCCTCGCTTTAGCGGCTGGTGTCTTGCTCTTACTTTGCTTTCTGCGCAATGGCTGCTCCCCGATGGGACCTGCTCGATCCAGAACGCCTCCAGCTGCTCCGTGAGCGACTTTTGGCCGGTTTTGGTGTCTTGCCATTGGCGACACTGAGTGTGTCATATACTCTTTCATTTCGCTTTGCGTATTTCACTTGCGTGCAACCTGTAATGACTTGTGTCCGCTGTCCTTTCACCTGGACTCTGGATTATTGCCTCTCCAATTCGTCATTGTCTGTTCCGGATTTTGTTCAGTTGATGGGTCCCTTAGAGGCCCATGAGCAGGACTGTTCCGTTGCTGGCTGTATGGCGCGTGCGGCTGCACTGGGGATTTTGGCGCAATGGGATATCTGGGCGGCTGCCCAGGATCTCCTACAACGAAGCTGTTTCAATTATCACGCAAGCTGTCCCGCATTGCTTCTGGATGCTCCCTTTGCTGAGGAGCATTCCTGCTCTTTGATCTCATGGATTGGATGGCATCTATGTTTTTTGACGATTCCAATGATGAACTCTTGGAGGGTATGGCTTTTTTCTGCACTTACACTTTCATGGATTGACCTGCCCTTCGCCGTTTGGGCGCTCCCTGTGCTCCAACGGCTGTGTTTTTCCTCTGATGGGCCTCTGTCCTGGCCGCTGGACTGACCAGGGAGGGTGTCTTGTGGATTGTCACCTGCCTTGTTATGTTGGCCTAGGCCTGGCTGCCATGCTGCTTTTCTTTGCGCACGTTACACTGAGCCGGGCCTCCCTCGCCCTTTGCTCGTGCCAAGTTCTTTTGCACTGTCTGCATATTCTGTTGTTCACCTTTTCGGGCTCCGTCTGCACAAACATGTACAAGGTCGCATAACAATGTATTTTGGTTCTTCCTGATATGGCCAGTCTCGCGCACCCAGACATAACATTAGGTGCAATTGCCATGAAGAATTTGGTATGCTTTTAATACTGTGGTTTACTAGCGTTTAACACACTTGGAGAAATCCCTTTCAGTGAGAAGAGCTATGATGTCCTGCTGATGTAATTCTGCATCTAGAGACTGAGGTATGGGGGTTCGCTAGTCAAAGCCCAGAGGTCTTCTATTTTTATAATAAACTATCTTACTGCACGGGGAGGGTGGTAATGTTATTTAGACATTTATCCACTGAGTTATGAAATGCTTTCCCCGTTTGTATTCTATGGAATTGTAACCATGCTGCTTATATTAGTCATATGCATTATGCTACTAGTACTGACACGTGTACTGTACATTAGAGCACGTAAGTTGGAATAAACATTTTAACCTATCCAGTGTCTCTTCCTACGCACCTTGTGGACAAGTACGAGTGAGTGACGAAAGAGTGTTCTTGCTTCTGCGAGTCCTGAGATAAAGATACCGTGTTCTGGGTTGTCCAATCATTGGTACTTGGGTGCTAATGGGATGCTAAGCTAGTTGGGTTGGGGTTTTTGGGTGCTACGGTATATGGTGGCAAACCACTGTATTCCGGGGTCCCATTTTCCTGTGCATAGCTCTGTGTATGTGCAGAAACCTTATGACACCAGACTCACAGGGAATGGGGCCCTGGAACACACACACGCATCCACGAGCACTGCGCAGTCCTCAGTTGCCTCTCCCTCCAAAGCACCCTCCCTTGCCTCACCTGCAACCCCAAAGACCCAGCGGCTCTTCCTCAGTGACCTCGGCCTCTTCCCCTCCGATCCAGCTGATACAGCATTCAGGGGGAAGAGGAAGCCCACCCACACGGAGCAGAGTGCCCCTCGCCCCCGGACACCCTCCCCCAGGCGCAGACAGACTGAGGCCCACACCCGCAAGTCCCCCCGGAGTCGTAAGAGCAAGACCCCGCCGCCGCCCTGCAGCTCAGGCACCAGGTCTCCTTCCTCCATCCCTCAGGCCCCCACTCCACAGGTGCCCCCACCACACCCTGCCCCAGGTTCCCCCACCCACAGATATACCATCCCCAAGAGGATCCGGCCTTCTCCCCCTGCCACTTGCTCTCCCGGCACCACACCCCGCTGCGCTTGTCTGTGCCACTGATGTGGTGAGGGTGTCCTCCCCCTCTGTCCAGCCCACCTTGTCTGTTCCCCATTCTCCTCCCCTGGTGGTAGGCACTGCAGTGGAGTCCACTACCACCCTGTCTGACTTGGGCACTGCAGTGGCGGACCTGTCCACTCCATCTGCAGGGTCCACTGCAGTCGTGCCGGCACCCACAACATCTGAGTCATGCCCCCCAGTTGTGCCGGCACACACCATGTCAGACACCTCCACTGCAGTTGTCAGTGGCTCTCCAGCACCCACCACCCCTTCCCTGCTTCCTCCTGGTGAACCCTGATCCTGTCCCTGCGGTGCCTGGCCTGCCCCCCGGTTGCCCCTCCTAGTGGATTGTCCCTGGTTTTGTGCAGTGCAGGCATGCGTAGGGTGACATCTGCCACTGTCACCCTGTTTGGACTTTGACAATGGACTGGCCATTGGCCTTTGTGTTTTTTCTGGACTTTCAGTTTTCAATACACACATATGCTGAATAAAGCAACTTTCTGTTCTCTAGTGCTTATGCTTCTGATGTACATGTTGTTGATGATGCTAACCATGCCCTTGCTGCAGTGATGGTGATATTTGGTCTCATGATAATGAAGTGTTACTGTGCAGGAACCCATGTGGTCCAGGGGGAATGTGTCCTATCCTGTGGTGTATCCATGTCATCCATAGCAGCATCTGAGGGTGTCATGTGTTCAGTATTTGGCAATGGGATTTCCTACTTACATTAGCAATTTCACATCTGTGGCTTCCACCCCTGCACATCTGTTGTGCCTGCCATTGTTCAATTTGTCTACTTCCCTGACCGTGTGGCCATCTCCACTGGACATGCAGGTTTGGGCATCAATGGGGAAGGACTCATCTGTGTTGTCAGTGCAACATTGCTATACAAGTGTGTTGGATCTGTGCTGATGATTTCGTTGGCACTTCCATGACCAGGCGGATGTGACGGGAGACTTCATTTGGTGCTAATTGTTGATTGTGTGACCAAGTGCTCAGCTGACATGATGGGGCCCTACTGAGGCAACATATGGCACAGCTTTCCTCACACAGGAGTGGAGTCCCCTCATGGCAGTGTGTACTCCTGTGACATTGCCTGCGCCCAAGGTGTGTGTTGTATGAGCATGTCTGTGTGTTCACTTCCGTTTAGCTGTGCATGCTGTGATCCCTAGTGTTGTACCCGTTTGTGATGCTTGCTGAGTTGACCTATGTTCCCCAAAGTCTTCTCCCTGGGTTCTCTGTGATGTGGGTGCATGGCACATTACTGGTCATCAGGGTGTCACCCATAGGTGTGTTTGCTGTCAGGGCTGAGTTTGTGTGCAGACGCAGATGGGTCACAGTCAGGTTTCCCCTTGGCACTTGTTGTTTGCCCCTGTCATGTGATTTCCAGTTTGTGTTATCTTTCAGTGATTGTGACACGTTGTGTGTGTGACTGCTGGCACTCCTTAGGGTCCGGGCTGCAATGTTGGTTGTTGTCTATGTGTGTTCTTTGTGGGTGACCTTGGCTTCTTCATTGGTGTGTGACTGTGGCTGGGATCCCATTGGTTGGTGTGGTATTGCCGTCATGTCCATGTACAGCGTAATGTGCAGTGTGTCAGACATTCAGGAGTCTTGTTGAGTGGCCATGTGTGATGTGTTTCTGCACCTTGGTTCCCACCCACCACCCTGGAATAGTCATGAGTGCATGTGCAATGTCACCAGTGCATGTGTGCTTCACTGCTGCACATTGTTGGAGGTCGAGGGGTGTGGTGTTGAGTGTGTGCAGATGAGAGTTGTTGCCCGGCTAGGCCCCTGCCTCCATGTTGGCCTTGGCTTACTGGCCGTGCTGATTGATTTGTGCTTGTGTAGGTGTGATGGTAGTTTGTTGCTCAGGACACATGACTGTGGTTCACAGTGTGAACGACATTTAGCTTTGTCATCACAGTGGGATTGTAATGCAGCCCAGGGTCACCACATTGTGGGGGCCCTGGGGGTAGTGCTGTGGTGTGTCTGTGTCTTGCTGTGTCAGTTGCTGTTCCTACGTGCCTGTGTGACATGTGTGATTTGTGCTCCCTCTCATCTGACAATGCCTGCTTGCCCACATAGGGGATTTGGATCCATGAGTTACCTTTGTGTGGCACTGTATGCACATCTGTATGATTGGTATTCAGGTCTCCTCATGTGTTGTGTGGTTGCCTGGGGACACTGGCACCGCCCCCTCACCTGTTGTGTATGATGTGCAGTGTGGGTCTGCCTGTTTGTGTTTGTGCATCTGCACCACTGCATTGGCATATCTTGGGTGTGCCATTGGCTGTATGTAGTTTGGTGGGTTTCCCTGCTGTCCCTGGGACTCCTAGGTCATCGGTCAGCACAATGATCATGGTTTGTGTGTCCCATTGCTGCCATGGTATGGTATCTGTTCACCTCACATCTACAGTCTCCACAGGGTATCTGCATTTGTGTGCCCATTGGTGCAAATATGTGGGTCTGCATTCTGATGGTCACTTCTGTCATTGTGTCATTGATGAATGTTGACAGTGTCAGCCCCCATGGGTGTTGTTTGTCTGCACATGGCCAAAGGTATGTCTTATTTGCACTGCAGTATTTGCCTCCCCCAATTTATGTTGCAATGGGACACATGCACTACTTTGCCACTGATGTGTTTTATGTTCTGTGACCAGGAATCATCCATGCAGTTTGGCAGTTGCAGCTTTTTCTTTGTCAACACTTACATTTTGGTCACTGTGATGATGGGGGTTTGGACCCCATTGCCACAATGTTCAAAATGTGCTTCAGCTATGGACCCCACACTTACATTTTGGTCACTGTGATGATGGGGGTTTGGACCCCATTACCACAATGGTCATGGCCTGCTTGCATTGTGGGGGCCACACACATATATGTGTGGCACATGTGATAGGGGGTCACATTGTATGTTCAAAGTCATGTTCAGTGTTGTAGGCATTTGACACAGTCTACACACGCTTGTCATGGTGTTGGGGGGATGTCTTTTTCTTGCATTCCCTAGGTTGTGGTGTGCTGGTTGTGTCATGCATTGTCCATCCTATGAGTGGGGGTGGTAGTAGTGGTAGGCATCTGGCACCCCCATGGCTGAGGGTGGTAGTAGTGGTAGGCATCCAGCCCCCCCTGGGTAAGGGTGGTAGTGGTGGTGGGCATCTGGCACCCCCATGGCTAAGGGTGGTAGTAGTGGTAGGCATCCAGCCCCCTGGGTATGGGTGGTAGTAGTGGTAGGCATCTGGCACCCCCTGGCTACGGGTGGTAGTAGTGGTAGGCATCCAGCCCCCTGGCTAAGGGTGGTAGTAGTGGTAGGCATCCAGCCCCCTGGGTAAGGGTGGTAGTAGTGGTAGGCATCCAGCCCCTGGCTAAGGGTGGTAGTAGTGGTAGGCATCCAGCCCCCGGGTAAGGGTGGTAGTGGTGGTAGGCATCTGGCACCCCCCTGGCTAAGGGTGGTAGTAGTGGTAGGCATCCAGCCCCCCTGGCTTAGGGTGTTAATGGTGGTGGGCATCTGGCACCCCCATGGCTAAGGGTGGTAGTAGTGGTAGGCATCCAGCCCCCCCTGGGTAAGGGTGGTAGTAGTGGTAGGCATCTGGCACCCCCCTGGCTACGGGTGGTAGTAGTGGTAGGCATCCAGCCCCCCTGGCTAAGGGTGGTAGTAGTGGTAGGCATCCAGCCCCCCCTGGGTAAGGGTGGTAGTAGTGGTAGGCATCCAACCACCCTGGCTAAGGGTGGTAGTAGTGGTAGGCATCCAGCCCCCTGGGTAAGGGTGGTAGTAGTGGTAGGCATCCAGCCCCCTGGATTAGGGTGGTAGTAGTGGTAGGCATCCAGCCCCCTGGCTTAGGGTGGTAGTAGTGGTAGGCATCTGGCACCCCCATGGCTAAGGGTGGTAGTAGTGGTAGGCATCCGGCCCCCCCTGGGTAAGGGTGGTAGTGGTGGTGGGCATCTGGCACCCCCCTGGCTAAGGGTGGTAGTAGTGGTAGGCATCCAGGCCCCCCTGGGTAAGGGTGGTAGAAGTGGTAGGCATCTGGCACCCCCTGGGTAAGGGTGGTAGTAGTGGTAGGCATCCAGCCCCCCCTGGGTAAGGGTGGTAGTAGTAGGCATCCAGCCCCCCCTGGGTAAGGGTGGTAGTGGTGGTAGGCATCTGGCACCCCCCTGGTTAAGGATGGTAGTAGTGGTAGGCATCCAGCCCCCCTGGCTTAGGGTGGTAGTAGTGGTAGGCATCTGGCACCCCCATGGCTAAGGGTGGTAGTAGTGGTAGGCATCCAGCCCCCTGGCTTAGGGTGGTAGTAGTGGTAGGCATCTGGCACCCCCATGGCTAAGGGTGGTAGTAGTGGTAGGCATCCAGCCCCCTGGGTAAGGGTGGTAGTAGTGGTAGGCATCCAGCCCCCTGGGTAAGGGTGGTAGTAGTGGTAGGCATCTGGCACCCCCATGGCTAAGGGTGGTAGTAGTGGTAGGCATCCAGCCCCCCTGGGTAAGGGTGGTAGTGGTGGTGGGCATCTGGCACCCCCCTGGCTAAGGGTGGTAGTGGTGGTTGGCAACCGGCCCGCCCTGGGTAGGGGTGGTGGTGCGCATTCAGGCCCCTGTGTGCATATGTGGCATTGGTGATGGGCATCCCGCCCCTATGGTGCTGCTGTTGCTGGTGTAAGTAAATTCTGCATCCTCTGTGTGTGTGTGATGTGTCGTGTACGTGTTGTATGTGTTTTGTGGTTGGTGTCTGACTTACCTTCTGCGCCGTACGCGTCCGTGCCTGTTCCGGTAGTAAATGTAGAATATTGGTATGATCGGGACGAAGGGATTCATGGTTGGTTCGTGTCGTTCGTCTTTCTCGTTGCTTCGCGTCGTCCTCGTCGCTTCGCGTCGTCCTCGTCGCTGGCGTGTTCGCCTCGTAGCCGTGGATCGTGTTGTGGCGCGAATCGGAGCTTATGTGCGCCTCTCCCGGATGCTTTGACATGCCGTGCGTAGCGACGGGTTCGGGCGCGTACGGAAGCGCATCGTACTTGTTCGGCCGGACGGGGCTGCATTTTCCCTTCCGTGCGACTCGATTCTGCGTTTCCGGATTCGCCTCGGTCGGAGGACAGGACCTGGATTGGGTGAGTACGACTCGGCCGGATTCTGTGCTGTTGTGCGCATCGTACTTACTCGTTCGGTATGCTGTACGGATCGGTCGGGAAACAGGCATTCGCATGGCTTTTTTCCCGACCGAATGGTATTGGGTGCGCCTCCGACCGAGATCGGAATCGGCCCCTTAGTGTTTTCTAGTGTGTGCCATCACTCCCAGTCGACAGGAAATTGGAGTCAACGGTCTGCCTGTCAGTGCTATTGTTTCAGTCCAGAACTTTTCAATTTCCGGGCAAGACCATACCATATGTTAGAAGTCAGATTCAGGACATGCAAAACGTGCGCATTTGGGGTTTACCTCTGGGAACATACGATTAAGCCATTTTGGGGTGAGATGGGTCTGATGCAAATATTTAAATTGGGTGTATTTGAGATGTGAATTTCTCAATACCTTTTTAACTCTCGTAACGTTGTGTGCCATTGCCTGTCTGTCAACTCCTGTCCCTCAGTCCTCATGCATGAAAGCAGAGCTATGTTCAGCTTTGTGTTATGACGTTATTTTTCATGCTCGTTTTGATCTGCTGTGTTTGAGATATCAAACACAGCAGATCATTCTGAGTGGGTGTTCATTTTCATGATAACTTGTCTTACACAAACCTGGGAATGTCCACATGTAAAACTAAGGAGAAAATGCTCAAGAGCTTAAATTACACACACTTATTTCACTGAGTTATGCTAGGTTTTGAACTTTTGGAAATGAAATGTATGTAGGCAAGCATAAGTTACTCTAAGGGGCCACATGCATCAACAGAAGGAATTGCGATTCCTAAATAGCGATTTTTAAGGAATCGCTATTCCTTATGCATGTATAAATCGCAAAATAAATTGCGATTCCTAAACATTCCCTATTTGCGATTCGCTATTAGGGAATGCATCCCCATTCATTCCTATGGGCCGATAGGCCCATAGGAATGAACGGGAATGCATTCGCAATTTGCAATTACCTAATTGGTAATCGCAAATTGCGAATGCAACTGCAAGGGTGCTAGGGGGCTAGCCGGGTCTGGTGGTTCAGTGGACTAATGCGTCCATTGCAGGGGCCTGTGTTCGACCTCATGGTCACAGGTTCAAATCCCGGCGGGTCCACTCAGCCTTTCATCCATCTGAGGTCGATAAAATGAGTACCATTGAGTTGGGTAACAATGAACATCTGTTATTCAGCGCCAAGAGACCTCTGGGTGAACGTGCGCTTTACAAATACACATGTTATGTTATGTTATAGGGGGCCTAAGGCCCCCCTGATGCACCTCCAAAAAGGTAAGTGTGCACATGTGGCGCGCACACATGCCCTAAGGGCATGTGTGCGCGCCACAAATTGTGATTCCCTAAATGCATTCGCAAATTAGGCAATCGCAAAAATTGCGATTACCTATTTTGTGAATGCAATGCCTTTGATGCATCGGAAAAGGCATTTTACCGGTCGCCAACGGGCCGATTCTAGGAATCGGCCCGTTGGCGACCGGTAAAATGCTTGATGCATGTGCCCCTAAGTTACTGTTGTAAGAGTTATATGTCTGGAAATCTCCTTTCAGAGTGGACACAGAGCGGCTGATTCACAAAAGCATTATGAGTACACACGAAGTACTTCAGGAGTACTCTTTTACGTATTCTTACATGCCTTCGTGAATCACCTCCTAAACGTTCCACTCTCTGTAAAAAGGCAAAGATGGAACAGTCCTTTCTATTTATATTAGTTGTATATGAGTTTTAACATTTTACATGTTTTGGCCAATTCATAAAGGCATGCAACAGTGTGTAAAAGGGTACTACAGAAGTACTACTTTACATACTCCTAAATACCTTTGTGAACAGGACCCAGGGATGTTAACTTGGGATGTTTCACATTAAACGCATAGAGATGTTATCTCAAATTTCACTGTTGCTGAAAAGGACAATGCTCTATTGGGAGAAGGACAGTCAAATTTAGAATATTTTTGATGCTTGCTCAAAGTTTAGTTTAGAAATAATTCCTGGGTTACTTAAAAAACAGTTATTGGGACAACTTTATATCTGTTACATTTTCTCTAAAACTCTGTTTTCTTTTTTACTTTAGTGTTGCTGCAAAGCCGCTACAACTTTATGAGCTAGCAAAGTGCTCTAAATTGGAAAAAATAGAGGATGCCTTACTATGTGAATGCCCAGTAGTAAGTTTTAAAGTATTAACAAAATTTTATGAGAATGTGTTTAATTTATTGTGAAGTATTTTATGTTGTAACAACCTGGGAGGCTTTTTAATGAAATTGGATAATGATTACTTTTGTAAATATACATACAATCTCTCCCAGTAGTTTTGGTTGGAACAATTGAAATGTGACACCTTCTAAGCCAAGATGTGGTGCACTTTAGGATCAAAAATTATTTTCCACTTAATTAGTTATGTAGTTCATACATGCTTCTTACATGGCATTCATAAAAACTGTGTAGTTTGTTCATGGAGGTAATAGGACTTTCCTCATTGCAGCAGAATCTATGTTTAGTCTCACGTCTCATTTCCAAGCTATTGTGGAATATTTTATCATTTTTACAACTGTTTGCCAAAATGCTAAATGCATTTCGTGATTCTCGCAGATGCAAAAAGAAATCATAGAAAAGTTTGGTTAAAGAAAATAAGCTCTGACTGATTATTGTGCCATTGAAGGTTAATTGTGTGCACACAGCTCTTCTGAATACAAGTGCACTAACATTGAAACTTGCTATAAGTAAGGGTAGTTTCACTCAGCCATGATGCCACTAGACAGTGATCTGAGTGTAGATAACATTCCTAGGATAAGGTCCAAAGCTTATTGTAATGGGGTGGGGTATCTAAGATTCCCTTACCGATCTCTGGCTATTTAATCAGTGATCTCTCTTAATTTTATTCAGGTCATCCTCGGCTCTACTCTGCTCTGTATAGCGCCAAGATGCCTCCGGGGATTTGCACGCTTTATAAGTCGCATCATTCATTCATTCATCCCTAACTCCTGGCTCAAGATATTAAGGCACCATGATATTCTCCCTTCCCATGGCACTATGGATTGGAGACCTGCAATCAGCATTGCAATGGAGCTTGGAAAAGGGAGAGGAGGGAGGAGGTGCACATCATCTCTACCTAACCTCATAGAATCAGAGAGATATCTAGAATTCCCTTCCCTAACTCTTGGCCCTAGGCATTAAGGCACCAACCTTTTTCTCAATGGAGACCTGCATTCAGCATTGGAGCCGGCCGGGAAAAGGGGATTCTAAGGTGGGGCGACGCTTCATCTATATCTAACCTCATGAAATGGAATAGAACCAGTCACAGCCCTCACTGATAAGGCCAGGAAAATATCTGCTCATGACTGACCCTGAAAAGGCATTCAAACTTTACATATCACCACTTTGGCATGGAATGATGTTCTGGTGCCATGTTGAGAGACTGTATTCCATTCTGTGATTATTAGCTGCTAATACTGTCATGTTTTGCTTGTACTGAGGTTTTCACATGCATCAAAGCATATTGTATGAGAAAAACCTAAAATTGTAGTTTTTGATATTTTTTGATGACCAACCAAAATTGAATCATAAGGCGTACAATTCACACCCTTTCAAAGTTTAAAGATGTTTTAGTAAAGTAATCAAACCAACAGAAGTTTTTACAAGCTGACTTGGAGAAAATACTTTTAATCTGATTTCATTGTTTTTGCCTTCATCAGGTTGAATTTCTTCAAAATCCTTTGGACTACAAATCATCTCTTATTGCTGTAACAGGTCAAAATTGGCTTTTACGCTTATGTTCAAAAACTGGAGAAACACTTGAAAGAATATATCTTGCTTCTTACTGTAAATTCAGGTACTGCAAGTAGCCAGTTTGCTTTGTTGACAGGATGACTGGTTGTAGACATGGCCATGAGTTATTTGCAATGGAGTGAATACTATGCAGGTTTAATAATGTTAGTTGAGGCTTCTCATCTGCAAATTGCACATGGCATCTGGTGCGTATTCAAACCTATAGCATACATGCACACTAACATATCCATATTTTTACTCTGCCCGCTTGCACCCAAATGATTATGTCAGCTGTTGCACCTTGGAGCATAAATTAGACTTTGTGGGAATGAGGCAATAACCTACTATTGCCAAATAACAGCCTTCTGTCCACCTGATTTCAAGACCAGAGGCTAAGTGGACATTCATGCTCCCTCCGAGGTCTTGTCTTGGTAAAACATGTCCCTCATAATGTAAAATTTGCTAGGTGGGCAGCTCGGAAAACTTAATGTGGTTCTCTTAACTAATTTAAAATAAAAAGGCTATTTTTGTTGGTATTGATCTATTAAATGCTGGCCACCCTGGTCACCATAGTAACTTCACATGTACATTTTGTCCCCTAATTTCTTTAATGTTTTTATGCCACAATATGAAAATCTAAATTGGATCTTAAACCACCTGAGGACATCTATATTTCTTCAGACAGGTTTAGGATCAAAATGTTTTCTATTGCCCTTGTAATCCAATTTTTAAATATTTTGGGTTTTTTGTTTACTTTCTGAAATGCTGTTTGTATGTTCACATTGTAATAATAATTTATTTATGAAAATCAGTGTAATGTTCTGAGCACCAGGGCATTGCTAAACATTTTCACTTAGTAGCGAATTCTTGGTAGTGGGATCATATTGACTGTTTCAATTCTCTTCTCTCGCCCCTATCAACAAATGACATGAGTATTATAGTTTTGAATTGTCAACTGCTATTTGTAATTGCCATATTTTATCAAGGACTGGATACTGAGAAGATATGTTGAGTTTCCTTGGTTGCCTGAGCAAAGAGTGACTCCTTGCAATAGCCACAGTGCAATCCTGCACAGATCAGTATATATGAAAGGTGACAAGTGTCTCCCTAAGAGGTGGTAGTTAGGAGAAAAAAACACAATGGTTAAAAAAAAAACCTTGCAAGCCAATCTTCCAAGTCCTGATTAAAGACTAAGATTAGTACTGAAGAGAGTCGCACGGCACCAAACTCTTCCTGACATCAGGAAGGAGAAAAGAACTAGGCAAAGATATCCAGAAGTAGGATCCAATAGAAAGTTCCAGCTGCAAGGTGCAAAAATCAGGGGCAAAAATTGTAACAAACAGGCAGCGCTCAAAATGTACAATAAGAGGTTGATCACATTGCGACACACCCTTCATTTAGACATGCATCCTTATATATGGTACTTACAGTGACAGACAACACAGGAAAAGACTGCCTCATCTTGGATTGGGAACCTCTGTTAACATCTATGGGAATACAACAGTCTTGGGAAAGGCAGATAATAAGGCGTGTCCAGGCCCTTTTTCTGATAATCATTGTGTTCACAGAGTAAATGAGGCACCAGCTTGTATTTGAAATTGTTTGTTCAGCGCTTTATTGTACTTCAGAGCAGCTCATGGAGCACCTCTCCTGGTGACCTTGACCGCAGAGAGCAAGGTGCCTGACACTGCTGTTGCTTCAGCCCGTTCCAGGCCTCCAGTAAGCACTCAGCTCTGTTTCAGCACATCTATAGCATTATTTTCCTCTCATCCAAAAGTAGCATCAATTTGAGTGATCTCTCATTTCTATCCTGCTGCCTATATTGTGGCATTTGGATGCATTTCTGTTTCCAAACAAATTAGGTATTATGAATTGTATTGCCAATTGTTTTCATTTTGTTTCAAATACTTGAAAAATTAAAAAAAGGGTGATTTCTGAATAATTTGTCTTGCAAGTGTTCTAAATTACTTCTTCACTTTCAAATCCATTCCAGACAACATAAACTGTACAGTTAGACTTTTCTCAAGCTTAGATGTTTTAGTCCTACTGAACCTCCTATCATTGAATGTTTGTACTCAAAATCCAGTGGGATTACAATTTGGGATACCTTCATATGTTACTAGCCTTACTATATAGCTCTTGTTTCAACTGTTCTATTCCAAATTGCCAATAGATAGCACATTTAACTCCTTTGAAAATGTGAAAACAAGTCACATTGCCAACATCATAAACATCAAATATATATATTTAGTGAATGAATTGTTGCCACAGCTTAATTGCTGAGCAACATGTCTTTAGTCTTGGACTTTAACAAATGAATGTATTTTGTAGGCTTCACTTTTAAATTAGCTTCAGTAAAACCAGTTAGACTAACCTGAAAACAATGATGTGTAAAAGTAAGGCTGTAAACTTGATACATGATGTTTACCATACGTGGAGTGATCGGACAACCCTTAGTGTGTTACGTGCTAATGTTAGAGTGATAGTGGTTGTGAATTGCAGTGCTGTTTATGCATGATTATTTCCAAGGGTTCACAGATGCAGATGGCATGCTTCCTGCCTGTTTTCCTTTGTTATAAACAGCTGATTATTCCAGACTTTGATAAGCTTAGACACTCCATGTCTTTCTCTACCTCAAACCTATTTCCACCACAATGTAGATAAGGTTTAGGTGTCCATGACTGCTGAATTGTCCCAGCACTAATATTGATCCATACTGTATCCATTTGTACATCGCTCAGTTTGTCCATTCCTCTGTCCTTCCAGCACACCATCCCATGCCTGTAGATTTACATATGGTATCTGTAGGTGTGCCTGTATGCATTATTTCTGTTTGTGTGGATGCCTTTGTGTATGTTCATGGGCATTGGTAGCCTTGTATCTTTTAGCTTCAGTACATAGATGCTGTATCCTTTTAATATCCAAAACAAGAGGTTTCTCCAAAGAGATGCCCAACATTGATTTGGTGTTAATAGGCCAGTGTATTATCAATCACACTGGGGTTTTCTTGAAGATCTAACACCATTTGTCCTTCCTACAGTATGTGTGTCTGTATGTTTGTTATCTGTGACTGTATGTCAATTTTTATGTTGCATATATGTCTTTTGGCATGTGTGCATAGCTGTCTTTTTTTATCTTTTGGTCTATGTGCATTGATGTATATTTGTCTATCTGTGTACATGGATGCCCGTATGTCTGTGGCTTGTGTGCATTGGTGTATGTGTTGTTGGCCTGTTATCATAAATGCATACTGTTGCAGGGATTCTGCACATACACAGAACTATGCGCACACAGAACTCAGTGAATAGGGGTGTACCAACCTACCACATCAGTACCCAAAATCCCAAACCGACAAGCTATAGTGTCTCATTCGTTCTCCTCCAAAGATCACGGAGCTACAAATGATTAGACAACCCAGAACACAACACTCCCGACTCTCTCAGGAATCGCGGGAGCAAGACGTACTCTTTCGCTCACTCACTCGTACTTGTCCACAATGAGAATAGGCAGAGTCACTGAAATAGTTCAAAATGTTTATTTTAACTATCGTGCTCTACAATACAGTATACGTGCCACTACTAGCAGCAAAATGCATAAACTCAGCACAGTTAGCATTGTTACAATTCCATAGAATACAAAGGGAGAAGTCATTTTATAAAGACTGTGGAAATAAGGACCTATAGGCCTGACCACCCTCCCCTTGACTAGAAGAAGTTTATTTTATAAAAAGGACGATCTCTGGACTTTGACAGCAGATCCCATACCTTAAAGCCTGGATGTAAGGTTTGCATCATAGGAACAGCAGAGCTCTTCTCCATGGAACGGCTTTCTCCAAGTGTGTTAAAACAACATGCAACAACGTAATATCAAAGCACGAGTCTTCAGTACTGCAGCTGTGTAGCATGTTATGTCTAGGTGCTAGGGACTGACCAGAACAGAATAACAAGGGGCATTGTTTATCGACCTTGCATATCGTGTTTAGACTAAACTCCAGGAAAGGCAGAGAACGCGAAAGGCAACCCGTTCTCATGTGAAGGGCACAAACAAAGTCTTGCAAAATAAAAGTCATGTAGTAGCGTGCGCAAAAGCAGCATCATGGCAGCGAAGCTCATGCTAACTTAGCAATGTCGATAATGTGCCTAAGAACCATATAACAATACGTTAGCTTATTTATATTTTGCCTATATGTGTGAATGAATGTATGAAGTATCTATGAATTTGTCCATGTGTGTTGTGGGTCACTGTTTACATGCAGTGTACAGATGCAATGCACATATGCGTTGTCAACAGACATCTATTTTGGCAATGACAGCTGTGCTGTACATGTCGGGCAAGTGGATGCAGTGGGCAGTTTTACAACAACTATGTATTTGGAAAGGCTGTCTAGAAGCAGGAATCATCAAGTGAGCACAAGGACAGCAGAAGAGCAGGAGCCTCAGACTGAGCGCTTACCAGTTTTGGGGCATTTATAGAAGTTTAAAATGTTTAATTTCTGCTCTGTAGGGTGTCGTCTTTTTAGATGTTCTTAGTTATAGGTATACTTGGGTTGGGATCACTGGGAGACCTTTGCCCCTGGTAAATGCAGTTTCAACTTCAGGCCGTGGGTGGGAGACTGAGGACTTACGGGTTGTTGCAGTCTTTGAAGGCTCAGCTAATTTGGCCCTCTACAGAGGTTAGGAAACAACAGTTTGAATTTTTGAAGGTGGCCTGGGAAAATTAGTAAAGAATTAGCTTTACACGTTTCTTTATTTGCAATTTTTTACAGGAGATCTATTACATTACAGTCAAGTATTTGATGATGATGTGTTTAGCAGGGAGTTATGTAAACAATACTGTTATAGAAGCTGTTACACTAAATGTTCTGGGACTTAGCTCACTAACTGACACTTGATATTTAGATCATTTTACAAATTAAAAACTGATCACGGAGTCTTACCCACGACATACCTGATACGAACAAATATTAAAGTATTTTGCTCACAAGCTTCCAAGAAATAGGTATGACTTGAGAGCTAGGCCTGTTGCCTTTTGTAGAGCTGAAGTTACAAGAGACCAAGAGGAGGTTCATTTCACATATACATGTCTGGGGTAAAAAGGTGATGTTTGCTCTATCTTTGCTCCTATTGAGGGGTAAGACGTTTTGCAAAAACTCTTCACATTCATACCTGGCTTTGCCAAGCAGGATCTCATTATAGTGGGAGATTTAAATACAGTATTGACTCTACATTGACTAGATCTCACAAGATCACCTCAGTGTCTAGCCGTACACCTAGTCCCTCACTGTCATGTCCTTTAGGTTAGTCCCATCATGTACATACCGATTACATACATTTTGTCCCATCCACACGACATAACGGTCATACACAGGTGACCTTTTACCTGGTAGCTTACTTCTGTCTCTTCGACAACCAGGCTCTTGGTACCATATCTTAATCCCTGTACCTGACGTACATAAACATGTCCCCAGGCACGGTAGTTTTATTCTGTAGAAGGGTCACCACTTTTTTTTTTCATCCATGGCCAACAGCCAGCTGTGCATGATCATGTTTGTTTAGAAAAGGATTAGCAGGGGATTAGCGAATGTTTTCAAAACATATCGATTCTGGAAAAACCCTGGAGTGACCACTTTAGTATAAAAGACCCTCACTCCCCCTTAGGAAGCAGAAGAGAATCCTTCCTAGCTGGACCGAGACTCTGCAGGCTGAACCTTCGACAGGCAGACACCTGACATCCCTTGCGGGGTGCCATCCTCGACGCAGAGACGGTGTCCTTCATTCAGAACCATCAGGTGAGGGGTTAGCACTTCCCCGGGGAATTATTGGCTCCATTAGGTTCCATTAGGACATATCCTAGCACTTACTTATACATGCTTCACCTACACATCTAGGCTAGGCCCAGTTAGGTAGGCTACGCATCGTAGGAGTATGCCAATGCTATTGTTTTATATAATATGTTTTTATTCATCTTATTAGCACTATGGTAGAAATGTATCTGCTATTTACGATATTGGTACTAGCGATCACATTTGTCTGCGCCTGTCTTTTGATTGTCGCAGCTAACATGTTTCATACTAGACTGACGCTTGGCCAATAAATAATTATTGAAACCGTTCCAATCGTCATTCTATGTATTCTGAGAAAAGCAAGCACTAGTGACTGAGCGAAAGATACTGTATTGTTTCCACGATACCTGAGGAATCCGGGTTGTCATGTTCAGTGGTTGGCAGAAACTACACACACCACTGTAGAATACAGGGGGATGGTAGTGGCACAGTAGAGCTAGCTGGTCTAACGGCTGACTCATCCTGTGGGGGGTGTCCGGAGTCTGTCTGCACACCAAGCCCTCAGTTTAAGTCATCCAAAACGCGCAGGTCCTGGGGACCAACACGACATGGCGCCGCCAACGTTGGTTAGGTTCTTATATTAACAGTAAAATCTGAGTAGTTCAGTCGTACTTTCTCAGACAATCCTACTCACATTTTCCAGAGACGTCTGAAGTGGGAAGGTTAATCCGCCTCAGCTGAGCAGGCACACCCTGTGTATTGGCTGAAGGTTTTAAACAAGCTTGTAAGGAACAAAGGTTCCCATATTGTGCTAAACCTTACCTCTTAAAAACCTTTACTTTCTTCTCTTTTCAAAAATGACTGAAACCGCAAATGGCGGTGGAAGCGAGGAAGGAGATGAATTTGCTAACGCTCTTAACATTACAGAGAACTGCAGACAGGCAGTGACTCTGAAATTGTTAGAACATGGATTGCCTGCAACAGGTGGTCATATTACCTTCGTGATTGAGGCACACAAGGAGTTCAGATCAGAGGTATTCTATTCCTGGGTGAAATTCCCACCTGCAGATCCACAGACACTATTATTTCACGAATACATTGAAGTGGATCCACCGGAAGAATACATCCCATGTGAGGACATTGAAGTCCGGTTAACTTACCAGCAACATAAAAACTGGTTTAAAGGCGCCCTAAAATACACAACTTCAGTCGTAAGACTCGGTCCACTCAGCATAGGAGGAGCGACGTGGCCGGTCTCAGCGGCATACACTCCGCATCCTGAGATAGACACAATCCCAGTAGGGGAAGCGCGTACACTATACAAAGAAATAGTAAGGCTATACAGACATATTGTCCAGTTCGTTATGCAAACACTCACATTACAACCTGCGAGAGCTGCTTATCCTGGAATAGTACAGACCCAGCCCACACCAATAATTAGTTCACAAACACTAAACGCAATAATGGGTGTGTTCCCATCAAGAAGGGATCAAGTACCATCCTGGATTGCTAAAAAAATAGCACAGTTGGAAGCAGTATTTCCCCGTACGCGTCCGCAGGAAAAACACAGAATGTTAACAATTTGCTTGCCAATGGGAATGGTTCCCTCAATTGAGGATTGTACCACCTAGGGAACAATCTTTGCTGCAGTATACATTGGAGTACACGGTACCCCAACCATATCAGTTATTCCTGAAGTATTGAAACAAATACAGAATGAGTACGAGGCAGGACCTGCCCTGGACTTGGGATGAAACTGATGGATAATTTTGACCAAGTCTTGGTATTTATGCTGAGCAACATCAAGGGGGAAGCAGCAGCGGGGGCCATACGCCAACGCTTAAGGGAAACAACTCCTGCAAATCAGGAGCGTGTATTACCAAAAATTATCGAAGACACCTATGCTTCGCTAGGCAGAGATAGTTTGGGAGCCAAACTCGAGAAACCACTAGTGGTGAGTAGTTCTGAAAAAGAAAACTCCATGCAAGCACCCACTTGTTCTAAAAAGAAATGGTATAATAGTCAACCTAAAAATAATAATACCAGAAACACTTCACGATCAAGGGGTGGGTCTCCCCAACGGGAGTCCTCTGAAAAGAGGTACAACCGTAGGAATCGTGATAACATTAGGAAACCTGATAGGTATCAGGATACTGATACACGTTCCTTTATTTCCTTTCAGGGTTCATCAAAAAGCTCGGAGTGGCAAGGACGGTCAGAACAAAAAATTGAAGATCGACCAAAGTGAAAAAGGGAAACACATCACACTTCAGATTTTATTATCAAACAAGAAGAGCAACCTAAAGCTAAGACTCAATTCAAAAAGAAGAAAGTAGCTGGCTTAAAAATTAGACATGCCCAGGTTACTGAGGACTCCGCTTCTGAACGGGGAAATGGGCTCTGACGATGCTAGACAGCGCAGCAGAAGTAACAATAGATTGCCAGAACATTAAGGAATTTCTGGTGACAGCAGTATTGAATGAATATATCACGGTGGAAACACCTGATACAAGAGTGAGTGTCCCACAGCGTCTACTCGATATTAATATCCAAATAAAAGGGGACATCTCAAGAAAAATCAAAGGTCGCTTTTGGGAGAATTTGACATTTGGATATGACATCCTGTTTCCAGAAAAAAATTGGCCCCCTGAATTTATAATGGTTTGCCCGAAAGGAGAAAGCGTCATTTTGCCTGCTTTTTCTGACCTCATTCCTGTTCCCTTAAAACACTCATACGCGCGGGAGTGGGCGCAAGCTCTGGCATTATAGTGCAACCATGTAGGGTGGGACGTGGAGTCACAACACCACGAAATACCATTAAAAACTACTCCAATTCCACAGAGACATTACCCTATTAAAAATGAGGCAAAGAAACAGGTCAAAAAAACCTTAGACCTACTAGAATACCAAGGTGTGATTGAAACTTGCACCTCACTAATGAACAGCCCTTTTGTTCCCGTAATGAAACCTAACAACATATACCGTTTGGTTTTAGATTACAGACATTTGAACACATGCACAGAAACATTTTCAGTTCAAATTGCACACAGCGCCGCATTGATGAATAACATCGTGCGGAAGAAATACAAAACAACACTAGATATCTTGAATGGATTCTTCTGCCAAAATATAGCTCCTGAAAGCTGATATTTGACGGGATTTTCTGCCCTCGGCATTCAGCGTCAGTTTTGTCGCCAGCCACAAGGCTATAAGAACAGCCCTGGGTTATTCTTGGCAAGAGTGTCAGAGCTATTGCAAACTTACGATGAAGAGGCAGTGTCCTATGTAGATGATATTTATTTGACGGACGATGAATTGCCTGATCACTTGTGCAGGGTGAACAACATAATTGTTGGTTTTGCCAATTTGGGCTACAAATTTAAAAATCAAAAATTGCCCATCTCTGCGTCCTTTTTTTAGGATATGAGCTGTCAAGTGAAGGCAAAAGCCTTGCCCCGAACTTTTTAGAAAAGTGCGCGCTAATTCAGCCTCCAAAGACTCGGAAGGGTTTACAATCCATTTTAGGATTTTTAAATTTCGGCAGAACCTACATTCCAGACTACGCAGGAAGAGTCAAACCTTTCTACGATTTAATCAGACCAGACTTCACAGCAAACAAGTGGACTCATAAACATACAGACACTCTACGTTCAGTTCAAGCTGACATGATAGCTTCAAAACACTTGCAGACACGAGTAAGCGTCCGCAACCTGGTTATCAGGGTATACCTACATCACGTTCAATGAAGGTGAGACGGTTCCAATCGCATACAAATCTCATCTGTATACAAATGCTGAAGATCGCTTTGCAGCAACAGAAAAAATTCTGACAGCGGTACAGACGGCTGTAGTGAGAAAAAGAGCACTAGCACAGGGGAAGCGCATTATCGTTGTGACCCCGATACCGACTTTAGAAGCGGTAACTAAAGACAGCATTCCAAATGCAAAGGCATTGCATCCATGATGGATACAATGGGCTAATTTTCTCACTGCAACAGATGTAGAATACAGATACGATCCAAGACTTAGAACACAAGCATTCCTGCAGTACGAACAAGAATATCCTCTACAGAATGAAATCTTGCCTCTTGATCAGTACGTATACATCATTTATACTGACGGTTCTGCGCAACCTGCCATAGGAAGTAAACGGCAGTATAGCGCTGCATGCGCTATAGTGAAAGGTCGGATGCGGGACAGTTAATTCCACCCCAGCAATACGACTACGCAATCTCTAGGCGATTGTACCACACAGCTGGCAGAACTGAAAGCCCTCATACTAGCACTACAGTATACGGATCGGGAATTCCCCACACTGATTGTGTGCGATTCGTTTTACTGTGTGAAATCTTACAATGAATATCTTCACTACTGGGGCCAGAATGGGTTTAGAGACGCCAAGGGTGGCACGAGAAAACATAAATTGTTATGGGAACAAGTGGCAAAGCTGAAAGCATGCCTGCCACCGGCTCAAGTTATTCACACTTTGAGTCATCAGTGTGTTGGCATACACGTTGAAGGGAATTCACTGGCTGATGAAGCCGCCAAGGCAACAGTGCGAACTGCTGCTGTTGCCGCAATCACTCGTTCACACACAAGAATAGACAGAGATATAATAGTAGCTATCAATGCCTCAAAGAATGGCTCACCTGTCCTGCCAAAAGGCTTTCCACTCAAGTACTCCTACAAGTTAGATGCGCATAACCCACCGTATGCTCAAATTCCAGGAGTGGGGGATAGAATAATACTAAACAAAGATCGCAGATTAGGTTTAATACTAGCTTCACACAAGGGTCTGGGCTCAGCACATGCCGGAGTCGCTGCAACAATTTCATTATTGAAGCAGCGTTACTGGTGGTCGGGGCTGACAAAACAAACAAAGGAATATGTCCTGACGTGCGATATTTGCCAGCAGATGAAGGGTTCCACCATTCACAAGCCACCACAAACACCATTACTGATTTCAGACAGACCTCTCGCATGTGTCTATTTGGACCACTGCGGCCCCTTAAAGTCAGACGGGGCTTACAAGTACATGTTGGTGGCAGTGGATTCATGTTCTAGATTCCTATGGGTTTTGCCCCAGCGCTTTGCTGACGCTCGAACTGTTATAAAGGATTTGTGAGTCTTCATCGGGACATACGCAATTGGCACATTACATTCCGACCGTGGTACTGCGTTTAGCTCTAGGGCTTACAAGGAAGCCATGGAAGGTATGGGCGTGGCCTTACGGTACTCCTCTCCCTACCATCCCGAGGGAAATTCGGTGGTGGAGAGGAAAAACCGGGACCTAAAGCAATCCTTAACAGCAAGGGTATTGGGCGCGGGTGGCACATGGGTCAATCACCTATACGGGGTCCAGAGGGCACTCAACAACATGCCAAGAAAGTCCTTGGGAGGCCGTACCCCTTATGAAATCCAGTTTGGGACAAGAATGTGGGTACCTGATCTTGATTGTGCCAGCACAATGGCGGATGCAAAACCATTTTAACTGAATGACCGTTTGGCTGTTTTACAGGAACTCAATGAATTCTGAGCACTACAAAGCAACGTGCAAGTCAAACGCACTGCCACTGGGGAAGGGAAACCAGTTCCGGCAAGACCTGCCTGGGTCCCGAAGATTGGGGACCTGGTCTGGGAAAAGATCGTGGACAGAAGAGAGTTTGGGCCATCTTACAGAACAGCTGTACCTGTCCTAGCGGTAGTGGGAACAAGAACAGTACTTCTTCCGCCTCTTGCTGGCAAAAAAAAAAAAAGATTGGTCTCCATTGATCTGATCAGACCTCATCATGTAGCCGATCATCAACAGTAGGCCGTGTGGGGTCCTGAGTAGCCGCAGATCCCCTCTTGCTACTATACATGAAGTTCAGATGGAAAGACTAATAACCTTTCAAGACTCATCTACACAATGTGAAGGAGTAATGAATAATGGAGTACAAATCACACCAGTTGAAAATGAGAAACATCAAGAAGAAACAACAATGCAAGTTGCAATTCGGCCCAACAATGATGTCTACATTAATGTGCCCTCAAATGTCACATCTGCCAGTTCTACAAAACCTGCGGAGCTACCAAAGATAGATCGAACTGCGTCTGGCTACTTTATCAACTTCGATGATTTCTCTTCAGATCCAAGTGAACCGGATCAAACGCCACCCATTTCGAAGAAAGAAAAATTTCGCCAATACTTTTTTTCTCAAAAAGACTTACTTAGTGCCACCTTGGTTTCATATTTGGTTCGCAATAGGGGTAGTATACCTGTTAACTTGGATTGGCACAGTGACTGTCTTTTTTCTGCTTCTTAACGGACATTATCTCACAGAACGCTCTGCAGTACAATCCGTGAACTTGGTCCGGAAACCACATACGTGAACAAAGAGACTTGTCCCTGGTGAACAGTACAGCAATTCCAATAGCTGATGGTATAGTATGGGATAAAGTTTCTTATGATGTATATGGCCCCACTGAACATTTGAAAATTCCACATTTGTTTAAAATATCTTTAAATTATTTCATTACCCCCAGTACACTATCTGATGATTGGGACATTGAGACTGTAAATACTACGCTCACAGATTTAGAACAATCTGCTGCATTTTCTTGCAGAGAATTGTATGAGGGTACAACTGACTACGATACCATGTTTTGTTACCAGCATTATGGTCATACTTTTTTGCATAGAGCAAGTGTACCACACCTGCTAATGTGTACCATCAATGGGAACATTGCCCAACACCACCAAAAGGTAGTTCTGCCACGTTCTCACAGAAGTTAGCATACTTTTCAGGGTTCAACACATCAGACCCAGAATCGTTTTACTACAAACTTGCACAGACCAATGCAACAGCAAAGAAAATTATGCTAACAAACACAAAGCTGATATATTCGGCACCTTTTATCTCCCAACTGTCTATAAAGGGTTTCCACTACTGGAGAGACACCATAGACACAAAATCCATCTGGGGAACAAGAGAGTGGCAGGTTCAGGGAACGGAGGCTTTATTTAGAGCTTGCCTCATACCACTACAGATGATTTTCTTGAACAAAACAGTGCAACAGACTACATGTTATGGGTTTGCAAAAATCAAAGACCTCAAAACACTGAGCATCCCTTCACCCACACCTATTAAGGGGATTTCCAATAACACACTAACAAGTGAAGGGACTCATGGTACAAGTACAGTACAATTCATCATCTCCCGATTGGAAGGGTTGGTTGGTGTGGCCAATAGACCCGAATAAGTGTCACTCAAGATTCACGGGTACAACCGAAGGGTTTAGTATCCAAAGGCCTGACCCACGATATGTACACACAGACGACCCAGGGATAGTGACTTCCTATAGTGTCAGGAAGTTGTGCCTATAATGGCTAAAGACCTCGACACTTTCACAAGTGAAACAACACTTGTCCCTTCTGTCAGACAACATGGATCTTAGGGATTTTTTTGTTTGGTCCAAGAAACCACGTAGGAAAAGCTTCTTATACACCATCTATAATGAGGTTTGGAAAGTCTCCCAACAGGAAGCTGCAGAGAGACTACGTGAGATAGATAGAATTAACCTAGAAAAGGCTTTAGCTGTGGTATGGCATGACCACACTCTCATCTCGTATTTATTCACTGGGCAACATTGTGTCCTCAGCTATCGACATAATGGAACAAGATTTGTCTATTTTACAACATGGGCAATCGCAGCTACGCGCCATTATGCTTTTAAGCTGACGCTTCAATCGTCACGTTCTGGTCACGTTCCATGGCGATACATTAAAGAAACAAATCTGTTTTCGGCTTACAATCTGACCGACAAACAATTGACTATGGCACGCAGAGATGCGAAGTACAGCATGCTGCTCATTTAAAAACTAGAGCAGTTACCTTTTACTGTAGCAGAATCACCGTCTACGGAATAGTTAATCCATGGCTATATCACACTGCCAATCACGACATTCCAATTCCAGTACTGCCTGAAATACTACCCAGTAGGCAGGTATGAAGCGTTGGGCGAAGGGTTCATACAAGAAACCTGGGAGTTACTGTACACATATAGGTGCAGGAAAAAAGACGAGGAAGTTTTTCTGAGTGGTTCTAACTTGGAAAAGGCCTTGAGTGGTTCTTTAGTGTGTAAAGAAATATCGCTGCACGGTGCATGTAATGCGTCAATAGCGAACATGTCCTGCTACCTGAAGGGTTCTCCAGCTGCCACTATTCATCCGGTTTTCGAGTTACTTTCAAATGGGAGTTACTTGGTGCTGAATGACCAAGGCTGCTGTTTTATGACGCCCAGCATTGCTTATCTAGTGACCGTCAACTCCAGGGTTGTTTGTTGTAAGCAAGTATTGTTTCCCCCCGGCTCGAACAGTTAGGGAGGCACCACTGTGGCCTTCACTGAATGTATCCAACATAGGGTTTGATTCTCTGAGCAGATTGAAAGCCATGCGGTTTCAGCAAAATGTGGCCTTAACTTCAGCCCGAGAGACTTTTGATCTCCAAGTAGCAAGGTCTTCGGCATAGACACAGGCGTTGGTCCGTACGAACTTCCCTCTCCATTTTGGAGAAATGGTCCTTCGTATCTTTAACATGTCTGATACGAGTGGGATCGTACACTTATTTAAGAGCATTGGATCAGGGCTGTTAACGACCTTTCAAACCATTTTCGGAGTGATTCCATCTTTCATACACTCCGTACTTGGAAGCGTTTTTGGAGGGATTCCTTTGGTCCTGCTTTCGGTAGCGGGCATCCTGATTTTACTTCTATTGCTTCGCAATGGATGTCAGCATCACTCAAGCCATGGAGAGAGCACTGCTGGAGCGACGTTGTCGTGAGCGATTGGTTTTCTTAATGGGATTACCTCGGCTTCAAGAGCTGAGTGAGCATTGGTTCCTGTCTTTCAGACCGGCCTGGCTTGATTGCATCCTACCAGTATTCCGCTTCCTCTTTTGCGGATTCGGACTCCTGTTGGACCTCTGTCTAACACTTCCATCGGTTGCGCCGCCGGACTTAGACATGCTCCTGGCGCCTTTACGGGCCCATGTGCACAGTTGTCCTCAGCGTATTCCAATGTTGATGATGGCGTTCCTAGAGCCTACACGGGACGCTTCAGCTGCTGTTGGACCGGAGAACGGCTCTGCAACGGATGTGCAAGCATCAGCCTCAGGCACGCAGGCATCTACTTCTTCCCCGACGGTTGCCGTGGGAAACAGCGATGACCACCTCTGCTCACTTGATCTCATACTAGAGGTATTGGAGGGACTGCCTCCTGCGGATGCCATGTACAGTGATGTTGAGTCTTCAGCGCTGGATTCTTAAACAATCTGGCATCTCCTGTGCTGGTAACCGTTTGGGCAATTTTTAACCTTGTACCAAATTGAAGGTCAAACAGACTTTGTTTTGCTTCTCTGCTCTAAATGAACATAGTGGTTTTCAAGGTGCTCAGAAAAACAATTACATTATATTCAAACTATAGAGGACCTTTTATGAACGCTTTTTAGGGAAGAATGCCTTCACTATAGACATTGCTTTTATGGAAAAAAATGTAAATGCTTTTTTATTATGCTTTTAATATGAAGGATTTTTTATGCCTTTTTGAGCATTTACTATTATTACCTAGCTGACCTTGTTGACCTTTTGATGAGGAGTGGGTGTCATGTCCTTTAGGTTAGTCCCATCATGTACATACCGATTACATACATTTTGTCCCATCCACACGACATAATGGTCTTCCACAGGTGACCTTTTACCTAGTAGCTTACTTCTGTCTCTTCGACAACCAGGCTCTTGGTACCATATCTTAATCCCTGTACCTGACGTACATAAACATGTCCCCAGGCAGGGTAGATTTATTCTGTACAAGGGTCACCACTTTTTTTTCATCCATGGCCAACAGCCAGCTGTGCATGATCATGTTTGTTTAGAAAAGGATTAGCAGGGGATTAGCGAATGTTTTCAAAACATATTGATTCTGGAAAAACCCTGGAGTGACCACTTTAGTATAAAAGACCCTCACTCCCCCTTAGGAAGCAGATGAGAATTCCTTCCAAGCTGGACCGAGACTCTGCAGGCTGAACCTTCGACAAGCAGACACCTGACATCCCTTGCGGGACGCCATCCTCGACGCAGAGACGGGGGTCCTTCATTCAGAACCATCAGGTGAAGGGTTAGCACTTCCCCGGGGAATTCTTGGCTCCATTAAGTTCCATTAGGACATATCCTAGCACTTACACATACATGCTTCACCTATACATCTAGGCTAGGCACAATTGGGTAGGCTACGCATCGTAGGAGTACGCCAATGCTATTGTTTTTATAATATGTTATTATTCATCTTATTAGCACTATGGTAGATATGTATCTGCTATTTACGATATTGGTACTAGCGATCACATTTGTCTGCTCCTTTCTTTTGATTGTCGCAGCTAACATGTTTCATACTAGACTGACGCTTGGCCAATAAATAATTATTGAAACCGTTCCAATCATCATTCTATGTATTCTGAGAAAAGCAAGCACGAGTGACTGAGCGAAAAATACCATATTGTTTCCACGATACCTGAGGAATCAGGGTTGTCATGTTCAGTGGTTGCCAGAAACTACAAACACCACTGTAGAATACAGGGGGATGGTAGTGGCACCATAGAGCTAGCTGGTCTAACGGCTGACTCATCCTGTGGGGGTGTCCGGAGTCTGTGTGCACACCAAGCCCTCAGTTTAGGTCATCCAAAACGCACAGGTCCTAGGAACATCACCAGCCAGCTCATAGAAGCAAATCCTCATGATATATGACTCCTTCAGGGTTGGATAACTGCACATTCTATTCTCATGTTCATAAAAATCTATTATTTTCTCTGCAAGCCATTTCTACTACATATCATCATTTTCAGAAGTTGAATGCTCCAGTGATTGTGAATGTTGTTCTGCAAACCAAGCTGAAGGTGAAGTCAAGAGTATGGCAGCTAAATTATAATCTCCAACAAGGCTCGTGGCTTCATAAAAAGATCCAAAATACTATCCATGCATGATATTTCTGGGACAATCCCCAACCAACAAATTCTGGAAAGCTGTCTGGAAAGCTAAAACAGCATAGATATATGGTAAATGCATTGCTGTTTAGAAAGCAGAAAAAAAGATAGAGGCTTAACCTGAAAGTAAAGATTTCTGATTTTGAAAAGAAAAACAAAATTGCTAAAGTGACAAAAATATCTAGATTATTCAAAAAAGAAATCCTGTTAATAAAATTAAAAATGCCAAATGGTAATTTATTTATGTTGCATGCTGGAAATCTTGAGGAAGGTCTTTACAGGTTCTTACAATGATCGGATGGTCTTGGAAGTAGATGATCAAACAGAGCATTCAAAATAACTGAGGCTATTCCATTTTCGATCACGCAGTTCATCAAAGTTAATTTCTCAGATTCAAATAGGTTTGTGGTTTTATTGTATAAAAGACTTTGCTAACTGACCCTTCGATTATAATTACAAGCAAAATATTAAACCAGTGGTTGAATACAATTTAATCTTACATTACTTGTACCAGAAAGCTATAATGTATGCCGTGGTTCTAGTGTTGGGGCTAAAGAAATATGGCCCACACTTATTAACTAAGAGAACTCTTTATTAAATCTTGGCATACCCATTACAATGTCTGATTTGTATGCCTTTGGGGCTTGAAACATCCCATTTACATTGTCATAGTTATACACTGAAAATGCATTGACCGGTCATTTCTCCACCTGGTCCTTCAAACAATTCGGCTGCACCCCTTTGTTCTTCTAATTCATCTTTTCACATTAGTTGAGGCTGGATAAATTGCTAGGAAAGGGACACACACTAGGGTTCTTTATCTTGCCTCTTGTTTTTACAATGCCATGGAACTCTCTGGTGAAAGTAATTTTGTCTGATAAACATATTGACGGTCAGATTACGATAAGGCTATTATCTGTTTAGTCCAAATGACATACACACAATTCCAGTGTTAATATGGTTACTAAATATTTTTGGCCAAGGTGCACATTTGAAGATCAAATCCATAAAATTATTCATTCTATCATAGCTGAGTGTGTTGATTATGTGAATAAAAGATATGCAGGAATTTCAAGAGTAACTGGAACAACGTAAGTAGCCTCTGCCCTCAAGTGTACAAGCTGTTTTGGGATTTTGCCCTTTTCTATACACTTTAAAGTCTCATGATGGGGCAGGGTAGCAAGATGATCATCATGTCACAGTTATTATGTTGTGTATGAACATTTTAAATCTCTGTGCTGGGTTTGATGATCACGCAAAATACCCGTAATAGGGAGGAAAGTTCTGCTTACATATGAAACTACTTGGGCTAGAATTTTCAACCAGAACAGCATTACAAGTGGTAGGTTTTATCGCATCCAGAATTACCTTGTGCGATAAAACCCAGGCACACCGCCAACTGCCAAACATAGGTGAAATATGTGCCCAGTAATGCAGGAAAACAAGCAGAAAAAGTACCACCTGTCAGACCCTATTCAAGGGGCCAGAGGGCAGATGGGCTACTGGGTCCCAACCTTGGATGGTGATGTCTTTTGCCACTGGTATCCCGGGGTCAGTTATCTTATGTGTTATGGTATGTGTATTTTTATAGCGCACTATCACCAGTGAGAGTATCCTGGTGCTTTGGATGGGTGTGAGGCTACCTTTGAGGGTAATAATCCAACAACCACGTCTTTAGCTTTTTGCAGGCATCAAGAATAAAGGAGGATGCTCTGATGTGGTGTGAGAGGTCAGTTAATGCTTTGGGAGCAATGTATGACTAGGAGCGACCTCCTGACCTGTTTTTATGTATGAGTGGGATATGTGCTAGTGAGAGTTCGACTGAGCGGTGGTGCCTGGAAGGTTGACGGAAATGTATGTAGCTGTTAAGGTAGGATGGGCCTGTGTTGTATAGTGCTTTGTATGTGTGAGATAGAAGCTTGCACTGTGTGAGCTTGTGTATCAGGGACAGTGGAGTTCCCTCAGGTGTAGGGTGATGTGAGATCGGCATGGGAGGTTGAGGACAAGTCTGGCTGCTGTGTCTTAGATATTCTGTAGTCTTTTTTTGAGTTGGTTTTTGGTGATTCCAACGATGAGGGCATTTCCATAGTCCAGTCAGCTGGCTGCTTTTTGACATCTGTCTAGGATCATCCTGATATCTGTTGCTGCAGTGAGGGCTGTCTCTGTGCAGCTTTGTTTGAATCCTGATTGCATGGCGCTGAGGAGTTGCTGATTGGCGAGGTGTGCAGCAAGATGTCCTTAGATAGCTTTTTCTTGGACCTTGGCTGGGTATAGTAGTAGGAAGATTGGTAGGTAGTTCGTGAGCTTAGCTGGGTCGGCTGTGGGCTTCTTCAGGAGGGCGTCGATGGCTGCATGTTTCCAAGCTTCTGTGAAGGTGGCTGTGTCAATGGAGCTGTTGAGGATGAGAGTTTTGCTGATAGTGATGGACCCTTTATTGAATGGGTGGTGTGGGCAAGGGTCTGACAGGACCCCGGAGTGGATGGTCTTCATGATTGTTGCAGTTTCCTCTACGGTGATGGTGTTCCATGTGGTCAAGGTGTTGTTTGATATCTGTAGACTTGTTACCACGATGCTGGGGTCCGGTTGTGGGTCAAAGTTGTTGTATATCGATGTGATTTTGCTGCAGAAGAATTCCGAGGGTCGTTACACAGTTCCTGTGTTGGAGTGATATTGCCTGTGGTTGCTGTGCGCGCAGTGAAGTCCTTGATAAATTGCGAACATTTCTTTGCTGTTGTTGATACTTTTGTTGATTTGTTTGGGTAGGGCCTTCCTCTTGGTTTCCCGGATCAGCTGGTGGTAGCACCTCAAGGCTGATTTGAACACGTCCTTGTATGATTCTTCCTGTACTGCTCTCCACCTCTACTCTTGTTGCTTGGGTTGCCTTTTGGTCATTCTGAGTTCCTCTGTGTACCAGCTAGTCGATGTTCGTGTTCTTTCTAATTGACTTCGCTTGCAAAGGGCAGGGTATTGGTGCAGATGGTGATCCAGTCATTGAAGTTGTTGTTGTCGCTGAATAGGTGGCTTGTGTGTCTGGTTGGTTCTTTATACTGTTTTTCCAGCTTCAGCAGGCTTGCCCTATTGTGGTAGTTCTTCTGTGATGAGGGATTTTGAGTGTAAAGCTGATGATGTGTGGTCGGTGCAGATAATGGGTGTGCGTGTCTTGATCATGATGTCGTTGAAAGAGGTAAAGATTGGGTCCACTGTGTGTCCTTTGGCGTGAGTGGGGCTTGTAAGTTGTTGGGTGAGCCTGAGGTTTCCAAGGCTTTCGAGGAGTGTGAATAATTGGGATCGGTCTAATCTTGTAGGTGAGGTCTGCTAGGAGGAAAAGGCGCTGGAGTTGATGACTAGTGGAGTGACGAAGTCCGTGATGTTGCTGGTGAAATTGGCTCAGGATCCTGGGAGCTCAGTAGACAAGGGTTCCGCCCAGGGATAATTTGGCAGTGATTTGCAGTTTGAAGTTGAGGTGTTCCATGTAGTTGGTTCCAGTTTCTGTGGAGGTGGTGCAGCTGATGATGTCCTTAAGAATGGTGGTGTTTCCTCCTCCAGGTCTATGTTGTCGGTCTTGCCTGATGATCTTCTATCCAGCAGTAATGGCTGTGGCAATGCCTATTGTTGATGCTGCGGTCAGCCATGTCTCCATGAAGAACAAGAGGACAGGGGCGTCATCGTCCAGCTGGTCCCAGATCGCTGTGGCGTGTTTGCAGAGCGAGTGGCTGTTGAGCGTGCACAATATTGAGGAGTGGAGTGCTGGTGAGTATTGGTTTGAGCGTGCCTGAGCATGTGGGCTGTGGGGTGTTGGTTTTTGTTGTGATGGGTGTAAGTCCTACTATGGCTCTGCAAACTGAATCAATACAACCCTTTCCCCACTTGACTGTCAGGGTAGCAAATACTTCTCAGGGATGTAGAGTGGGGGAGCCCAAAACTGGACAGTCAGCCACCAGACTCAATTAAGTATTGTCCAGCCTACTGTTAGGCTTTTTGAGTAAAAGAAAGTAGTTTAATCAAACAGCATTATGAAATACTAAATATTCCAAAGGTGATTCAGTTGTAGGGTTGTATTCCCACTGTGGGATCAAAAGAAATGCGGCTATCCATATGATGCCCATTAGTCCTGCTTTTTTTAATATGGGACCCAGGCAAAGATATGAGAACAGGTATAAGTTAGGAAAGGGTGTAGATCACTAATGATTACTGCGAAGATTGGTTTGTGGGTCTGTTCAGTTGTCTTTTAGCCCAGCAAGTTTGTGCAGGATGGCGTTTGCAGCAACAGTTTCCCGTTGCTCACGTTAGGCACAATCTGTCAGTTCATGCAGACAGAGTACTGGTGCGGTCAGCGTGTTCACACACTCAGGTTTCTGCGCCTGGGCAGGAGACCAATGACTGTGGTGTAGCTCCCTTCAGGATCACTGGCTCTGAGCAGTGCCCTTGGCAGGTTTTTTGGCCATCACAGCTTGTGGGCTAATGCAGGCAGGCAATTGTCTTTGGCAATTTTGTCCCTTAAGGCCAATGTAGGTGGACGGTCTTCTATGGTAGTTGTGGCCCTTGAGGCAGATGCAGCTGCACCTATTGGGTGGACACCTCGGGTTACAGCTGCAGCACTAGCCCCTTGCTGTTTATGGGAGTGGGGGGGACCCCGGGCCACACAGTGGCTAATTAACACAGCTGACGGTGGAAGCTGCAACGGGCGACTGAGGGACAATGCAGTCTTTGGGTTAGGAGCAGCTTCGCTGCCTTCCAAAATTAAGCTACTTCTGAGTGCCCCACACCCCGGGAACACACTTCTCCTCTCGGACGGGCTCTCCTCCTGCTCAGCAAACACAAGGAGATGATGGACTGAGCGCTGAAACTTTTCAGACACTCACCCCCAGTCACAGATCTGGGTTGAATCCATCATCGTTCTTTAGCTCACTTCGCCACATCAGTTCAGACCCAGCTATATGCAAATCAGTCTTGACCCTGTGCCTCATGGGAACAGTACAGCCCGAACTGCAATGCCAGGTCTTCCCTGAACCGGAAACAAGCATCCTGGGACCGGTTTCTGGGTAACACCCTTCATCAGCCAGGCTAGCTTGAATCCAGTGGCAAAGTGAGCAAGGGACCCACGTCTGGGCATACCCTGCCATCTTAGGGCGAACAAAGCAAACACAAGGAGATGATGGACGGAGTGCTGAAACTTTTCAGACACTCACCCCCAGTCACAGATCTGGGCTGAATCCATCATCTTTCTTTAGCTCACTTCGCCCAGACGTGGTATGCCCAGACGTGGGTCCCTTGCTCACTTTGCCACTGGATTCAAGCTAGCCTGGCTGATGAAGGGTGTTACCCAGAAACCGGTCCCAGGATGCTTGTTTCCTGTTAAGGGAAGACCTGGCTTGGCGGTTCGGGCTGGACTGTTCCAATGAGGCACAGGGTCAAGACTGATTTGCATATAGCTGGGTCTGAACTGAGGTGGCGAAGTGAGCTAAAGAACGATGATGGATTCAACCCAGATCTGTGACTGGGGGTGAGTGTCTGAAAAGTTTCAGCGCTCCGTCCATCATCCCCTTGTGTTTACTTTGTTCTCCTCCTGCTCAGCCAGGGACCCCCTTCCTTCTCTGCACAAACAGGCAAGCTTTTAGGCAATATGGCAGACCTTTAGCTTCTCCAGAAAATTGCAGCCATCAAGTGGTGTCTTCTCACCTCGGGGAGAATGGCTGTCATACAGACACTAGCCCTGGTCACATTGCACTCCTTTGAGAAAGAAACCCTTTCTTGGTCATGAAAGGCTTGTAACTGGAACAAGGTGGGTTGGTTTGGATGCCAAATTTTCCAGATGGGATATGGATCCACTCTGAGGGTTCAGAACACGTTTGAGTCAGTTCTGCTCTCTAGACACAGTCTTTGTGTGATATGATGGTTCTGATAGCAGGTCGCAAAGGGGTAGCTTCAAGCAGGAGTGTTCAAAACATGAGCACATTAAAGTGTGAGTTCTATGCATATGGCTGCCATCATCTTCCTGTAGCAGTTATCACAGACGAAAGTGCAAGCCGTACCCAGAAGTCACCTCCTCATCTTGCACAACAGAAGCTGCAGTCCCACACCCCACCCCTACCATCCATGAAGTGGCTGTGCTCAGGAAGAAATAATCAGCAGTCCTTTGCTAATAAGACCCTCATGGAATTTCTAAAGGTAGCCCTTTCTGTATCCTTCTCACTTTATTTTCTGGGCCTCCACTCTCTAGCCACAAGAATGCTGTTAATATTGATTGGGGATGCTATCTTTGTCCTCCATCTTTTGCCCTGAAAAATCAGGGGCATCAAAAATATATCCCATTGCCCCCAATACTCCAACTCATACAACACACAGAGTGCTACTAACATACATGTACTACACGTGCACTGCGCATACACCCACACTTGACGTGTCCAGAAAATATAGTCACAAGTTCAAAATAAAAATCAGAATATCAGTTTCACATTCTGTGCTTTCTGAGCTGCAGTACATGCCTGCTTACCATGCAGGGGACATTCTTGTCCAAATACCTCCATTCCACACACCACATATTACTCTGTGGACCGCAAGCTAATAATTGCATGGTAATGGTGGGGTGATACCACATAGTAGTCATTTTTGTGCAGCGCATACTCTTACCCAACTATGGTGGACTAAGATGTCGAATATTTCAGTGCTCAAAAAAGGTGCTCCATAAAGAACAGTTAAAAAATCTTCCTGGATGTTGGCTACTCTTCTTGGAATTCATAATAAATACCTGTATAGACATATCAAAGATATTGCACATATGGTGAGAATCGTACTTCAATCACAAAGCCATTGAACTTAGGTTTCAGACTGATATTGTTATTTGCTTAACAGTAATATATACTAAATAACCCGCTGCCAAGAGCTACACCGGTTTTTAAAGGCCCTGAACCCGAGTTATAGTCCTGGGTCGCAGGCGAGGGCCTATAACGAGGGAGAGGGCCTTTGACAACTGTTATAGCCTGAGTCAGAAGTGCTGTAAGGCTATTAGAACATTTCACCCACTAAGGGTAGAATGTTTTAAATTAAAAAGGGAGAAACCGAAAGATAAACATTGGAATGTTGGAGCAGAAGGCTTATACCAGCCGATGTAAGCCCGGAGCCACTCCATAGTCTTCAGTGGAGCTCTCAACATTTCAATGTTTTAATATTATTTATAACATAGTTACTGGCATGAAACTCAGATGAGGGTGACCTCCTGTTTTGGATATAATGAAAGTGATTTTAACTGTTATTGCCTGATCTTAAACTCCAACTCTTTTCTTTTGTATTCTTTTTCCTGCTTTCAAAACTTTCAGTAACAAGATTTAAAATAAATGAATAATGTAAGATTCTGCAGGGCCATTGCAGTTTGCACACAGGCAAACATTAAAATGATTTGCTTTTTAATTACCTGCCTTAAAAGATTAATTGTTTTGTTTATACCGTAGGTACCTCACATGGGATATACCTCAAGAGACTATAGTACTGAAGTCGGCTCATAAGAAACTAACCTCGGCACAACAGGTAAGTAGGGATTTTTAATAATTTCCAGATCAAGCATTAACACAAATACGATTTTTCATTGTTTTCAAACATTATTCTTTTCTGAAAGTTGTTGATAGATTTTTGTGGAATGAGCTGGGATTCTAAAGCGGTACCAAATTATTAGATCGTCACAGGTTAATTCTTTTTTTAGTTTAAAGATTTTTATTTCATTTTTGAATGGCGTATGCCCATATAAAAATGAGAATTCACATCAGCAGAGTGTTCAAGGATTCTCCTAACATCAGATTGATAGATAGCGCTATAACATTAGACCAAATTGATATAAATTTGTACATACATAGATTACTGTTGGTATAGTCCATACTGTATTCTAATAGATTTAATTAAATATGATTGTATATTAAGTAATTCTTAAATGACGGAAGGTATATGGGAACAAGCGTTAGTAAATGCATTAGGTTTTGCCTATGTGATTAATAATAAGCTGTTTTTTGTTGTAAGTTGCAGCTTGCTGAGTAGTTGTACAATATAAGTTACAGAATGTCTGTTAAAGTGTTATGACTTGTTTATGTACAAAAAGGCAATATATTGTGCTGTTACTAGTGGTATAGTGTGGGTAAGTAATAGCAAATTTTGAATAATCAAATGAACGAGGGAAATAATAAAATTAATTGATGTAATAGCAATTATATGTGTTTAGAGGAGTCCTGACAACTTTTGGGCCGGTGCCATTGCATCTGCTGCACCATTCAAATTATGCCCCTAGTGCCAGCAAGATAACTGCATTTGTGATTGCCTGTTTAGTAGTAAAATATAGCAATATTTGGTGTTCAGAGGAGTTTTTAGAGCTTTGGGCCCCGGTGTCACTGCACCTGCTGCACCATTGAAATCATGACCCTAGTGCCTGCAAGGTAACTGCTCTTGTGACTGCTTATTTAGTAGTTAAATATAGCAATATTTAGTGTTTAGTGGAGTCCCTAGAGTTTTTGGCCCCGGTGCCACTGCACCATTCAAATCAAGCCCCTTTTAATTGCAAAGTAACTGCAATTGTGACTGACTGTTTAGTAGTCAAATATATCAATATTATGTGTTTAGAGGAGTCCTAACAACTTTTGGGCCTGGTGCTACTGCACCTGCTACACCATTCAAATCAGGACTCTGTTGTCTGCAAAGTAACTGCACTTGTGGTTGCCTGTTTAGGAATAAAATATAGCAATATTAGGTGTTTAGTGGAGTGCCTGGAGCTTTTGGTGCCTGTGCCACTGCACCTGCTGCACTATTGAAATAATGATCCTTGTGCTTGCTAGATAACTGCACTTATGACTGCCTGTTTAGTTGTACTATATAGCAATATTAGGTGTTTAGAGGAGTTCTGACAAAGTTTGGGCCCGGTGCCACTGCACCTGCTGCACCATTCAATAATTTTTTTTTTGTTTTTTAAATATCTTTATTTGCATTTTTCCAACATATAGGTAACAAGGAACACATGTGAGGTAGGGATCTGGTAACCATAGCAGCGATAAACATTGTCATGCATACTGTTTAAATATAAATTATAACCAATACCAGTTCTGTATAACAGACAAATGTACATGTGAATGTGATTTCCATACATGGTGTCGGACATATTCTTCAGAGGAATCGCACTCTTATGTCCATTAGCGGGACAACGTATTTGCGTTACCCTACCCCGATGCTGTCGTTTATCCATGCGCCCATTCAGCATTCTAAATGGGTTTCTGTACCTCATTGTCCATTTCCGAATAAAGTTTGAAGCAAAATGTGATACAGTTTATAATCAAACAATCAAACAAGAAAATGAAAACCATTGTCAATTCGCCACGCCTGGGTTATTGTATGTATGGAATATAGACCACCATCAATCAATCAATCAATCAATCAGGCGTTTGTTAAGCGCAACTACTCACCCGTAAGGGTCTCAAGGCGCTGGGGGTGTGTGGGGGGGTTGGCAGGTTCCAGTCCATCAAGGGGGGGTGTCTGTCGAAGAGCCAGCTTTTGAGGTTTCTTGCGAAGATGGGGAGCGATGTCTGTCTGAGGTGGAGCGGGAGGGCGTTCCAGGCTCTGGCCGCGAAGAAGGAGAAGGAGAGGCCTCCCGATCTGATCTTTCTGGTGCGGGGGACCACGGCATAGGAGAGCTGGGCTGATCGTAGGGTCCTCTGGGGTGCGTGGAATTTGAGTCGGCTGTTCAGGTATGCTGGTCCGGTGTCGTGGAGGGCCTTGTGAGCGTGGGTGAGCATCTTAAAGGTGACTCTAGCTTCGATGGGGAGCCAGTGGAATGTGCGCAGGTGCTGGGAGATGTGGCAGTGTCTTGGCAGGTCGAGGACCAGTCTTGCGGCGGCGTTCTGGATGTTCTGTAGCTTGCGGGTGAGGCTTTTGTTTATTCCGGCGTAGAGTGCGTTGCCGTAGTCGAGTCTGCTGGTGACCAGGGCGTGGGTGACGGGCTTTCTGTGTTCGAGGGGGATCCATTTGAAGGTCTTACGTAGGAGGCGGAGGGTGTGGAAGCAGGAGGACGAGACGGAGTTGATCTGGCGGTCCATTTTGAGCTCGGAGTCCAGGATGATTCCCAGGTTGCGTGTGTGGTCCGTGGGGGTGGGCGGGCTTCCGAGGGCGGGGGGCCACCAGGTGTCGTTCCAGGCGTCGGGGTTTGGGCCCATGATGAGTACTTCTGTTTTGTTGGTGTTTAGTTGTAGGCAGCTGTTTTTCATCCATTTGGCGACGGCTTCCATGCCTTCTCGAAAGTTGTGTCTGGCGGTATTGGGTTCGTTGGATAGGGAGAGGATGAGTTGGGTGTCGTCTGCGTATGACTCAATGTTGAGTCCGTAGGTTCTGACGATGGGGGCGAGCGGAGCCATGTAGACGTTGAAGAGCGTAGGGCTGAGGGAGGACCCCTGGGGGACTCCGCAGGTGGTTGGTGTAGGGTCCGAGAGGAAAGGGGGGAGTCTGACCCGCTGCGTTCTGCCGGAGAGGAAGGAGCGGATCCAGTCGAGGGCCTTGTCTTGGATCCCTGCGTCGTGGAGTCTGCGTAATTAGGGTGCGGTGAGAGACTGTGTCGAACGCCGTTGAGAGGTCGAGGAGGATGAGGGCTGCTGTTTCTCCTTTGTCCAGTTTGGTGCGGATGTCGTCTGTTGCGGCGAGGAGGGCGGTTTCCGTACTGTGGTTTTTTCTGAAGCCGGATTGGGAGGAGTTGAGGATGTTGTGCTCTTCGATGAATGTGGCGAGTTGGCTGTTGATGGCTTTCTCGATGACTTTCGCTGGGAACGGGAGCAGGGAGATGGGTCTGTAGTTTTTGAGGTCGGTGGGGTCCGCCGAGGGTTTCTTCAGGAGGGGGTTGACCTTGGCATGTTTCCAGTCATCTGGGAACGAGGCGGTTGCCAGGGAGCAGTTGATGGTGTGGCAGAGCATGGGTGCGATGGTGTTGGCGGCTCTGTTGAAAATGTGGTGGGGCAGGTTCCGTGGGGGCCCCG
Organism: Calotriton arnoldi; assembly: GCA_963921515.1. Classification (NCBI taxonomy): domain Eukaryota; kingdom Metazoa; phylum Chordata; class Amphibia; order Caudata; family Salamandridae; genus Calotriton; species Calotriton arnoldi. Next base: position 4,231,431 of record CAWUFW010000076.1, read on the forward strand.
GAGTGGATTGACTTCATCGTCTTCAGTGTGTCTTCGGTGGTGAGGGCTGTCCAGTTGTCGATCGCTGGCTTCAGGGTGTCGGGGGTGGTTGGTGAGGGTTCAGTGTGTTGGTTGTCTTCGTCGAAGTTGTCGTAGATGCTCTTGATTTTGTGGTGGAAAAAGGTGCTGAGTTTGTCGCAGAGGTCTTGTGAGGGAGGGATGTCGGTGGACTCGCTGGTGGGTTGAGGCGAACTCCTTGATGATGTTGAAGATTTCTTTGCTGTTCTGTGCGTGAGTGGAGATTCTGTCTTCAATCGCTTTTTTCCTCGTTTTTCTGATGAGTTGGTGGTGGGCGTTGGTGGCGGCTCTGAAGTTGTTGTGGGCTTCTGTGGATTTGGTGTTCCTCCAGGCCTTTTCGAGGCGGCGGCAAGTGCGTCTGGACTCTCGAAGTTCGGTGGCATACCATCTGGCTTTCTTGGCGTGGGTGTTGTTGTTTTTCTTGAGGGGGCTATGGTGTTGGCGCTGTCAGAGATCCATCTGTGCAGGGTTCGGGCTGCGGTGTTGGGGTCGTCGTTTTCCGCGATGGTTGGGGTGGAGTTGCTGAGAGATGAGGTTAGCTGGTCGTCGGTGATTCTGGTCCAGTTTCTTCGTGGGAGCAGGTCCTGGTGTCTGTGGATGGTGGGTGTTCTGAAGGTGAAGTGGACGCATCGATGGTCAGTCCATGGGAGTTCGGTGGTGTGGCTGAAGGTGATGGAGTTTCCTGTTGTGAAGAGGGGGTCAAGGGTGTGTCCTGTTGAGTGCGTGGGTTCGGTCACGATCTGGCGGAGTCCAATGTTGTGGAGGTTGTCCAGAAGGGATGTGGTGCTGGGGTCCAGTTGGTTGTCGAGGTGGAAGTTGAGGTCTCCCAGTAGGGTGTAGTTGGTGGACGCGATGGCATGCGGGGAGATGATGTCCGTGATGGAGTTGTCAAAAAGTCCGCGGGGTCCAGGGGGTCGGTAGATGAGGGTTCCTCGGAGGGTGGTGGTAGGGCTGGCCAGTATCTTGAAGGGAAGGTGTTCCATCAGGTCTGTGGGCTCGTCGGGGAGTGTGCTCAGGCGGAGGGTGGATTTGTGGATGATGGCGATTCCTCTTCCCGGGCGGGTGGGGCGGTCCTTCCTGGAGATCTTGTATCCTTGGGGAATGGCGATGGCGCTGACCGGTCCCGAGGTGGTGTTGGTCCATGTTTCGGTGAAGAACGCTACGTCCGGGGTGGTGCTGTCGAGGAGGTCCCAGATTTTGGTTGCGTGTTTGTGGAGGGATCGGACGTTGAGGAGGATGCATTGCAGGGTCTTCGGTTCGGTTGTGGTCTTGCGGGTGGGTTGCGCCTGGTCCGTGGTCTTGGCGGTGCTGCAGGTGTGCCGGCAGCGGTGACAGCTGAAGGGTCCGTGGGCGTCGGCTGGTGATGCTAGCTTGCAGTTGTTGCGTCCTCTAAACTGTACTAGGCTCACCGTCCCTTCCTCGTAATACCCGATGGGATGAGCAGCTGGACCTCTCCTCTCCTGGTACACATGTGCCCTAGTAATGTCTCCCTCTCCCTTGCCAATGCTTGATTTATCATGGGTCTGGGGTGTGGTGTGTCTAGGGATCAGTGTCCGTGTCCCGCCTGTCAGCCGTTTGTGAGGAGTTACTCCCGACCTCTCTATCTGCATGTGTCAAGTCCGCAAGTATTGTATCCCAGTATTGCGCATTGGGATATCTGTGCAGTCCGGCTATTTCCTCCCTATGCAATTATGTGCTTTCTGCCTGTGCCCACACGAGGAGCGAATTTTTCCAACTTTTGATGGGGGGGGTGAGGGGGGGTCAGTATGTTTCCATCATTTGGTAATCAGTCTCTTTGCTACTATGAGGCCTAGGTCAGTAAACCTGGATGTGACCATGTGCTTCTTCGGTCTGGGGTAAAAACCTAGTATGCAAGCTTCCCACGTCTGTAATGGTGGTCTTCTGGTGCATGTCGCAAGCGCCGCAATAATTTCCTGCCAGTATGTATGTAGGGATGCGCAGGACCATAGCATGTGGAGGAGGTCGGCGTTTGTCTGTAGACAGCAGGGGCATGCCGAGGTGGTCGTGTGAAAATATTTGTTTTACTTATCCGGGGAAAGGTACGCCCTATGCGTGATATATGTTTGTATAAGCCTGAATTTGGAATTTCTTGGTATGCACGTGGGGTTGGCTAAAATCGTGTCCCAATCGCTGTCTGTCCATGGATTTCCCCTATCTGCCTCCCACTTTAAACGAAGAGCCGCCATGGGTTGTATTGTGTGGGTGAGTAGCGCCTCCGCCAACCAGTGTACAATGTGGGATACATTACCCATGACATGCAAGTATTGTATCAGGAGATGCATCTCCGGTTCAGAGGTGATGTCTCCCCACACTGCAGAGAGCAATCTCATGATGGAGTTATGTAGTAGGAATTGGCCTGTTAGTAAGTCGTAATCCTCCGCCAGGGTCTCGAAAAGTATCAGAGTGCCATCAGCATATAGGTCACCTAGCGTGTGTAATTCCGCTGCGTGCCAATGTGCAAGCGCCCCACTAGAGGTGCCCGTCCTACCTCTGGGAGTCCCCAGAAGTGGCAGTAACTGGGCATAAAGGACCGTGTTCCTGGTAAGGTATAGGCTCCTCCTTTAGCAACGGTGGGCTAGGGCAAGGCAGGTCTGTGATGGACACAGGGGTCGTGCAACAGGATGAAACAGATGAGATATCTGGGATTGGGACCACGGCGGCTGTGCGGTGGCTGTGTCGTCTAGGCCAAGGCCAGCAAGCCATTTTGTCACCCACTGTAGTTGTGCCGCCAGGTAATACAGTTCCATGTTGGAGACTGCCAGACCTCCCCTACTGGTGGGTGCATGGAGTTTCCATAGCGCTATTCTGGGGCGGCCCGTGTTCCAGATAAGGTCCCGGATCAGTTGTTCAAGTTCACGAAATATTCTGGCTGGGACATAGACCGGGAGGTTGGAGAAGTAATATACACTACGAACACGCCTTCACGACGCCGGGATCCAAGAGAAGGCCCTGGACTGGACCACATCCTTCCTTTCCGGCAGAACACAAGCGTCCGCCTCGCCCCCTTCCGATCCAAGGCCACCAAGATCACCTGCGGCGTACCCCAAGGCTCCTCCCTCAGCCCAACGCTGTTCAACATCTACATGGCACCCCTCGCCCACGTCGCCCGACAGCACAACCTCAACATCATCTCCTACGCCGACGACACCCAGCTGATCCTCTCCCTCACCAAAGACCCTCACACCGCCAAAGCCCACCTCCACGAAGGAATGAAGGCCGTCGCCGAATGGATGAGGACCAGCCGCCTGAAGCTGAACTCGGACAAGACGGAGGTCCTCATCCTTGGTTCCAACCCTTCAGCCTGGGACGACTCCTGGTGGCCAACATCACTGGGAACAGCCCCGCCACCCACTGACCACGTACGCAACCCAGGGGTCATCCTCGACCCCACCCTCTCCATGACTAAGCAGGTCAACGACGTTTCCTCATCCTGCTTCAACATCCTCCGAATGCTCCGCAGGATCTTCAAGTGGATCCCCACCGAAACAAGAAAAACAGTCACCCAGGCCCTCGTCACCAGCAGGCTGGACTACGGAAACGCCCTCTACGCAGGAACGACGGCTAAGCTCCTGGAGACGGCTGCAACGCATCCAGAACGCCTCTGCACGTCTTATCCTCGACATCCCCCGATGCAGCCACATCACACCCCACCTGAGAGACCTGCACTGGCTCCCTGTCAACAAGAGGATAACCTTCAAGCTCCTCACCCACGCACACAAAGCACTCCACAACTCCGGACCAGCCTACCTCAACAGACGACTCAGCTTCTACACCCCCACCCGCCAGCTCCGCTCGACCAGCCTCGCCCTCGCCACAGTCCCCCGCATTCGGAAAACGACCGCCGGCGGCAGATCCTTCTCCCACCTCGCCGCCAAGACCTGGAACACCCTCCCCACCAACCTCCGACAGACCCAAGACCTACTGGCCTTCAGAAGACTCCTCAAGACCTGGCTCTTCGATCAGTAGCAGCACCACCCCCCTCTTCCCCCAGCGCCTTGAGACCCTCGCGGGTATGTAGTGCGCTTTATAAGTGACATGATTGATTGATTGAACAATTTGAGTAACACTACCATCTTGGTCAGCGCAAAACTGCCCATCACGTTCAGAGGAAGTGTCTTCCAGAACATAATCTACGCCCTGATGGCAGATACAGCCCTAATTAGGTTTCCCTCCAGGATATCAGTGGGATCCCGGTATATGAAGATGCCCAGATATCGGAACGTGGATGGCTGCCAGCGGAGGGGAAAGTTATTCATGCGCACATTCGGATCAGTGGTCTCTCCCGGGAAGGGATATAGGCCCGACTTTGCCCAGTTTACCCGAAGACCCGATACCCTCTCGAAATCCTGAAGCGTGTCTGCTATGGTAGCAGGGATATCATGCAGGTCCCTCAGTTATAGTAGTAGATCGTCTGCATAGAGAGAGACAGCATGTAGGCCGTCCCCCAGCCAAATGCCCCAATCTGCTCCCTCCCTACGAAGCCGCGCCGCCAGTGGTTCCATGGCAAGCGAGAAAAGGAGCGGCGACGGGGCAACCCTGCCTAGTACCTCTGCTTATCCGTATGTTGTGTGATGACAATCGGCCCGTCCGAACTCTAACGGAGGGCTGCATATATAGTAGCCTGACCATGTGGAGGAATGTGTCACCCAACCCGTATCCTCGCAACACCTCAAAGATATGGCCACTCCAGAGAGTCAAAGGCCTTCTCCAGGTCTAAGACCAGACCGCCTAAGCGAGGCCGAATGTCTGTCGCATAGTGTTGCACCCTGAAAAGTCTGCGGATATTAAGCGCTGTGCTCCTAGTGGGGACAAACCCATTCTGATCCGCGTGCACCATGGTCCACACCAATGAGGCCAGTCTCGCAGCGATTATGGACGCTAGGACTTTGTAGTCCGTATTAAGTAGCGCCAATGGCCTATACGATCCTAGCACCTCCGGATCCCTGCCGGGCTTAGGGAGAGAGATCAACAGCGCCTCATTCTGTGTGGCAGAGAGTATGGAATCTGCTATTGAGGCGTCATAGATCCTCTTGAGTTGGGGCACCAGGGCTTCCGCACCATTCAATTAATGACTCTGTTGCCTGCAAGATAACTGCACTTCTGACTGCCTGTTTAGTAGTAAAATATAGCAATATTTGGCATTTATTGGAGTTATGACAACTTTTGGCCCTGGTGCCACTGCACCTGCTGCGCCATTTAAATCAAGCCCCTTTCAACTGCAATTGTGACTGCCGGTTTAGTAGTAAAATAAAACAATGATGGGTGTTCAATGGGGAGACAACTTTTTGGCCCGGTGCCACAGCACCTGCTGCACCATTCAAATCATGATCCTAGTGCCTGAAAGATAACTGCACTTGTGACTGCCTGTTTAGTTGTAAAATAAAGAATTAATCAGTGTTTAATGGGGAACCTAGAGCTTTTGGTCCCTTTGCTACTGCACCTGCTGCACTATTGATATCATGACCCTAGCGCTTCCTAGATAACTGCACTTGTGACTGCCTGTTTAGTAGTCCCATATAGCAATAGTATGTGTTTAGAGGAGTTCTGACAACGTTTCGACCCGGTGCTAATGCACCTGTTGCACCATTCAAACATTGACCCTGTTGTCTGCAAGGTAATGGTGGCTGCCTGTTTAGTAGTAAAATATAGCTTAGCTCTTGTATATTAAATTTATTTTTAACGTGCAATGTTTATTACAACATTTTGAATTTGATCATAATGACCAAATAGATTAAGTTGAAAAAATCAATCCGATAATGCCTACAAAGTGCAAAGAAAAGTACTGAGGCATGAATAGGAAATGCCACAAACATTCTAAGGCTAGAGCATCTGCTTTACACAACTAAGTAATAAAATGCAAGCATTCCAGCATACTGTTAGGAGTTGTCTGCCTTTTGCGTGGGAAGAGATCTTATCTTGACAGTGAATGGGGCTTAAACAGTGTGAACAGCTTTTGTAGAAGTATCTTAAATGCGTGCAGCCAGGGGAAGTTAACAAAAAAAAGTTCCTCACTTAAGCGAATGAACACAGTAATTCTGCAGTGGGAACCGATAAGAGCCCCCTTTTAAGATCTATTATACACAAGAGATTTCACTAGTACAGCGCAAGCGCTGTGCAGGCGAAACCTAAAAATATTACATGAAATGAGTCAATGGTGGAAGGAGAAGATCCTACAGTCGGGCACAGCTAAAGTATTCCTTATATTTCATATAAACTAATAAATAGACTATTTCATCTGAAAGTCAGTAGGGAATAGAAACTGAACTTTTACCCTTAAAAGTTGATGTCCTGAACAAGGCCATTGCAATTTGTTGGTCCTTTGGAATATTGCCACTGTCTGACCTCCTGTGATACTATTTCAGTCTAGACTTTTGACAACCTGACAATTTTAAGAAGTAATGCACAAATAATCATCCATGAAAAATACAAATGTATTACAAATACTTGCCAAATGCTATTGTAGAAGCGTTGGCATCTAAGGTTTCAACCTATAACATTTCTATACATTTTTATAGAAATCCCACTCAAAGAGCGTTTATTATTATTATAGCCTCATAGCCAGCTGCAGTAGCCTATACCTACCATAAAAGATGACTGGTCTAGGTGGATGTAGTGGACTATTAGTCTATTAGAACATTTTGCACAATGAAGTTGTAATGTCCTATTAAAATAATCTCTGCTGAGAGGCCCATGGAGTGTAACGCACACTACGGCTCTCAGTGTCTTCCTTCTTCTATCACCCTGTGTCTTCTGCTGTCAATGAATGATGTTTGCTTCTGGGGACATGTATGATACATGCATGGCCCTAGCAGCATCTAATATGAATTAATTTCAGTAGCAAAAAATTGAGAGGATAAATACTCTATCTTATTTCTCTCCCTCTGCTTCGCCAAACTAATTTGCTTCTCCAATTTGATAGGTTTGTTCTCAACTGGGACAGTTTCCCTGAATTTGAATGGCCCTATTGCTTCATTGTGGACTCTTAATTGCAATATTTGGAGCACACGTGAGTGTCTTCCAAGTTCAAAAAATTATTTTCTACCTTTAAGGGCACTACACCTACAATGCCAATGACATTCCTGTCCCGATGTAGCCCCAATCAAATCATTTTTAAAGATTGAAATGTTGACTTCCTATTGGATGTCCTCAACATACAATGACATATCTGTTCTTATATTTTGAACACTAAATCATCTGCCACCAAAACATCATTACTAATATATTTTCGACCTACATATTGGAAGCCCTTAGTTCATCATCATCATCTGTTTTACTGTTGTTTTTATAGGCCATTGAGACACATGAACACAGCGACGTGACTTTACTTTGTTTTGCAATGCTTTCGATTTTTTGCAATACAATTTTGTTGACTGCCTTTAATTGGCTCATTGTTTACATTGAATATGGTTCGGCTTGTTTTTGATATCTTGCTTCATTGCTTATAATTGTATGGGTTTATGTAATTTTTCCACACTCCAATGTGAGATTTTTCCATAAGTCCTTTATAAATTACAGAAACCTTTCTTCTAAATGTATTCGCTTCTGCTGAGCTGCCTGCAATTTGATAGGTCAGAAGCAGAGGCATAGATTGTGGAGGCTTTGCCCTCCCTCTATGCATGACTCCCATATTCACTGCAAGCCTGTGTTGGCAGAACCACAGCAATAACGTTTTCTTTTGAGTAACATGACCGCAGCCTCTCCCCTAAAACGGAGAGGCAGATGACGTATTTTAGAGCATGGCCACAGGGGTCGTGCAACAGGACACAAGTGGACATAAATAATTGTTTACAACTTGCTTGACACTCCAGTGTTTTCTAAGGAACTCCCAACATTTTCATGAAAATTGCAACAGCTGTTAACAACTGTGCATCTTTACCTGTCCCCAGCATGTACCCGGGGTCCCACAGCTGCTCCTTAGGCCAAAACAAAACGTCAGAACAGAGTAGCTGTCCCACCTGCTAACCATTGCACCTCCAAATGTGTGGAGGGAATTACAGGCTGGTCATAAGTAAGTTTTTTTTTTAATTAACAACTCTTTTTTTATTGAAAACAAGGCATGACACACAGGTAGCCAAGAATCACACAGGTTGGCAGTAGATGTTACAAGTGTTGCATGGAAGCATAATTATTGCAGAGTAAAAGTGACATTCCCAATTGCAAATAGTTAGGTCCCATTGATAAAATCCTCTCTTGGTCTTGGAGGTTCACATATCTCTCCCCTGTAAACATTCCATTGTCCCCATATTTGCGTCCATTTGTTCGGGCACCCCCTGGCTTCGTAGATGGACTTTTCCGTGACCATACACCAGTCCATATCTTTGCCCCAATCTGCTGTACTCAGTGGATTCTGAGCCCTCCACAATCGTGCGATGTTTCTTTTTGCCACCATCCGCCCCAAGGTTACCCACGTCCGCTCCCTGGAGTTCAGGTCAGTTGGACCCCATACATTCAGGAGGGCCATTTTAATGTTGCAGTGGGTCTGTTGCCCCAACGCTTCCTCCATCAAACGCACAACCGCCTTCCAATATCTCTGGATCACTGCACATTCCCAGAGTGTGTGAATAAAAGTACCCTCCTGCCCACAATGTCGCACACAGTTACCATCAGAACTATAGCCCATTCTAACCATCAGGGGTCCAGATAGGTAGGATCTGTGGAGAAGCTTTAACTGCACCAGGCGGAGCATGGAGGAGATGGCCACCTCCCGAGGGGAGGCCACCGCCGCCAGCCAATCCTCGTCATCCAATCCCGCCACATCATGGTCCCATTTAGCCCTCAAATGCGTCAGGGGATCTGTCATGTTGTGGATGAGCTTTTTGTAAATAAGTGAAATGGCCTTCTCCGGTGGGTCACCGTCCAAAATTCTGTCTTCGAGCGGGGGGGACTCGGGGAGTGCACTGCCCTTGGGAAGAACGGCGAGCAAGGCGTGTCTGATTTGGAGATATCTGAAATATTCAGACTGGGCTAGTTCGTATTCTTGCTGCAGCCGGGAAAAAGGGACCATCTCACCCGACTTCCACAAACCACCAACTTTGGATATGCCTATGAGGTCCCAGCGATCAAAGCCCCTCGAGTGGATCAGTCTGCCCAGTTGCTCACTGTGCCAGAGCGGTGTGGCTTGCGTAAGTTTCCCCTCCCATCCTAAGCTTTTAGTAGCCACTTTCCACACGTGGACCGCATGCCCGGTCGGACCAGTCAGAGCAGGCTTCAACGCCCGACGTATAGAGTGCCCTCAAAGCTGCCACCCGGAAGAAGCCATCTGTCGATCTGAAAGGCTGGGTCGCCCTGCGGCCTGTACATACATTGATTGATCGCTGCGAGTTGTGTTGCCCAGTAGTACTTCTTAATGTCTGGAAGTCCGATGCCCCCATCAAACCACCCTAGCGTGAGTTTGTGTGTTGCAATACGAGGTGGCTTACCCTCCCACAGCAAGTCCCGTATGATACTATCAAGTTCCTTAAAGTACGAGGGCCCGGTGGGGAACGGAGTGTTTTGTAACACATACAGGAGTCTGGGAAGGGACATCATTTTGAATAGGGCTGCGCGCCCCAAGAGGGACAGCGGAAGCGATTTCCAGTGTAGGACATCCGATTTGAGACGCGTGAGGGGCGGGAGGAGATTGCGGTTATAAAATCTGGATAGATCTTTAGATACCCAAATCCCCAAGTATTTGAAGCCATCAGTGGCTTCTGTCAATTGATAGCCCCGTGGGAGTGAAGGCCGCTTCCCATAAAGGACATAGAGCACTGATTTAGACCAATTTATGGAATATCCAGCAAACCTGCCAAACACGTGAAAGATGTCCAGGACCACATTGAGGGAGGCGGCCGGGGAGGCCAGATAGAGCAAAATGTCGTCCGCATATTGCGATATGCTGTCCTCCCAACCAGGCGTCCATTTAAGGCCCCTTATGACGGTATTCAGGCGGACCCACATTGCCAGAGGCTCAAGGGCCAAGGCAAAGAGAAGCGGAGACAGGGGGCAACCCTGTCTGGTGCCCCTGCCAAGAGTGAAAGCGGGAGATTTCCTGTTATTTACCACCACTTGAGCCAGCGGTTGATTGTATAGAAGCCGCACCCAACTGATAAATTCGGGGCCAAAACCCAATTTATGAAGGACCGTAAACATGTAGGGCCACTCGATGGTGTCGAATGCTGAAGCAGCATTGAGGGAGACGACGACGGCGTCTTCCCTGATCGTGTCGGCACGGCACAACACTCCATGGAGCCTGCGCAAGTTGAGGGAAGTATTTCTAGCGGGCATAAATCCCGATTGATCCGGATGGACCACGTGGGTTAGGACTCCAAGCAGTCGGGAGGCGAGAACCTTCGCTAGGATTTTTGCTTCACAGTTAAGCAACGAGATGGGCCTGTAGGATGAACACTTGCTGGCCGGCTTGCCCACTTTAAGAATGACAACAATGTTGGCGAGTCTCTGGTCCTCTGGCAGAATACCCCCCTTCTTGCTTTCCCGGAACATTTCGGTGAGCTAGGGCGCTGTCGCTGGTCATAAGTAAGTGATGATCTACGATAACAGCAGAACACTGCCCTTGTCAACACATTCTTGGAATCAGGAAAATACTTGATAGCAAAAGCATAAGGCGTAAATAACAATGCCTATCTATCTTGAAGGCTCTTTTGTCAAAATTCTCAAGTACTCTAAATTTCGATGATCTGTTTGAATTTCAGATGTTTCCCTTGTGTCCAACAAAGATGTCTCTATTCACTACATCCCATCTTAATGGCTACAAGTTCTCTTTCAAGTACTAAGTTGTTCCATTCAAACTCTGAACAAACATGAGCAAGATTAAAGATGAGATCCTCTTGTCCATCATCATTTTGCTCGTGTAACAGAACTGCTCGTAAGGCTCTTTCAGAGGTGTCTGTGCCCAAAACAAACTTCTTTGAAGTATTAGCATATCATACAATTGTTGCTAGAGTGAACTGAAAGCACTTTCAGCTTGATCGTACCAGCAAAAACCTCTCCTTATATTTTCCTTTTTTAAAACACGAGTAATGTCACAGCAAAATATTTTGAATTTATGATAAACATTTGTAAATACAAGGAGACTGAGTCAGTCATTAGTAGATGAATGCCACTCCAGAGTAGCTGAAACTGTTGTAGGATTCATGGAAAAACCAGAGGCATTCAATCTGATTTCAAGGTACTCAGCTTCTTCCTTCTCAAACCCATACTTCTTAGGTTTGCAAGATAAATGATGTTGCGGAAGTGTTGCTAATATTAACGTTGCATGTGCTTGACATTCCACAAGATTGTTTGAATACACTAAAATATCATCCAAATTGAGCAAATCAAACTGATTTAAGCTACTAGAAAATATTGAATCCATAAAGCACTGAAAGATGAAGACTACTGCACAACTCAAATGACTCTACATAATAATAAAATTTCCAAATGGGGTGCAAAAAGCACTGGGCATCCTCCTTTAAACGCAACAGGCAATAAGCGCCTTGTAAATCAAGTTTAGTAAAGACATGTTCTCCATGGATTTACTTCAAGATGTCTTATAGGTATCCATCCTTGATCGTGATCAGTTTAAAGACTTTTTAATCAATACATGGTTGAAGAGCTTGATCTTTCTTAGGCACAAAGTACAAAGGTACCCTAGCAGGTGATGAAGGTGGTACAATTAAACCATTTTGGAACTTGCCTTTTAAATGAGCCATTAGCTTTTCCTTCTCTTTCTCAGTTAAGCAATAAATGTGTAAAAGGAACAACAGCACCAGGTTCAATTGGTATGGCACAATTATAATCCCTTTGAGAGAGAAGTGAACAAACCTTAGATTCAGCAAAAACTGGAGATAAAGCATAGTACTTCAGTGGCACTAAAGTAAGGTTACTCACTATTAAATCGGATGTGGAGTCTTTTATCTCATCACTTAATGACCAATAACGTCCAGAAGCATAACACAGGTCATGACAAAATTGTGATGACAAAGATATTTTTGAGTTGACCAATTGAGATACCAATTATGCTTTTTTGACCAAGGTTTTCAGAAAATTACAGTGTAATTGAGAGAGTCTATAATGTCAAAAGCCAGCATTTCTGCTTGATCCGCAAATTTGACTTGCAAAGGAAACGAGGCCCCTCACATCAGACCTGAAGTTAATGGCGAGCCATCAACAGTTTGGATCACTTCAGGAGTCGTCTTAACACCATCAGGAATGTTATTTTTAATGGCCTGGTCTTGATTGATAAACATTTTCTTCTTCTGTTCTCATAACAATCGATTGAATGATCAAATTATTATAATCATGATTCATAGAAGATCGAATACAAGGAAGCCAAGCCTCTCCTGTCTTCCTCTCAGAACAGGAATGAGTTCTTCCAGCATTCTCTTGAGACCTTTTCGCATAAGCTCAAATCGCATGGCCAGCATCACCACAATATAGACACAGCCCAGCTTTTCACCGACCTCCTTTTACGTTCATTTAAAGGACACTTGGTAGCTCCATCTTACATAAGCTCTTCTTGAGACAAAAGGTCCACAGGATCCTCTGATCAAGTAAAAAACTCTGAAAAAAATTATAATTTCCCTGGGAATTTCTTCTTTCCTTTTGTCTCTGTTGTAATTTTTGTTCAATCAAGAGCACTCTTAACGATAATTTTTTAGGAAATGAAGTAGAGAGTTGCAAACAAATTTGTCCTTAATTTCTTCTCTCAGTCCACATCAAAAAGAGTCATATGAGTTATTTCTCTTCAGATATTTTTATCTGCCGATTGCTGAAAACAGGTCACTTAAGTCAATACTCCCATTCCTCCTTGTTGAATGTAACACAATGCTTCCTCTGCAGAATACTTAAAACCAGGACATTCAAAAAACATCTTTAATGCTAAGGGTGATCTCCTAAGACTGTAAACAAGCATTGGCATTCGTTACTAAAGGAGTTGCCCAAGCCAATGCAGATTCAATAGGGCAACCAGTCAGGTGATGCACTTTAACTGACTTTAACTTGATCTTGACTAAACTGTGTGGGTCAAAAGGCAAAATGCACAAGAGAATCTAAAATTTCTTTTGAATTCATTCAAAACGCAAAAAACGGAGGGCCTTGAGCGAACTACAGGAATGTCTAGAGACTATAATACCAAGGTTTACTCCATCATCAAATTATCACTGTAGAGGGACTGATTGCGAGTTCTGTTATATTCCAACCCATGTGTAAACTCCTGTTTACACTTGTGTCAGAATTATGAGTTTGAAGGCATTTAACGCATCCAATAATTATTCGATGTGTTAAATAACTCAACCTTCATTCAATTTTGGCAGGACAAACCTGCCGAAATTATAGAGGGTAAAACATACAATATTTACCCTATCATGCTGCTTTTGGTGCATTAAACACCAAAATCCACATGTTAATAGGTGTTATTTATCGCATCCGATAAATAACGTACCCTGTGGTATTCTTATTTATCAGGGGCGATAAATAATGCCTTTGCTAGTAATCAGGCCCACAGTTGTTTTAACTGTTGTGCTAGAGCCTGGGAAGGATCCAAATTGTTATCACACCCAGCTAGCTGTAATGGGTGTTCTATTCTGTCAAGGACTAGACACTGTTAAAGTCTGTTGAATCCCTTCTTGATTTCTCAGTAACCACAGTGCCAACATGCACAGAATAGTGTATATGAAATGTGTTAAGTGTCTCCTTAAGAGGTTCCCAGATAGGAGTAAAGAACCACCTAGAGTAACAAAAACCTCTTTGCCAATCTTGAAGCTCCTGATTGCAGATTTTAGATTAGTACTTAAGTGATAATCAAGGCACCAAACCCTCCCTGACTTCAGGGAAGAGAAAAGAGCCAGACATACTATTGAGAGGTAGAATCCAGTAGAAGTTCCAACTTCTAGAAACAAAAATCGGAGAAAAATAGTTCCAACAGGCTGAAGAATGCAATGGTAAATAAGAAAGCTAATGCATTACGAAGCATCCATCACTTCGACATGTTATGTTATATTGATTTTGTAAGGCGCACAGCTTCCCAAAAAGGGTTTCCCAGCGCCAGCCTGAAGGAGCAGGAGAATCGGAATTGCTGATTGAACAGCCAAGTCTTTAAACATTTACGGAAGTTCACATATACTGTTTCATTCCTGAGCGATATGGGAAGAGAATTCCATAAGGTTGGACCGAGACAGGCAAATGAGCGACCACCCATCCGTGAGAGTTTAACCCTGGGAACCAAGAATTTCCCCTGAGTAGTAGAGCGTAACAAACGTGGAGGTTGGTAAGGGTGCACCAGATCTTGCAAATATTGTGGGGCAGTGCCAGACTTGATCTTAAACATGTAGCTCAAGGCTTTAAATTTAACGCGATTTGCGACCTTGAGCCAATGAAGATCTTGCAAGGAGCCAGAGATGGAAGCAGTTTTGGGAATCTAACAAAGTAATCTGGCAGCAGAATTCTGCACCACCTGTAGTTTCCGTATCACTTCCTTGTTAGCCCCCAGATAGAGGATGTTACCGTAGTCCAGTCTTGAAGTCACAAGCGCTTGGACTACGGTCCTTTGAGTGGAACAAGGAAGCATCCAGATGATTTTTTTCAACCATTTCAGAATGGTAAAGCAGGTGCCAGCTTCACTGCTTGCTGTCTCATTGATAATTGGTCATCAATAATGAATCCCAAAATGCGGACTTGGTGGTTAGGCTGGGGTAGGGCACCCATTTCGTCAGGCCACTGCTGGGGGCCCCAAAGATCTTTATTTTTCCCCAAAATCAGGACCTCAGTCTTCTCGCCATTAAGTTTAAGTAAATTAACTTGCATCCAAGATGCAATTTTCCTTAAACCGGTCTGAAGAACTGATGGTCCGAACATCTTCTCGGCAGAAAGGGAGAAGATGATTTGGGTATCGAGCGCATAAGAGAAAAGGGACAGCCCGGCCTCCTCAGCAATTGTCGCCAGAGGTCTGATATAAACATTACATAGTAAAGGGCTAAGAATGGAGCCCTGGGGTACCCCATAAGGAGAGGAATACGTTTTGGAAGTGGCCCTAGAAGAAAAAACTTGAAAAGTCCGATTGGAGAGAAAAGATGTAAGCAAGGCAAGAGCTGGACCAGAGATGCCAAGGGACTGTAGGGATTTTATCAACACGGTGTGAGACACCGTGTCAAACGCGGCGCTCAGATCTAGTAATATGAGGGCCACTGTGTCCCCGCGGTCCAGGCGATGTCGCAACATTTCTGTGACTCCAAGAAGAGTCGTCTCGGTCGAAAAACTGGCTCTAAAACCGGATTGGGAGGAGTGTACGAAATTAGAGGATTCAACAAATTGGGTTAATTGTAAGTTTATGTGCTTTTCCAAAATTTTGGAATAGATTGGAAGTAAAGAGATTGGTCTGAAATTGGATGACTGAGCAGGATCCGCGTTAGCCTTTTTCAGGAGCGGGAGGATCATAGCTTGTTTCCACTCAGGCGGAACAATAGCTTCCTGTAAGGAAGCATTAAGCTTTAAGACATGCCTCCTGATATAGGAACAGAAGTTGACATCACAGGAAAAGGCTCTACTTTGTTTTGTATTGGGAACCTCCAATAACACCCTATGGACATACCATCATCTTAGAAAGTGCAGTTCATTTGTGCCTCTTTCATGGTGTTCATTTGGCAAACGAAGAAGCCCAAGTTTGGCATCCTTCATCTATTGCTGAATTCTGCCGTTACCCAAGCAACTTGTGCAACAACCCACTGGGTTATAGAGAGTGTGAAGACCCACAGCATAGCAATGAGCTGAGTGCGCTGTCTGTAACACTTGGATTGCTGCTTCTTCCTCTGAGCGAGTGTAGTACTGCTCTTGGCATTTCTGTCCGCACAGATGTATCAATGCCATGTGCCTCCATCATTATGAAAAAACCTTTTCTTTCTTCACTATGTAGCCATTGTTAAAAAAATATATTTATAACGATTTATTCAGTTAAATACTGAAAATGTGCAGCGGAGTCTTTAGATTTAGCACATCTTTTTCTTCTTTCATCTTCATCTCAAACTTCGGTCAATTTGTCTGGCCATTAAGACAAAAGAAAACAAATATCTCTTAATGCTGTTTATATTCATCTTTGGTTAGGCATACTATGCATTATTTTCATTGTCAACAACCAATACTCTTCTGGTATTTTTTTATCAGCAGCTTGTTCTCACTTCTGTTCTTTCCAGGGATTCACTGTGCTCATTAGACCCAATATTTTTAGAAGTCTAGGAATGGTAAATCTCCAAGTATCCGGGCAGTTGCTGCTTAGTTTTTGTCTTGAGTTTAACAGCTTCCAAAGTACCTCGTTTTATCTTTAAAAAAGAAAGATCTAGAGCGAGATCTGGGTTAGAGGGACAATGGGGGAATGCCTCTCAGCTTTGGCAGATTTCCACTAACAAACATTAATGCCTTCTCAGTTGTGAAAAGCAAGTTATCCTCCCAAGAAATAAATAGTGCAGCAATGATGCTGTTACCATAAGCTTCCCCCGTGTAACATGGGGTATCTGTGGATCTGAAGTTTGCTATAGTCTGATAGATGATCTTAATAAGGACTACCAGTGAGATTAAATAGTTGATTTTATATGCATAGAGTGCCTTGTATTTAGCAAGAATAACAGCCTTTCTTATACCTGGTGCAGCCAGTAGAGAGTGCACATGCTGGTGCAACTTTGAAGAAGAGGCAAAAGCACCCTGGAAGCTTGAATTAATTTGTGTTACCATGTTCTTGCTCGTCACTTCCGTCCCTCTAACAAAGAATTCTCTTGTTGCAAGGTGGAGTGATCCTCTTTACACAAATCAATACATATCACCTTGGGATCCGGTAACAGTACTTCAGCCATATGCTTCCAAGGAACACATTTCTTTGTTCCTAAGTGCCCATCAAACATGTGAACACACCTCTTTACAGCCTCACAGTCCTGAGTGAAACCGAAGTGAAGAACATGTTCTAGTTTGATACTCTGGATTGAGCAGATCAAAACTTGTAACAAACCTAGCATTCAGGAATTTAATGAAACAAGAGGAAAGGTCACCAAATGCAAACAGTTTGACTAGAGAACTGGAATGGCATTTTGACTAGATGTGTGTACATTTAGGGGGTTAATTGTTTATTCAACATGTGTGAGACTATAGGGTAGTAGGGAGATTTTCACTAAGAAACTGCATAGCATAACTGACTGACAGGGCCACATGCATCTATGTGACAGGTAATAGATGTATGTTGCATGTGTTCTATGTGCCTACCTGGAACCACACCGCCGCAGTAGGTTTCTCTTCCTGCCTCTAAGGCTCGATGCACTGTCACCCACCAGCTAATACCTCTGTGCTGCTTTGATGTCTCTGGATCTTTTTGTGTCCACCACAATCTACGGCACTTCTCCCGAAGTATCTGCTCCAGTGCAAAATCTCCACAGCTCTCAAGGGAAGCATAAGATACAGCTGCCAGTGATGTAACCTCTTTGTGTGCATTAGGGAAGCTTTCACTACTGCTGCTGCTTGGGCTGTATCTTTTCTCTGGATATAAGGGAAGCGTTATATGTATGTTGTATTTTTCTAGCACGAAGGCAGGTGAGGGCTCTGCAGGGTCAAAGACTATTGATCCAGTCAAGGAGTGATTGGTGGGATAGCTGGGTTCTGAGAACGGAAGTGGACTGCTATGTGTGATGGTGCAGTGTTCTTTTCATAGGTATGTTTCAGCTTTTTCCTAAAGTGGAGCATGGTTCAGCGGTAATAATGGATAGTGGAATGTTGCTTCAGATTTTAGGTGGGTAGCTGGATAAGGCCTATTACCTGGTATTTTCCTTTTTTGCATTTCTTACACAGTCAGATGATTTCCTGGCTGTGGGTATGCTGATAGTCATCGAGGTGTTGACCTTGTCAGCCGGATAGGTGGGGGTGCTGGTCATGAGGACTTTTTTGATGATGCAGCTGGTTTTGAAGATGGTACGAGCTTGTGAGAGGAGTCAATCGAGTTTAATTAGGGTGGGAGTAATGTGGTCATGTTTGCCTTCGTTGAGGCTTGATGCAGCTTGTAGTATGTCCTTAAGGATGGCAGTATGGAGGCTGGGAGGCCATGAAACGGGGCATTTCCACCATCCACATGCAGGTGACCAAGGGCTTAAATAGCAGTTCTGAAGTCATTTTCTGGAAGGAACAGTCTGCCTTTCTTTAGTAAAGAAAGGTGGTATCAAAAAATTACGTGTTTTTGCCGATGTGCTCCTTGAGTGTGAGGTCGGTTTTGAGTGATGTGGCATTGGGTGAAAATTGTGATTCACATCCATCAAGGTTCATAATGGCAAGCCAGGTTTGGACTAGTTATTACTAGTTGTTTTGATGAGGAGCATGAATTCTGACTTGGTGAGTTTGAGCCTCAGATAGGTGCTGAAAATCCAGTTCTAGATGATGTTTAGGCAGTGTTTGAGGCATTGAATATCTGGAGTGGAGGAGGCTTACATGAAGAGTGCATGTTGTTGAAATATTTGGAAATTATAATGATGTTATTGGTGAATAGATACTCCATGTAGAGGTTACGTTTTGTAAGGGGAGGGGAGGGTGGAACCCTGTGGGAGTCAGCAGGTGATAGGGTTCTTCTGTGACCTGGAAGTGCCCATGTGAATGAACTGGTGTCATTTGGACTGGCGAGAGGAGACCAAGTGAAGAACGCTACTAGTAAATCTCATTCAAGACTTCATGGTGTGGGTGAGGTTGGGGCATCCAATGGTGTTGAATGTGCCAGAAAAGTCCAGCAGTATCAGGAAACAGTGGTCATCTTTAGTGTTTTTCACTACTGCTGCCTGTGCAGTATGTTTTCTCTTTGTATGTGCAGGAAGCTGACACGGCTGATGCCTGTGTGCTAGCTATTCTCTGTGTTGGGGAACCTTTCACTCCTGCTGTCCATGCTGTACTTTTGATGCATGTTGATGAAACATAGAAAAATCTTCTCACTGTGCAGAAGCCAAATTATAATCAATACTTGTGTAAGTACTGAGGGCTTTTCACGTAATAAGCATAATATTTGTCTCCCCTCTCACCTAGATAGTCGGGCCACAGTCAGTGCTTCTGTACCTTGCTGTATTCAGAATTATGCCACTTTCACTGATGGGGATGCTGGAGATTAACAAAGAGGTAAGCAGAAGAGTTGTTCATGTTTAATCTGAGCATCCGCGAATGATGACAATCAAGGACAGTGCTCATGCATGTTTTGGATTAGTTTGTTGGCATTATACACTGCCCTTGTGTTGAAGAGCTGCTGGTTTCCAGTTCTGTTGAGTCAGTGATCCTTCTGCTCATCCTGAATTCACTTTTTAGTGGCTTTTTAATATTCTCTATTGCCTAATAATGAGCATTTGCATGAGAGTAATTACGTCCTTTCTCATTGTTTACTGATCAAACATGTTTGGTTTTAGACAGCACTTGTCTCACAGATGGGTTGGATCTCAGAAGAGTCTGTTATTTAACTTGTCTGTCTGTGCAGTGCTTTTCTGTATGTTTTTAATAGACAGTGAAAAGCATTGCATTTAACTGGCATGCACTTTACTGGAGCTAATTTCAATTAATTAAATACAATTCGAATGTTACTCATTTGTCCTTGTAATATTCAGGAAGCATGTCATTAGATATCAGTACAAAGACTTGGCGAATAGGAGGTAACCCGTCCAAATGAAAGGGCCTCTCGTCGGCTAGTGTTTTCCCCTTGCAACTGCTTCTCCACATCCGAATTGCTGTCTTGTACTTAGTGAGGAAGGTCCAGGTAGGACATGGCGTTCGCACCTCCATCGGGCCCGAGGCACCAGTGACCTACTCAGCCTGCTCTGACAAGCCTAGATGGGTCACAGTGACCAGTTCTGGCCCCCAGCTATATATATTGCAGCAGTAGTTTTAGGAAGTCGTATTGCTAGACTCCACATCATTGTGTTGGCATTGCTCTCAACATAGTCGCCTATGAACAGCTGGATGAATCCAAGATGGAAGGTGCAGCCCTTGTGTTAAGTGAATGCAGTGCACCCATCTCAATCAATGCTGGCTAGGGGTTTGTTGCATTGACGGCCTGCACCACCTGCATGTTGAGATGTACTTGTGATTGTGAGAGCAGTGAAAAGGGGGCTCTTGGATATGCAGTGGGACACACTAGAGCACAGTCAGCACCATAAGAGGGAGAAGTGATCCAAGTGATTCCCTAACCAGTGTCACTAATTGGAACCCAGGAAGCAGAGTGAAGTAGGCACCTTATTGGTGAATAAGCTCAGGGGGTAGATCAGCGTTTTTTTTCTTTCTCGCAGAGATAAGCGGACAAGTCCTGGCGCTCAGGATGTCATTAGGGAACTATGTGTTTAGCATGTTCTCAATTTACAGCCCATTTTGAAGGCCAGGATTTTTTAAGTCAGCCATACCAAGCATTATGCAATTCCCTGACAGAGAAATCCTAATTGGTGGAACCATAATATAGTAATGGGAATTGCTGCAGACATGTCTGTGCAGGGAATAGGCCAGACTTGTAGGGCAAAACATAGCTAGAAGAGAAGAGCTAGGGCTAACTAATATCTGGCGGAGCTCACACACTAAAACCATAGATTAACGTTATTCTCAGCAGCACCCAATACCTACACTAAACTACGCTAAATAATGTCCTTGGATCCCTACAACTGCCAGAACGAATAAATGAATCTGAGATTGTGGTGCAAATGCTGTCAGACCATGCACCAATAAACATAACCATACAAATACCTAGACTACAGAAATCAGTAGGCGGATAGAGGTGCAGGGACAGCCTTGTCCATAGCGAGGAAAATGGATCTCAGATCTAGGAAGCACCCCTTGTTTCTCTGAGAAAACAGGAAGGCAATGAAGGTAAATATTCTTTGGGGCGCATCTAAGGTATCATTAAGAGGGCCCCTTATTGCATTCATGGTCAACGCCAACAAGGAGAAGCACAAGTAGCTTTTAGAACTAGAAAATAAATTGCACACGTGGAAACAGACATTCTTGAGCAGCCCATTTTGGAGTAGGGGGAGGTAGCTGGTATGTCAGTACTAAAGTCTCACAAGACTCCAGGCCCATTTGTGTTTTGCCAAATCCCAGTGCCCATCTTAGCATTGCTGTTTAATGCCTTTGGGGAAATGGGTGAAATTACGGTTTCCATGCGCGACCGATTGCCCCACTAAACGTAGACTCCAAACTGTTCACAGCTATCCTGTGAATAGATTAGGCGTACACACCTAAAGCTTGATCGACCCTGACCAAGCAAATTTGTACATGAAAGAAATTACTCAGCTAACACCAAGCTCATTCTCCATATAATATACAAGTTTAGAATATCGAACATGGTGGATCTTTTGCTCTTCCTTGAGACAGGAAAGTTTTTGATAGAGTTCATTGGCCCTTCCTGTCTGAGGCCAATAAGGATTATGTCTTTGGCCCAAAGTTACAGAATGCAGGTTTGCAGCAGCTATGGAGACCCCTATGCCAAAATTGGGGATAACAATGACTGCTCAGAAACTTTCAATAATAGGAGAGGCACGCCCTGTTAGTGCTTTTATGGAGGCCCTATCCATTAAGGTGTGCAGCAATGAGGAAATCAAGGGTGTGTCAATTGGAAAATTCAAACATAAAATCTATATGTTTGCAGATAACATTATAGTAGTGGTTACAGACGCAACAAACTGGTGCTGGCTTTTTTGGGTGAACTAAGAGACTTTATAATCAATATCCAGAACTCTCAGATCCTCAACTTATCCATACCAGCTGATTAAAAGGAGCTTCTGCAGCCTATGCTTACCCTGTAATTGGCTAAAGAGAACTTTGAATACCTGGGAATAAACATATCACCCTCCCCTGCGAAGATGTTGCATGTGAATGACAGCAGATTAAATAATACAGAAATATATCCAGTCTTGGCATATGGGGGGGGATTGTCCTGGATAGGCAAGGTAGTGGCAGCTAAAATGACAGTATTACCTAGATTCCTTTACCCAGTACACACACTGCTTATTCAGCTGCTAAACTGTATGCTCAAGAAAATACAGGTGACTCTGCTTCACAGTAGAGTGGAATAGATTAGAAAGCGAAAAAACATTGGTCCTTCGCAGGTCAAGCAATAGCATCGGTACACATCTGGAAAATCCTCTGGTAGCTGAAGACGCTTAGAGCATGCTGCCTCTAATCCTACACTATAACCCACTCTTACAACATAGGACATTGTAATGACAAGGATTTATCCAACGCCTCATCCCCGATCACTTCCTTCATTGGTAAGCTCGATTTTACGGCAGCTCTGGAAAAAGCAAGGTTAGCTCCATGGCAAGAGTCGGGTTGAGTGACGTTAGGGGACTTCTTTGATCATGAGGAAATACAATTATTTGAGCAAATGGAGATAGACTATGGGGTACCAGAAAAAGAGAGTTTACACTACATACAGGTAAAACATTGGCGCACACAAGCTCAGGGGGCAGCCCACCTTTGACACCTTTTGAGAAATGGTTAATTACCACATCAGATGATAAACATATCCTACCTGAAATACACAAGTTCCTGACATTTATGCATAGGAAATAAATTGCCAGACCTGAAAAGATGGGAGGCTGAAATCGGGAGGCAACTGTCCACAAAAGATTTGTGCAAGGCACATTAGATGGCAAGATGGATAGCATCAAGTACGGCTCTGAGAGAAACAGTCGTAGAGATTGTAACCTGCTGGTGCTATACACCAAAAAGATTGTACTCTTGGTACAAGGCTAGAAAAGGTGAGTGCTGGCGACACTCAGCTCCACCTGTTTTATTACTGTCCTCAGTCTCAAGTTCAAAAGAAAGAGGTCCTGGAGAATGTGAACCACATTATTAATCTGAAGCAGGCCAAACAAGACCTGATATCCCTTTAAGTAGTCAATTTGGTAATACTAGAATATTGGGTTGAGGTATAGGTGCATTCCTATTGCATGGGTATGGACCACTTTCCACAAAGGAGTAAACGTAAAGGCGCATAATGCAGTAAATTAGTTAAATCATAACAACTATGTTAAAAAAAGAGGACAGTATAAATTAGACAGGTTCAATAAACACATTATCTTCGTTTTCTTATATCTTGTTTGTATTTTGTGCTTCATCATAATACTGAACATGGGACAGCCAACACTTGTTTCGCACTTTGCTGGCACGCAGGCCTGGGGCTTTCTCAGGGTTGATTGACAGAAATCACTGTATCAGCGGAATATGCTTCATATAATGAATTATTAGTCCGGCTTCAGGAGGGGTTATGGCTGTAACTAGTAGTCTCTATGTGTATTTAAATAGTTCAAGTCAATTATTTGTGGCTGTTGATTATAGGGTAATTATCCTCTTGTAAAATGAACTTATACTGGGTGGATGCGAATGATATAATTAAAATGTCTAAAAAGTGAAAGTGGCACTAGTGCCAAAGTCATACGTGGCAGCCCGGGGGCAAGTATCATCCATGTTGGGATAGCCGTCATCTGGAGAAGGGCAGCCAGTCAGCCTAGCTGTAGCATTATCTGCAGTCTGTGCTGCCACATGGCCACATGTTCAGCACCAAACTAATCAGTCTCCCAGCAGCACCATAAGCCACGGCCTCATCTGGGTCGATACTAAATGAAGGCTCCCAGCCATTAAAATATTCCTTCACTAACTGCTGACCTTGGGGAATTCGAGTGGAGTCAACTACAAGCAATATTTCAACAATGTCAGTTTTCTTCCAGTCAGTCTTCCAAAAGCTTCTGTACAGGCTTCATGGTTGAACAGAAAAGACTCATATTTAGTTCCTCAAACTTGTGTTTCAGAGGAGTCCTCTATTTCAGAGAAGGACTCAATTTCAATTCTGGCTTGTTGCTGAGCTGACAATGCCCTCTTGGGCTTCTCAGTCTCACAACACAGCTTCTGTTCTGCTCAGTTGTCTTTACAAACATCTCTCCCAGTCTTTTTCTTGTATAGTTTGATGAAATGCACCATAAAACGTTTGTCAAAGTCTTCTACCCCCAGGTGAGTGTCTCCTTTTGTAGCCACAACCTTGAAGAATACACTGTCAATAGTAAGCAGAGATACATCAAAGATACCACCCAAATCAAATACAAGGATGTTCTTTTCACTGTCTTTCTTATCCAAACTATATATGATAGCAGCAGCAGTTGGGGATTCTCATCACATTCAGTGCAACAAAGGTGTATCATTAAAATAGGCAGGTAATGTTACAACTGCATGAGTAACTTTCTTTCCGAGATTAGGCATCAACTCTTTCCTTCTTTTTTGTCAGGACCATTGCAGAAATCTCTTCAAGGGCAAATGACTTGCTTTGATCAGCAATTTCAACTTCAATATAGGGATTATTTTTCTTTTTAACATCCCCAAACGGCAGATATTTGATGTCCTGTTAATCAGAAAGATAGTTCCAAGTGAAGCCCATCGGGCATTTAGGGTCTAACACTGTATGTCAGCTGATTCTTTGCTGCATAACCTATAAGCTGTTCCCCTTCTGGATTGAAAGCCACATAGGATGGAGTAATTTGATCACTCTGGTCATTGGCAAGGATTTCCACAAGTTAATTCTTGAAAACTCCCACACATGAATAAGTGGTAGCAAGGCCTATTCCAACCACAGTGCCAACATCTTCCTTTATGTCCTCATCATCTGCAAAGACACTGATGACAACCAGCAGTGTAATGAAAAATAGTTTCAGCCTGATCATGTTTCCTAAATTCTTTTGGCCTCAAACTAGTATGCTCGGTCTCTGGATGGCTGGTGTACTGTGCTGCAGAACTCTGTCAGGCACAGGGTGCTTCTTCTCTATCCAATTGAAGGTGCTCTGTTACCACACTGGCAGGTAGAGGGAGGTATGTGTGGTGTCTGGCTCTCAGTCATGCTGTCTGTCAGGGCGGTGGCTTCCAGATGGTTCTTTCGTGCTCTTTCTCTCTCTGACAGCCTGTAAGAGATGCCTCAGTTTCCTAGCAGGTGGGCAATGCTTATTAAGTTAAACTTACAGGGAGTTAAAGTTCTAAAGTGCTGCTGTTGTGAATTAGGAAGCAGATATCAAAACAGTGTAGTTAGACGAGAGTTTTTGAAGAAAATCGTTTTTGGCTTCAGAGTCTCTTAATGCCTTGCAGACTGACAAATGCATTGAAAGGAAATCTTTTGTTTGGTTTTCTAGGTCCTGGGGTTTGAAAGGTGCTGGCCATACTGACTGTGTTAGCAGCCTGCTTCTGTTGTTGTCACATTGAGGCAAAAAAACAATGAGGCTAAAGATGTGCCTTTTAAGGTGGTGTAGCTTCGTGGCTATGTGAAAAATGACTTCACTTTCCAGGTTGGATGTGAACAAAATGGCCTGTTGTGCTATGATGTCTCTGTGTAAAGAGATACTAGCATTTGCATCTGTGGATCATAGTTTAGGTCTTTTATAATACTTTTTATAAACATTTGTTTTCATTTTTAAATAATACACAAATACAACTTGGGCAAAGAAGAGTTACATGTACTAACAAATTACTGCGACAGAATATATACATTCATAACTCGCAGCATTACAGGGCATTTTAAAACACTTTGAAATGTTAATGGCACATTGGACACTCTTTGTGTATCAAGCATCATACATCATTTGCCAACACCCCTCCACTTGACACTGGGCCATTGAGGGATGATCAAAATTGCAACAGCAACATGTAGCATTGCACAGCCCTAAAGGCTCTGAGTGAAATTATCACCAGTTGCATGCTTAAATCGATGCATACATGGCCTCAGGTAGGAGCTTAGTGTGGCGATTGTGAAGAACTGGTTACATGTTTGTGCTTTCCACCGAGGCTGCTGTGCTGGGGGAGTGGCCAGTTCCTGCAACATCTCGGCCCAGACTAGACAGTCATCCTCGATTTTATCATCTGTTCTGACCCCCGCATGCATCTTTCCTCTGCAAGAGCCCACTCCACCATATCCTTATTCCATGCCTGAAGGGTAGGGCCTCTGGTGGGCAACCATTGGATAGCAATCCTTCTCTTCACCAAGACTAATCCCAGAAATGCAAACTTATATTGAATCTTGCTATTTTTAGGACATATGGATAGGGACAGTATCTAAGAGAGACCTCTAACTTGATGATTGTCACCTCACTTAGCAACTGAACAATACATCTCCAATATGATGCTATATATTTGTGTAGCTCCAATTTGTATGCAAAAGGAATGCGCCCCCTATGCCACATCTGGGGCCCTCACCCGAGTTAACTGGGTAAATTCTGCTTAATCCTATAAGTGTGAGGTAAGTGTGGGGCAGCTCGTAGAAATGAACAAGCTTAAAGCGAGCGTTGTAAAACACCTCCGGGGCCTGTGTACACACTCCATTTTATTTCCCCCTCTGCCAATGGCTCCAAGAGATCCCTTTCCCAGTTTGATGTTGCGAGCATCTCTACCTTTAGTCTATCTTGTTTTAAGGTCGCATACATATGTGATACGAGTCGTCAGGAAGTTCCCATATCTAATTGCACCTCTCACGTGTGTGTAACACCTGGTGTGTCCGGGAAGCATGTCTAGATTCACTGGCCGTCTTGATCAACCTGGTAATTTGTCAAAACTGGCCTGGACCAACCTAAAAGCTCTCTTGAATTTCGGGAAAAGTGATTGCATCCCCCCTCCCTCCAAGTTGTCACAGACATGCATTTACCAGTGTTCAAAAAGAGTTGCAACAACCACAAAGGTAGCTGTCTGGAGAAGGGGGGGGCTGTGCATGACATTCTTAATTAATCTCCTATACCCATGCCATCTGCTGTACCATATATGGGTACTGCTTTTCCTCACGTGATGCTGCTATTAAGCACAACGCTAAATAAGGGCAAAAGTCCCCCTTAAACTGTATCAAGTTTTAGGATGCCCAATGAGACGCTGCTTCGCTTCACAGCCCATGTCAGGGAAATTAACAGTGTATAGAGCTTTTAAGCATACTCCTTGCAATTGGGCACTGTGTACTTTGTAGGACAGAGGCAATGATGCAGAAACACCACTTTCACAATCGCAATGCTGCCTGCAACCAACAGTGGCAACTTGTTTCAGAAGGCAACAGAGGCCCACAAACCGCCAACACCCTGCCCGTAATGTAATCATATTGCTTATCTGCAGTGCATACGACATGTATTCCTAAGTATTGCAACTTGTCTAGTGCCCACCGTAATCGCAACTTGGGCAGCAGCTCCTTGGGCCTTTTCGCTAATCCCGCCAGTGGAAACACCAATGGCTTCTTCAGATTGACATTTAGGCCAGAAACAGTACCAAACCTCTTCAACTCGACCAGCAGCTGTGGTACAGACTTCTCCGGTTGCTATAAATATATGAGTGCATCATCAGCATATAAAGAGATTACATGCTCTGTGTCACCCATCCGGATACCCCACAGCTGCAGTGCAGTACACAGATGCAAGGCAAACAAGAGTGATGAAAGGGGCAACCTTGCCTAGTTCGCTTCTCAATGTCCCCGCTCTTCACTACATGCCATCTTGATCTCTCCCAGGCCGTGGGGTTCAAGTAGAGCAAAATGACCCAACCCAGGAATTTAGGACCAAACACCATTTTTGAGAAGACTGCCCACACCTTCTAGCCTATCGTATCACATGCCTTTTTGATCCAAAGTGCCCAATTCCACTTCGTTGTCTGAGCCCATGTTTTCTGCTCCCCCTCGTATCGGCCAGTGAAACACAAGGTGTTCGTCAGATGTGATGCTGTTTGTATTCCCCAGGGATACCCCATAATAGGAATATTCCCCCTGTGAGAATGTTGGATTAGGATTGGCTCTGTAGAAGTGGGAATTTTATGGTTACATTGTGTGAGATATTGACAGGTTTTCGTTCCTTTTTAGGTCGAGCCCGAGCATCGCATGCGCTGCTGCGAGGCATGGGGTACTAGAGTATGGACTTGTAGCTCCGCCCATATTTGTCATTGGCTTGTGTCATTGCCCTTCGTAAATACTGGCTTCTGATTCGTATATAGGCTTGTTAGTCCCTCCTTAGTACCGCCTTGTCTTCATCTGTAACCTCCCATGAGGACTGGCCCTTTTACTTCGGTTGTTACACAGTACGTGTTATTTACAGCATGTGAGCACTATTTTCCTTAATGAGTTTCTCCTTTTGCAGGCACAACCTGCTTTCCTGCAACGGCCCCCGCTTTGCTTGCACCACTGGCGGGACGCTGCTTGTTTTCTTTTGTTTCTTGAGGCATCATGGAATGGCTCTGTGGTCGCAAAGCTGCTCTCCCTGGCTTTTGATTTCAAGCTCATTGCATGTGGCGTATCTGTATTTGGATGAGTGCCTGTACGAGTTACCGGATTGCGTGTGTGCCTTTGTGTGAGTTATCTTGTTTCTATACGTGCCTCTAGTTATTTCGTCTGTATTAATAGTATGTGCATCCACACATATCGTGCAGCATATTTTGGCTTTGCCAATTTCCTTGTTAGTATGAGGTCTTGGAAGGTACAGAGTAATAGCACATTTTGCTGGCTTTGAATGTAATATTTACTAAATCTGAATAAATATGTTTGCATGTTGTAAATGTCTTCCGTTAGAATGTTTTCGGCGCATGCACATCTGAAGCTCGTTACACTCATCCTGCCTGCTCCTGGTGGACAGTTATACTATTGCAAGATTTATCTGATGGCCAGAAAGACAAACCGCGTTCCACATTGAGAAGCACGTGCTGAGGGGCACGCGCTAAGGTCATGGGGGCTTCCGGTGCAAATTTGATACGACGGTGCAGTGAGCTGTAGACGAGTAATGGCAGCAGAGGAAGGCTGGGTCATTGGTTGGACTAGGAAATGTAATTACGCATAGTATTGACTAATTAAGGATAATGACCTTTTTGAGAAGTGGCAGAAAATACACAGCCCCTTTAGCCCTGTGTGCTTGCTTTTCACTTTCGCTGTAAGAAGATTTTGTACATCGTCTAAACTGTAATTAATAATATTAATAATAATGATCAACTAATAGAGAGGATGCACATCCTGTAAGATTTATGTTCGCCTTTAAACACCAGTGATGTGTCGGCTTATAGATGGGCACCGGTACCAACTATTTAATGGATATTTCAAATTGCTCTGTCATGATTGTCTTCTGAGAGAAACGCGCTGTTCCCGCATTGCAGACTACAAGCCTAGGGAATGATATTACAGGAGCAGCACCAAGGCTGTTGGCTGACCTTAGAGCCCGGCTTGAGCTACGCCTAAACCAACGGCGAGCAGTATCAGCAGAGCAGTGCCAGTTAACAAGGAAGGGAATGCATTCAGCAGTTTATCCCTGAAGTACGGGGGCTCCTGTGATGTCAGAAGCTGAGCATATTTCAGGACTGGACCATTGTTTATTGTTGGCATCCAAAACATGTTCCTTGGCCTCCCTTTTTATTTAGAGATTATTTTTGCGTGCTGTTGACGGTTCACTGTTTTCTCAGCGATGAGATGTGCACGTTATGTCTAATGTTACAACGGTTCTTGTACTGCCAACATGCACAGGGCTTTAAGTGGGCCGGGTTCAGCCCTGACAGTAATTAAAGACAAGCATTTGCAATGCAGTAGGTCTCGGATTTGCGAGAGTTTAAGCTATTGGCATTGTAAATGACAATGCCTTTTATTTATCTGTTTTAAAAATCAAGACCTAAATAAAAGACATTGTCATTTACAATGCCAATAGCTCAAACTCTCGCAAATGCGAGACCTATTGCATTGCAAATGCTTGTTCGTCCTGGTCCTGAGGAGGCCTGAAAGATGTAAGGGCCAAAACGTGTTGATTTTCCAGATAAGAGAGGCCCATAAAATGTATCACAAGACTACTAGTACAATCATTGAAAAGGTGACTGCACTGTACTCCTTGTACTCAATTATGATCTCTAAGTGGAATAACATCTGACATTTTTTGATAGAACAACCTCTTTCAAAATAAGAAAGAATTAATGAGGAACTATATATGCTTTAAACCAAAGAGGAATGAATATGAAGATATAGCTCACTCCGGCGCGCAGAGGTACTGCTGAGGATTCTCTGGATCCAGACTGACGCCTGGAGGATATTCTAAGTTAAGGAATCTGTGGCTAGACTGTGTCTCTACCAGATACATTGTTACTGAAGGTAAGTAACTCGTTCATTATGTGGATGTATGTAACTGTATGTATATAAATGTAATTTCTTTGTATTGTCAGATGGTTGTCTGAATCGGCGATCTTACAATTTTAAAAACTCCAAATTGGCAGTACAAAGTGCAAATGTGTACATGAGGTTGGGGTATTAGAGATTTTTAAATAGATTTTTTTTAAATAAAATTCACGATCCAGTGACAATTGATAGTTTCACTGTCAATTCTTTAAGTGGTATATTTGTTGACCCTACGACTACTACAGTTTTTTGTATTCTTGTTTGATTGCCCAGGTATTGTAGGGTTTATGTGCAACCCCCCCTTTCCCCTCGTTTTTATATATACTCTGGTCACACACAGGGCAGGTCAGCAGGCGGATAAAGGAATAGTGTATTGTGCTGATACCTAGGGCCCGTAGACATCTACTGCAGATAATTCTCTCAGGAGATCAAGTCTTCCCACTGCTCCCCATTGGGCTCTCTTCAGCATACCTGATTGGGCTGGCTCCGTGCACTGCGGTCTTAACCAGGGCAAGCAAAGCTCCGATTCTGAACCGCGGGCCTCGCTCTCAATGTCCTACAGTCTGCTCCAACCGAAATGCGGGCCAGAGTCCTTCTCACTGATGCCCAACAGCCAGTGGCATGTCTTGTTTCCTCGAGAAGTCTTCTTGTTTCCTCAAGTAGTTGTTCAGGGCTCTGGATGTGCCTTGCCTCAGTGCCTGGAGGCGGCCGCCATCTTGTGCAGGATGCTTGTCTCTGGGCCGTCTGCTGTCTGAAGGAGAGCAGCGGCTCTCTGTGGCTCCCATTTTGTTTTCTCGCTGTTTGCCCAATAATTCGGTGATAGAATGGCTGTCACCAAGATGTCTGAGCTAGCTGTAGGAAAGCAGTATTCCAAAGGATGTAACAGAGGCTAGCCGCTGCTTAAAGCGTGTTGTCGGCCATCTTGTTTGGCCACACCCCGTCTTTTACAAAACTTAACTTGTCAGTGGTGTCCCTTTACAAAAGCGGCCCTCTTATCACTGCGTTTTGCAGGAAAAGTCTATGAACTTGGATGCCAGTTTGAGAGTTGATCCTAACTCCAAGACAAGAAGCCATCCTGTGGGAGGAAATTTATTTTTAAGCAGTCTGGATTATCCCCTTTGAAGAAATCTGCTTCTTACTTACTGATCTAACCTGTTGAGAACATCTTTGTTTTCAGAAACTGGAAAAACGTTTTTTGGTAGCTCTTTCTGCCATTGAGGAGATGTAATAACCTCCTAACTGTAAGTCTCTCCGAAGAGTCTCTGCCCCTACCACTATCAGCTTGTTTGAAGAGTGTTATTATTGGTGGGCAATGGAGCTTAAAGCTTCCCTTTCTTCACTGGTTACATTTTGAAAATGTTATCATTCTGTAGTCTCAGTTTTTGCCAGATCTTTATGCACTGCTTTCTCAAAGAAGGTAAATTCTGCAGTGTTCACATGGGCCCGGTATAGAAAGTGGAATGCGTCTGTAATCCTATTGTGTTATCAAATAGTTTTTCCTGAAACATTTAATTTAACTGAGCCTCAACCTGCATTGAAAATCATATGTCGTAGTGGGTGCATATCTTAACCCTTTTGTACCTGCAACTCCATAGCTATCTATTTACGTTTGGATACATTAACAGCAAGCAAGGTTTACTAATCTGATTTCTGCAACTCTGTGTAGTTTGTCTACAATGTGAGGCAAATGTATGACATTACAATGTAAACCATTACAACGCAATGCCTTTAAAACGCGGTCAATACAACGCAGCCTCCATTACAACGCATGCCATTACAACGCATGCCATTACAACGCATATTCCATTACAACGAAAATTACTATTCTAACACCGTCGGGTGCTTACCTCAGGGAAGGTACTGGTCAGTGAGGGATATGCATTGTAATGGCATGCGTTGTAATGGATCCTGCGTTGTATTGACCACGTTGTAAAGGCATTACGTTGTAATGGATGTTTTCCATGTGAGGCTTGTCATCAAGGACTGCACTAGCTGCAGTAGTCGGCTCCCATTTGAATTGGTTCCTGAAGTGTCCTTTTTTTGTGAAGTCTCTGATTGATAAGTTCCTCTTCCCCGCACCTCTTCAATGAGGCTTTCTTAGACCCAATACTTGTAGCTTGTAACAAGCCCTTTTCTCCTTGTGTGGTTAGTCTTCGATTGGATCAGATATGCACCTGGAAAACCCATGTTTTCTGTCCACCTGCTGCCGTAAACCATGTGATGATGCAGGCTTCATGGCCGGACCATGGGCACTGGTGTAGTTCTTAGGCTGCACACCCTGAATGCATTCATCAGACTTCTCATAGGGCATCCAGGTGAATTTTATGGACATACCATTCAATTGCGCATAGCATTTTGTGTGAAACTAATTCTGTGCTAGAGTGCCTAAAGCAAAGCTTAATATGCCACAGCACATACCCTTTGTCTTGCATCCCCAGCACAACAGTTTCATGAGCAATATCGGAGATTCTATGGCTATTCAAGAGGCCAGCCTTTCGCCAGAGGCAGGCCACGCAAAGACCCATCCAGGCAGTCCAGCAACCACAGTACTTTTTTCATGGCTTTAGAAGACCATGTGTGGCCAAAGATAGACCCCAGCAGCTGAAGTGTAAGCTTGCTTCTCCCAAGCTCATGCCACACAACTGCTGCAATACATTTGTGCATGCACAATCATTCAGAACTAGAGGTGCCCCTCTCATCATGCAGAGAATTGGGAGGCCAAATGTCAGACCTTTGGGTCTCCCAAATTGTGGAGAATGGTTATGACGTTCATCTTCTAGACACCCCCTCGCATTGCTCCCGTTCAATGGTTTCGGCCACTCATGCCTATATTCTTTCCAGGGAATCGTTAATGTACTGATCAATGGGACCATCGTGCTGAATGGAGACAATCAACATTTCTAATCGTACTGTCGTGTAGTTCCTATATTACCCATAGAGGACCTGCGCGTTTGGATAACATCAACTGTGGGTTTTGGTGGCAGACTGACTCTGAACACCCCCACCGAAAATGTTAGCCTGTTCGCATAAGCTAGCTCACAGTGCCACTAGTGTCTCCTCTTATCGGGAAGAGAGAATAGTTTCTGGCAACCTTAGAACATGACAACCCTGATCCCTCAGAATCGTGGAAACAATGTACTACTTTTCGCTCAGTCACTCGTGCTTACTTATCTTGTCTCAGAGATACACAGAATAAACAGCCTGGGCGTTTCAATAAGGGTTTATTGAACAGTTGTTATTCTCGTGTAGAATATATGAGCTGCAACAACCATTAGACAGTAGCAGAGATATATGATTAGCAGTATTATGAATATAAATGGATAGTACAGTTCTACCATCTTGCACTACGCATGAATAAATACATGAATATAAAATGCATTGATAAAAGAAAGCGCGTATTCCTACGATGCCTATCTAGATGTACCCAAGTGTACCTAGCATGTGAGTAGGTATGAAGCCAAGAATCCCTCTAGGATTTAGTTGAACCCCATTACCTGAAGTGAGAATGTAGGAGCCCCTCTTGGTCTCGAGCTGGACACCCTGCGAGGGATGTTCAGACCACTGTCAGCTGGAGCGTCTGCATGCAGGAGCCTCAGCGTCTCTGGTCAGTGTGTCGGCCTGGAAGTCTCGGTTCCCTCTGACTAACACTAGCAAGAGGTGCTATATTTATACAGAAAGTATCTAGGGCTCCTTTGTCCCTTGTTGCTTGTATTAGCCATTGTTGGATTTGAGGATGACGTATGGGATGAACCGTGTACGTAGGTGTGGGGAGGAAGGTGGTGTAGCCCCAGCTTGGCTTCTAAGAACCCTTATGAATATTCATTCATACTGTGTGAGTCTATTGATGGAGTTATAGGACTCTATTGTTCAGGAGAAACCCTCCTTCTGCACCCAGGACTAGAACTAGGTAAAGGTTCAATCCTAAAAAGGCTCGTTACAGTGTAGTGTAGGGGAAGTAATGTAGGTGAAGGGGTATGGTGTTACCCGGGCCTATATTAGGGTACCTATATGAAACATAACACCCACTCCTCTTCCAAACAGTCAACAATGACAAAAATGCTAGTGGACTATTCTCTTTACTAGATAGTAGTGGATAGAACATTTGTCAATGAGCTTCGTTAAAATCTTGTATTAAAATTATCTTAAAAACAGCTTAAAAAATGGAAAAATTAAAATATTTTACTACGAAAATTAGTTGTTTTGGAATTGTCACTTAAGCCACAGTCGTAATTGAGTTCGTTTATATAAGTTGAATGTCCACAAGCGTCAAAAGGCCATGCTTTTCAGCGAGAAAGTGTCAATTTTTAGGAAGTGGACCAAATTTAGTCAAGTTTAGAGAAAATGAAAATCCTAATTCTTTCCCAGCACCCAATGAGCCAAGTACAGATTAAATGTCCTGGATGGGAGACGCAACATAATCGCTGCTTGCTGCTGCAGGGGACGGTCCTTGTAACACCTCGCAGAGTACGTCAATGGAGCACAGATGATATTCAGTACTGCCAATAGCTGGTGTAGAGGCAGCCGGTGCTGTAGTCGATACCTGAGTGCTAGTGGTGGAGCTAAAGCTCACCCCAGTTGAGAAAGGCACCTGTGGATTCTCGAGGAATGCAGCCATCAAGATGGGAATACGCTGGGGACATTGCCGAGCATGGGCCCTCAGGGGTTCCAGCCAGGTATTTAAGTCCGCAGGCGTGTCCGTTGCAAGTGTCAGACAGAGATCCAACACGCATTCTTCTCCGCAAAACAGGCATCGAAGAACAGGTAAGATGCATTCCATCCAGACTGGTCTAAACTATAGGAACCAAGAGGCGCTTAGTTCCCTCAGGCGAGGTGTGCCCAGATGTTGTACCATGCGTTCACTGTATTTCCGCTCCAGGAGCGCTTTTGCCATCTCATTGGTGATTGGGCCGTCCATTGCGTAGCAGGTAAATGACAATCAGGATTCCCGCTATTGATAGCAGGATCAGAGGTAGACCTCCAAAAATGCTTCCAAATACATAGTGTATAAAGTTCGGGATAACTCCGAGGATTGTCTGAAAGGTGCTAAGAAGTCCTGACCCTATGGTCTTAAATAGGTGTACAATACCACTCGTATCAGACATATTAAAGATACGACCCACCATTTCTGCGAAATGAATGGGGCAGTTTGTACGTATAAGTGCCTGTATCTCAGTCGAGGTCCTTGCGATTTGAAGATCAAAGGTCTCTTGAGCGGATGTTAAGGGTACGGTTTGCTGTAAAAGCATGGCTTTCAGTCTGCTCAAAGTATCAAATTGTATAAAGGAAACATTCAATGAAGGCCATAATGGCGCCTCCCTGACTGTACTTGTTGGGAGAAACAATACTTGCATACAGCAAGTAACCCTGGAGTTCACAGTGACCAGATAGGCAATGCCCGGAAGCATACCACAGCAACCTTTATCGTTCAGCATCATGTAACTCCCATTTGAGAGCAGCTCGAATACCGGTTTAATCGCAGCAGCTGGAGTCCCTTTCATGTGGCAGGACAGGTTTGCTATCGACCCAATACACGCTCCGTGCAATGAAATGTCCCGGCACATGAGAGAACCGCTCAAAGCGCTCTTGCAGTTTGTACCACTTAGAAACACTTCTCGATCCCCACTCCGGCATCGAAATCTATACGGTAAATCCCAGGATTCCTTAAATGTATTCCTTACCCATTTTTTCATATTTGCCTGCCTGCCTTTGTTCAAGGCAATATTGAAACTGAAAAGTAGTGACCGGTAGAGTTATGTGGCCATGGATTAGCCATTCAGTAGACAGAGCTTCCGCTACTGTAAATGGTAGTCGGTCCAGTTTTTCCATACGCAGCATTGTATATTTAGCTCCCCTTTGTGTCATTTCAACCTGTTTATCTGTTAGATTATATTCAGAAAACAGAGACGTACTGTTTATAAAACGCCAAGGCACAAAGCCTGCACGCCAAGATTGCAGCGTCCAGCTCAATAACATGATAGAACGTAATTGAGATTGCCCGTGTTGTAGTATGGCCAAATCTTGTTCTAGGATATCTATCGCAGAAGACACAATGTTGCCCAAAGAATATATTCTGGAGGACAAAGTTGTTAACCCATTGTCTACCACAGCCAACGATTTTTCTAAGTTAATGCGGTCTATTTCCTGTATTCTCTCTGCAGCCTCTTGTTGTGATATTTTCCAATTTTCATTATAGGCAGCATAAATGCCAGCATATATGAAATGTTTCTGACGTTGTTTCCTGGGACCTTGTAAAAAATCCCTAAGATCCATGTCTTGTGAGAGTAAGGCTAAGTGTTGTTTCACTTCTGTTAGTGTTGAGGTTTCTAGCCAATCAAGGCACGACTTCCCAACACTGTAGGATGTCACTACCCCTGGATGTTCTCTTTGTACATAACGTGGGTCTGGCCTGTGGATACTGTACCCTTCGGTAATACCCAAGAATCGTTTATGACATATGTTTGTGTCTAAGGGCCAAACCACCCATTTTTCCCAATTCTGGTCTGATCTATTGTACTGTAAAATGTCATCTACTGTTGCCCCTTCCTGTGAAGTCGAATTTTGCCACCCTCCCAACTGTGATGCTGTTGGAAATCGAGGTGTGTTCAGGTCCTAGATCTTGGCTAATCCAAGACAGGATGTCTGTTGCACAGTTTCGTTTAGAAATATCATCTGCTGTGGAATGAGGCATGCTCTAAATGGCGCTTCTGTTCCCTGGACTTGCCAGTCCCTAGAACCCCAGACTGATTTTAAGTCTATTGTGTCCTTCCATAGGTCAAAACCCTGTTCAGACAGTTGGGCAATAAAGGAAGCAGAGTAAATCTGTTTGGTGTTTGTCAACATAATTTTCAGTGCTGATGTTGGTGTAAGCTTATAATAATATGAGGCGGGTCAGTGGTGTTAAAGCCTGAAAAGTATGAAAATTTCTGTGCAAATGTGTGCAAACTACTTTTTGGTGGTGTAGGGCAATGTTCCCACTGATGGTATTCAAAAACATTTCTAGGTGAAATAGATTTGTGCAGAAAATGATGACCATAATGTTGGTAACAGTACAAAGTGTCATAGTCTGAATTACTTTCTAACATTTCAGTGTTCGGAAATGCAGCAGTCTTTCTAAATCAGACAACATGTTATTAACAGTTTGAGTCCCAATCATCAGAAAATGTACTGGAGGTAATGATATCACTTAATGAAATTTTAAATAAATGAGAAATTTTTAAAAGTTCAGTCAGACCGGATATTTCGAAATCAACCTTGTCCCAAACTATACCATCCGGTATAGGAACCGCTGTGATGTTCACTGATAACAAGTCTCTCTGTTCACGATGGGACGATTGATGTGGTTTTAAAATCAAACTAACTTTCGGGACTGTAGAGCTTTGTTGAAGATATCGTCCATTAATAAGCATTCTAAAAGTTATTACTAAGCCTAGCCAGAAGAGAAAAAATAGAATCCCAGTAATTACCCAAAGTTCTAACCAAGGCGATACCAGGTAAGTCTTTTTTAGAAAGTTCACAAAGTCTTTAGCTTGCTGTTTACGTGATTTTTGGACTGGCGTCATTTCCGGTTCACTTGGATCCAAGGAAAACGTATCAAAGTTCATGAAGTAGCCAGAAGCAGTTCGATCAATTGTAGGAATTGCATCGGGATTTGTTGAAATCTCATTTTGCTCTCGTCGAGGCATGTTGACGTAGACGTCTGTATTTGGTCTGATTGCAACTTGTGTGTTGTTCTGAATTGAATTTTGAAGTTGAACTTCTGGTTCAAGGGGAACGAGTTCCATAGCATTGTTGCTTAGTCCTTCATTCCTCACAGGAGGCTCTTCGAACGTGATGAGTCTTTCTGTTTGAACTTCTTGGATTGTAGCTAGAGGAGGGCATCTGCTACTGTGGAGTCCACGAGGCCTACTATTCAGTATCGGCCACATAGTGTGGTTTGATTAAGTCGATTGAGACAAATCTTTTCTCCTTTTTCCCGGCAAGAGGCGGCAAAAGAACAGTTCGTGTTCCTTGAATTGCTAGGACAGGTGCAGGCTTTCTGTATGATGGTCCGAATTCTCTTTTGTCTGCTATTTTCTCTCTGACCAGTTCCCCGATTTTTGGGATCCAGACAGGTCTTGCCGTGTTTGCCTTGACTTCCCCAGTGGCGGTCCGTTTCTGGACAACGTTGCTTTGTTGTGTCCTGGATTCATTTAGATCCTGTAAAACAGCCAAACGATCATGGATATCAAATAGTTTCTCATCCGCCACTGCGCCTTCATACTCAAGATCAGCTACCCACATTCTCGTCCCAAATAGGACCTCATATGGAGTGACACCCCCTAGAGAATTTCTTGGCTGGTTATTAAGTGCTCTTTGTACCCCATAAAGGTGACTGACCCAACTACCGCCCTTGCCTAATACCCTAGCTGTTAAAGATTGCTTTAAGTCCCGGTTTTTCCTCTCCACAACCGAATTTCCCTCAGGATGGTACGGAGAGGAGTACCGCAGTGCAATGCCCATACTTTTCATGGCCTCTTTGTAAGCCCGAGCGCTAAACTCCGGGCCACAGTCAGAATGTAACGTGCCAACTGCGTATGTCCCGATAAAGACTCGCAAATCTTTTATAACAGTTCGAGCGTCAGCCGAGCGCTGAGGCCAAACCCATAGGAATCTTGAGCAGGAATCCACTGCAACCATGATATACTTGTAAGCCCCATCAGATTGTAAGGGGCCGCAGTGGTCCAGATACATGCATGCGAGAGGTTTGTCAGATATTAGTAATGGTGTCTGTGCCGGGCGTGTTCTGGTGGAGCCTTTCATCTGTTGGCAGATGTCGCATTTCAAGACAGTCTTTAGTTTGCTTTGTTAGACCGGGCCACCAATAGCACTGTTTCAACAATGAAATAGTCGCTGTAACGCCTGTATGTGCAGAGCCCAAACCCTTGTGTGCTGCTAGTATTAAACCTTGCCTACGATCCATATTTGGTATTACTCTGTTCCCCACTCAAGGAATCTGAGCATATGGAATGTTGTTTGCATCTAACTTGTAGGAGTACTTGAGTGGAAATTTCTTTGGTACTGCACCGCTGTTTTTGCTTGAAGCATTAACAGCCACCATAATCTCACCGTCTAACCTCGTTTTTGAACGAGTGATTGCAGCTACGGAAGCTGTGCGTACAGCCCCCTTCGCGGCTTCATCAGCCAATGAATTCCCTTCAACGTGAATGCCATCACGCTGATGACTCAGTGTATGGATCACGTGAGCCCTTGGTACTTCGTTTTTTAACTCAACTACCTGTTCCCATAGCATTTTATGCTTAATTGTGCCACCTTTTGCATCTTTAAACCCGTTTTGTTCCCAATTATATAAATATTCATTGTATGACTGTACACAGTAAAAGGAATCACACACAATTAGTGTGGGGAATTCGTGATCCGTTTTTACAAGTGCCAGTATCAGTGCTTTTAACTCTGCCAACTGAGCTGTGCAGTCTCCTAGAGATTGCATTTTGGTGCAACTCGGATGGAACTTTCCATCTCGCATGCGACCTTTAACATTTGCACATGCTGCGCTGTATTGTTGCTTACTCCCTATGGCCGGTTGAGCAGATCCGTCAGTGTAAATAATATATTCATACTGATCGAGAGGCAATATTTCATTTGGTAGAGGATATTCTTGTTCGTATTGCAGAAATGCTTGTGTTTTTAGATTTGGATCAAATCTGCATTCAACGTCCTTTGCAGTAAGAGAATTAGCCCATTGTATCCATCTTGGATGTAAGGCTTTTGCGTTTGGAATGCTTGCCTTTGTAACAGCTTCTAAAGCTGGTACTGGGGTTACGACCATTATGCGTTTCCCCTGAGCCAGTGCTCTTTCTCTTGCTACAGCGGTCTGAACTGCTGTCAGGATTTTTTCTGTTGAAGTAAAACGCATTTCTGCGTTTGTGTACAGGTGTGATTTGTATGCGATCGGTACTGGTTCACCTTCATTGAAGGTTAGGTAAGTGTACCCGCATTGACCCGCTATTACACGGATCACCAAGTTGTGTGCGTTTACGCGTGTCTGTAAGTGTTTGGAAGCAATCATGTCTTCTTGTAGTGAACGTAGGATGTTTGTGTGTTCCTGTGTCCAATGTCTGACTGAAAAGTCGGGTTTGATTAAGTCGTAGAAAGGTTTTACTTTTTCTGCGCAATCTAAAATGTATGTTCTGCCGAAATTTAGGAATCCCAGTATTGATTGTAGATTTTTTAATGATTTTGGTGGTTGAAGCAGCGCACACTTTTCTAAAAAGTTAGCTGCCAGGCTTTTCCCTTCACTTGAAAGCTCGTATCCTAAAAACAGGACATTGAGGTGGGCTATTTTTGATTTCTTAAAATTAAATTTGTAGCCCTCAGAGGCGAATCCCATAATAATGGTGCTCACCCTGGTCAAGTGCTTTTTTAAGTCATCGTCCGTCAGATAAATATCATCCACATAGGACAATGCTTCTTCATCAAAATTTTGGAGTAACTCTGTTACTCTTGCTGAGAATACCCCCGGCCTGTTCCTATACCCCTGGGGGAGACGACAAAATTGCCGCTGGGACCCCAACGCTCAGAATGTGGTCAAATACCTGCTTTCAGGCGCTATATTTTAGCAGAAAAATCCATTTGAGATGTCAAGTGTCGTTTTGTACTTTTTCTGCACAATGTTATTCATTAATGCGGCACTGTGTGCGTTTTGGACAGCGAATGTCTTTGTGCATGAGTTTAAATGTCTGTAATCTAAAACTAGACAATATGAGTTGTCCGGTTTTGATACTGGAAACAAAGGATTGTTCACTGGTGAGGTGCATGTTTCAATCACCCCTTGGTATTCAAGTTGATCTAGGATCTCCCTGACCTGTTTTTTAGCTTCTTGCTTTATTGGGTATTGCCTCTGAGCATTTGGTGAAACTTTTAACGGGATCACGTGGTGGGTTGAATCCTCATCCCAACCGGCATGATTTTTGTACAATGCTGGAGCAAGGGCAACCGCCCACTCCTGTGCATATGCATGTTTAAGATGTATGGGAACGAGGTCGGAGAATGATGGAAAAATTACAGTTTCTCCCCTGGGGCACTCCATAACGAATGCTGGTGGCCAATCTTGTTCTGCTAATAGGATGTCATAACCAGATGACAGATTTTCCCAAAAGAGACCTTTAACTTTCCTGGGCTTGTCCCCCTCCATTTGGAGTGTTATTTTGTGTAACTTATGTGGGACGCTCACCCTTGTGTCTGGTGTTTCCACCGTGATGTAATCATTCAAGTCCGCTGTCACCAGAAATTCCATCAGGTTCTGGCGAGCTATTGTTACTTCTGCCGCACTGTCTAGCATCGTCAGAGCCCATTCCCCGTTCAGAAGCTGCGTCCTCAGAATTCTGGGCATGTCTGATCTTTATGCCTGCAACTTTCTTCTTAAACTGAGGTTTCGATTTTGGCTTGTCTTCTGTTTTGGAAGTATAGTCTTGAGCGTGCTGCTTGTCTCTGGACTTTGTACGCTTTTCTTTGTGTTCTGACCGTCCTTCTCTCTCTGAGTTTTTCGTCGAGCCCTGAAAGGAACGAGATGAACGTGTATCAGTATCCTGATACCTGTCAGGTTTCCTAATCTTATCCCTATTCCTGAGATTATACCTCTTTTCCGAGGGCTCCTGTGGAGGAGAGCTGCCTCGGGATTGAGATCTGTTTTTAAAATGTTGTTGTTTTTAATTATCCCACTTTTTTTTAGAAGAAGCAGGTGTCTGCTTTGTAGTGTCCTTTTCAGGACCGCCCATCAGTTGTGGTTTTAATGCTTTCCCACCCAAACTGTCTCTGCCTAATTCTGCATACACAGTTTCTATTATTTTGGGCAATTTGTGTTGTTCTAACGGGCCGAACTCCCTTAGGCCTTGGCGGATTGCCACTGAAGCTGCTTCCCCTTTAATATTAGCTAGAATTATGGCTGATACCTGGTCATAGTTATTTAATAACTTCATCCCTACGTTCAGGGCAGGTTCTGCTCCGTACTCATTTTGTATTTGTCTCAATACGTCTGGTACTACTGCTAATGAAGGAATACCATGTGTCCTGGTATATATGGCAGCAAAGACTGTACCCCAAGTGGTGCAGTCCTCTACTTGTGGTGTTACCCCCATGGGCAAGCAGATTGTTAGCATTCTGTGTTTTTCAAACGGGGCAGTATTCGGGAATACTGTCTCGAGCTGAGTTATTTTCTGAGCTATGCAGATTGGCATTTGTTCACGTTTTGTGGGCATTTTGCCTATTACCGCGTGTAATGTTTGTGGTGTAATTTTAGTTGCTGTACCCTGAATTTGAGTTCCATTTGTTGCAACTGATGTTGATTGGACTGTGAAAGTCCTCATGACATACTGTGTCAGGTTTCTGTAGATTTTAATTAAATCCTTGTGTTGTAAGAGTAAGTCTGGCTGCGGCATTGTGTCAATGTCAGGATGTGGTGTGTAGGCCGCTAATATTGGCCATGTTGCACCGTCTCCTCCGAGCGGACCTAATCTTATTCTGTTTCTTATACGGGGTAGGGCGCCTTTAAACCAGTATAGGTGTTCCTGGTACGTGAGTGGAACTTCTGTGTCCTCGCAAGGACCATATTCCTGTGGTGCATCTCCTTCTGTATAGTAGTGAAATGTCTGTGTTCTTGCATCTGCTGCTGGGAATGTAACCCACGAATAAAATATCTGTTTTGTTTTATTCGTGTGCCTCAATCACGACAGCTACTAAGCCACCCCTAGGTGCTGAACCATATTCTAGTAGTTTCAGGGTGATAGTACGGTGGAATTTAGGTGCAATGAGAATTTCATCCACCTCTTCATCTTCTACTGAGAGGCGTCTAGCCACCACCGGGTTATCTTCTCCCTCAGTCATTTTGTAAAAGAGAAGTTTGTTCAAGGGAACTAAGATAAGGTGTTGTGCACAATTTTAGGAACAAAATGTCCTTCAAGCTTGATTAACCAACAGCCAATAAATAGGATTTCTTGCCTACTCAGCTGTGGCGGAATTTGTGCCCACCCACTCCAGACGTCTCTGGCGTTTTGTGAGTAGGGGTCTCTGAGAATAGCACGACTGAACTACTCAGATTCTACTGTTAAATAAGAGCCCAACCATCGTTGGTGGCGCCATGTCGTGTAGTTCCTATATTACCCATACAGGACCTGCGCGTTCGGATAACATAAACTGTGGGTTTTGGTGGCAGACTGACTCTGAACACCCCCACCGAAAATGTTAGCCTGTTCGCATAAGCTAGATCATAGTGCCACTAGTGTCTCCTCTTATCGGGGAGAGAATAGTTTCTGGCAACCTTAGAACATGACAACCCTGATCCCTCAGAATCGTGGAAACAATGTACTACTTTTCGCTCAGTCACTCGTGCTCACTTATCTTGTCTCAGAGATACACAGAATAAACAGCCTGGGCGTTTCAATAAGGGTTTATTGAACAGTTGTTATTCTCGTGTAGAATATATGAGCTGCAACAACCATTAGACAGTAGCAGAGATATATGATTAGCAGTACTATGAATATAAATGAATAGTACAGTTCTACCATCTTGCACTACGCATGAATAAATACATGAATATAAAATGCATTGATAAAAAGCGCGTACTCCTACGATGCCTATCTAGATGTACCTAAGTGTACCAAGCTTGTGAGTAGGTGTGAAGCCAAGAATCCCTCTAGGATTTAGTCGAACCCCATTACCTGAAGTGAGAATGTAGGAGCCCCTCTTGGTCTCGAGCTGGACACCCCGCGAGGGATGTTCAGACCACTGTCAGCTGGAGCGTCTGCATGCAGGAGCCTCAGCGTCTCTGGTCAGTGTGTCGGCCTGGAAGTCTCAGTTCCCTCTGACTAACACTAGCAAGAGGTGCTATATTTATACAGAAAGTATCTAGGGCTCCTTTGTCCCTTGTTGCTTGTATTAGCCATTGTTGGATTTGAGGATGACGTATGGGATGAACCGTGTACGTAGATGTGGGGAGGAAGGTGGTGTAGCCCCAGCCTGGTTTCTAAGAACCCTTATGAATATTCATTCATACTGTGTGAGTCTATTGATGGAGTTATAGGACTCTATTGTTCAGGCAAAACCCTCCTTCTGCACCCAGGACTAGAACTAGGTAAAGGTTCAATCCTAAAAAGGCTTGTTACAGTGTAGTGTAGGGGAAGTAATGTAGGTGAAGGGGTATGGTGTTACCCGGGCCTATATTAGGGTACCTATATGAAACATAACAGTACTACTTTTTTGGTCCTCAAAAAGGTCGGGGGATTTCGGCCTATTGCAGACCTTTGAGTGCTCAGTCCCTGCCTCTGCAGAGAGAATTTAAAACATCTCTCTTGCTCAGGTCCTTCTAGCTTTGGATCCTGAGGTGTGGATGCTGTCCTTGAATTTGTAGTATGTGAATTTTCACATCCTGTTTCTGGAGTCTGCAAGACATTTCTTTGATTTTGTGGTGACGTCCACTCACTGCCATCTCGTAGTGCTCCCCTTATGCCTTACATCAGTACACTGAATTCTAAGAAGGTCCTGTCAATGGTTGGTGCTCATATCCACAGGTCACGGATACATGCTTTTTCCTGCCTAGATGTCTGGCTGATGAAGGCGGTCTCCCCAGAGCTGGTATCAGACCTCCTCCAGAGTATGATCTGTTTCTTTCAGTTTCCTTGCAGGGAGTGGTGG
Organism: Calotriton arnoldi; assembly: GCA_963921515.1. Classification (NCBI taxonomy): domain Eukaryota; kingdom Metazoa; phylum Chordata; class Amphibia; order Caudata; family Salamandridae; genus Calotriton; species Calotriton arnoldi. The sequence continues at coordinate 4,276,282 of CAWUFW010000076.1, forward strand.
CTGGCACCTTCCATGCGAGGTGTCATTTTGGCATCACATAGTCTGACCTAATCCCCTGATTCCTCAAGTTCTGAGGGCAGTGAGACAGGACCAAGTGTGGGTGATCCTGATTGCATTCGTCTAGGCACGGATGGTCTGGTTCTCAGAGATGTTGCTACTGTGTTGGCCCTCTTCTTCTGTTTATAAATAGCCTATCACAGCTGGGGGCAAAGTGCTTCTTCTGAACCTTCCCAGCCTCCATCTTTGTGCATTGAGATTAAGCGAGGTAATTTGAGTTCTTTCAGTTAGTCTTTGGAAGTTGTAGACATTATTCTTGCTTCATGCTCTTTGCCTCTTATACAGATGGGACTACTCTAGTCTGTTTTGTTGTGTTGATGAGGGATTAGACCCACTTAAGGCACAGTTGTCTGACATTTTGCACTTTGCACTTTCATTGGCCTGGCAAGACCTTACTGGGGGCATGCTAAAGGCATATGGGCATTTCTGAGTTTGCCTGATCACCCTTTTTTGTTCAAGTCACCAGTTGGGATGTGGTTTCCAAAAGGGCTTGCCTATATATTTTCTCCTTCTTCATTCATTGTGTGCCAATACGACTGGAATGTGGACGTAACTTTTTTTTAATCTATGCATAACTGTTTGAGGCTCATCACTCTAAAGACAGTCTTCCTCATCACAAATCATTTCAGTTGGGTGACTGACATGCATGCTCTTTGTTTTCACCCTCTGTTCAACTTTTTGTTATCAAGCAAGTTGGTGCTTCAGACAGGGGACTCCTTTCTGCGAGGGTGGCTTCACCTTTCCACCTAGGTCAGATGTACTACTGGCTTTCTTTCCTCCTCCACATCCTGCCAAGGAGGAGGAGTGACTGAATCCCTTCGACCTCCGGCTAACCTTGAGCATCTACTTCAACAGGATCAGAAAACAATGTGGGGATGACCAGCTGTTCATTGGTTTTGCAGGATGCAAGAAGGGCCCCACAGTAAAGCGGAGGACTCTTTCCTGCTAAACAGTCCTCTTGCACGAAGCTGTGTTGTGCTTTGGCCAAGAAGGAGGTACCTAATAGCATTGAGGCACATTCTGCCAGAGTGAACACTGCTTCCTCAATGTTGCCTAGAGATGGTCTTAATCTAAACATCTTGTCATACTTTAACATGGGCATTTATCTATACCTTCACCAGGTATTACTACCTTAACTTCCAAGTCTGCAGAGAAAATCATTTTTCAAGATTTGTGTTGCAAGGCTTTTTGATATAATCTTCTCAGACCCACTAACTTGTGGCACTACTTTAGTACTGTTTTAAAAGTAAAGGAATCTCTGGAAAGTAATATACTTCAGAGAACAAGATACTTGTCTTTGGTTTTCTGGTGGATGCTCTAATGACCAGTCTTCTAGGAGTGATGTCACACTGGCGAAAAGGCATAATCTGTTAATAAATGACACAGCACGCGGGAAAAAACACAAAACTTCAACATGATATGATACTCTGATGCACCCCAGCAAGAGGGAGTAGATCAAGAGGAAAATCACTATCTCACGAGGAATAATACATGGAAAAACAGGTTATCCATGATGTAGGAAAGTAGGATCTGCTTTCATGGTTACCCCCACTTTTTGCCTGGTGTTATGCTGTTTCTGACTAGTCTGACTGGGATCCTGCTAATCAGGACCCCCGTCTCTGTGCTTTCTCCCCTAAATTGGTTATGAGGTGTACTTCGCTACATCCCAGATTGGCTACTGTTGTACCCTTATAAGTCCCTAGTATATGGTACTGAGGTACCCAGGGCATAGGTACACCAGGGGTCCCCCATGGGCTGAAGCCTGTGTTATGCCACCCATGGGAGGCCACTCAAACTGTGACTGCAGGCCTGCCATTGCAGCCTGTGTAAGCTTGTGTGCACCACTTACGACAGATATAGGTTTCCCTATATCTGAGGTCACTGCACTTAAAACCTATGTCACCCCTTAGGCAGGCCTTTTCAGTCCTAAAGGAAGGGTGCTCGGTTCCAAGTGTGAGGGTGCCCCTGCATTAGCGGGACACCCCTACAGCCTTCGGAGTCCATTCTCCCGGGTTGTAGGTGCATCAGCCATTACGATATATAGAGTGGAGTGGCCATGCGTCATTAAGCGATGGCTAACTCTAAACTTACTGTAACGAACCCTGTCATGTTTGGTATCAAACATGTAGGAATCATAACTCGGTATGATTCCATGCACTGTAAATCTCCTCAGAGAGGCCCTCAGTGCTCCCGGTACCAGTCTTCCAGAACCAGACAGCAAGCTAGGGCTGCTGCCGACCAGAGACACAATTCTGCCCTCCTGCTGCTGAATCAAGCTCGAGCAGGGGAAGGCAGAACAATAGATATCCTATCACAGGGAGTTGTGACCACCTCCCAGACAGCGTTTAGTGTATTGGGGCAGGGTGGGGGCACTTGCCAGCACCACTGAGACTGCTTGAAGGGTACACTTGGTGCCCTCCTTGCATACTCCAGTTAAAACCAGTTCAGGGAGCCGTTGGCTCCTGCTCTGGTGCAAAACTGGACAAAAGACATGGGAGTATCCTCCCCACTGTCCAACCCCTCCTCTGGGAGGGACCCCTAAATCGCCCCAACCCTTTCCTTGGGGTATTTAAGGGCTTGCCTGTAGGTTGGTCCCTAGATTTGTCGTGGGACAAGATTAATAACAAGACACCACTTCATCTTCGACCGTCTGGGCACTCTGGACTTCGCTGGCCTTTGCTCTGGGCCCCAAGACTGCAACTGGGAGGACTCCTGCTGCCCCTGGTCTCGTCGTCCTGCAAGTCTCCTGCAATGTCTGTGCCCGTGCTCCATACAGGATCCTGTGGACATCCAAGACACCTGAAGGAATCTCCCTTGAAGTGAAGGAGTCACTTCCGTGCATCTGCAGGCCCCGCAGTGCAGCTAACCGGTCTGCTGATCCTGGGCTCCCACAGACTCCGAAAGGCTCAGCAACAGAGGTCGTGGTTCTGCAACTCCCTCGAGGCCTGCCCTGTCCTCTTACCAAGTTTGAGGCCAGTATCCCTAGTCGGAACCGCTGGAACCGAATCCCTGTGCATTGCGTCGACTTGCCGTTGCAAAGGCTTGTTGGCTTCCTTCCTCCAAGATCTTCGGGCTCCAAGTAGCCCCAACCTCAAGCATCTCCTGTGACCAAGATCTTCGTCCTCACCGCATCGCTTGCACTGAGGGCCTGCATCTTTGGTGAACTGCTCGAGGTCCTCTTGTGACTCCTGTGCCTCCGGCCTGTCGGTCCTCTTGAGGGTCTTCTTTTGATTCCAGTGGGCTCCCCTGATTGCTCGGTCCTACTCTGACGCCCCTGCTTGTGGTGAGTCACTTGGACCTTGGTGGTCCCGACACTGCACCTTTTTCGCTTTCCATGTTATTTGCAGTTGCCATGGCTTGTTGGTGTTCCTGACGGACACCGACCCCTCAACTCTCTACATCCGACGCGGGACAGCTCGTGAATGGCTCCTAGTCTCCCGCAGCGTCGCTGGATCCATGCAGCTGAGGCTCCAAGGTCATCGCCAGCTCTCCTTCAACACCCGACATCGGTGAGCATTCGTCTTCTGTGCCTCCTGGTCACTCCTGAGTGGCATAGACTCTGTCCCCTCTGCTTGCAGGTACTTCAGATCTTGAATCCGCCTTTGGGTTCCACCGGACACTTTCACCTTCTTTGCCAGCGACATCTTCCTGAAGTCCTCCATTGAGTTTGACGGCGGTTTCCGACTCCACTTCGCATCTATGTACCCGGCTTCCCTGTTGTAGGTATCCTGGGTCCTAGGATATCCACGGGTGGGGTGGCTCTCCAACCTTCTGTCTTTCACTGGGTTTCTTCAGGGTCCACTGGGAAGGGTCCTTCTTCTTTAAAATTGCAACCGAGACCTACCCCTTGACTTGAACGGAGCACGTGGTCGTATTTTCACTCTGCACATGGCCTCCGTGGGGTTCCTGGTTACTTACCTTGGGTGGTCTCTTGGGTCCCCAGCACTTCTACATCTTTTGGGTATAGTCTTGACTTGGGTCGTGGTTCGCATCCCACTATTTTAGTATATGGTTTTAGCCCCCCTGGTGACCACTATGTATATTGTGCTACTTACCTCTTTTCTTAGCAAAGTATTGTGTGCATTGTGTATATCTCCGGGTAGGAGATATTTGTATGTGGTAGTGAGTGTCTTATAATAAATACATATTTTTATAAATACACTGTGTGGTTCTTTTTCACTTAATCTATATCAATAAGATTATGTTCTGGTGAAACAAGCTGCTTTACACTCCTTCTGGACTAAGCCTGAAGGCTGCTATCCACAGCTACCACTTAGAGAGCTTTCTAAGGTTGTCTAAGACCACTAAAATCACCATAAGGGTTGTCTGGATTCGTGCAGGGTGCTACACTTACATAAGTGAGCAACATATACTAAGCCAGTCTCCTACACATGATCACAAGAAATAGGAAAGAGGAATATATACAGCAAGAGTTTGCATTTCCTGAAGTTCTCATTCATTACCAGGTATGTTTTTCAACCTCTCTGTCTCAAATGTTGATAATAGGTGACATTACCACCTTTAATTACGTGATGTCTTGAGGAGGAGATCCATGTCTCTCAAGATGAAATAGGTATGTTTTACACCCAAGCCATTCTGATGCCCCTCTTCTGGCTGCTTCAGCAACTTAGCCATATGGCAATGAGTTAAAAAACAACATTGAAGGCCTATAACTCATGATCAGTAACTGGTGATTGGGATGAGCAATGCCAAACCGTCTAGATCAGACAAATCAATGTAGTAAATAAGGCACAAATTCGGAGCATGTATAACATTGCCCAAAGAATGCCCAGAAGATGTCAATGAGCCAGGGAGCTGCTGAAAAACCCTCTAACGTAGTACACATGCAACAGTAGATGATGCACCCCCATCGAAAACAGCTGAACTTGACTAGAGTGTAAGACTTCAAGAAATGGTGTAATAATTTGTAGGCCAACATTAATAGAAAATCAAGAAACCTGGATCTAATGTGGCAGCTGTTCAGTTAAGAAGAAGATAGAACCCTATGTAAGATATCCCATAATGGATACTGCACAGCAGTGAAAAGAGCATACACTGCAAACGATATCCTCTTCACCAACCTGATCAAGGGAGACCTTTAGTATCTTATGTAAGCTTACCAATGAGAATCAAAACCAAATACCTCTTGTGCAGCCCAAACACACTATGGCTCCTGACTGAATGAAAGATCCATGCCTTTTTTTCTAACTCCAGAAAGGCTGAGACTCCTTGGTTGCTCAAAAGGCAAGCCATTAGGGCAGGATCCTTTTTGACCAACTGTCTGACCCACGAGCAGGCACTAGGATCACATTGGCCTTATTTGAGTGATCTCTACCATCAACTATTGTGTGCATTTGATAACAAAGAAAGCAAGACAATCAACTTAGTCCCGTCAAACCCTGAATCATTAAAGCCAATCCCTCGTGCTTCTGTTTTTTAAACCAATTTTTATTGACACTTAGAAAGTAGACATTGTACAGTGTTGGTCGAAAATGCACATATAAGCAGCACGTAGAGGAGCAGATCAATGAACATTTGGGGCAAGAGTGAGTCATACGCTCACCACCTGCCTAGGTGTCTCGGTTTCCGTACCATAGTGTCATTTTCATTAGCAAATACTAGTAACCAAGGTAACCAAAAAAAATGGAAAAGACTCCCTCTTCAACCCCCTTAGAAACTCTTCGGTGGTGCTATTGCAGATATGCCAGGTAAGGAAGGGGAAAGGGGGAAGTGAGCCTGTTGCAGTGTGGAAGGGGAAGGAGGGGACCAAGCCAGCAGCCAAACGGAAGGAAGTGTGGGGGACGCAGGGACCAGTGATCCCGCAGGGAAGGAAAGGTTGTGGGCGCATGGGGTTGTGTATAGGTCAGCGCAGTCGTGTCTAATGGAGCTGGGAGTCATCTCCAGGTGGGGGCTTGAAGTTGCGAAGGATCAGGCCCCAGTGTTCCACTATAGGAAATTTTCAAGGCTGTGGTTCTCCTCTCTGCGTAGAGCACTGCCTTCCGCCTGTGCCCACTTGGTCACCTCGCCACACCAATGTGGGACAAAGGGAGGGAGGCAGCTTTCCACAGCATTGCTATCGCTGTGTTGGCCAAGAGGAGCACCAGGTCAGTGAAGTAAGTTGTGGCTTTCCCTGTGTTGGCCGGGGGTATAGTCCCAGCAAGCAGTATTTGACAGTGGTCAGGCATTCCTTACCCATGGCTCTCGATATGTCCACGAGGACAGTGTCCCAGAAGTTTTGCGAGGGCCCACAGGATCAAAGCATGTGAACTACATCTGCTGGTTCCATTTTGCATCTGGCACACTCTACTGGGACGGTGGGATAGATGCAGTGGAGCCAATAGGGGGTTAAGTAGGCTCTATTCAGAAGGCAGAATTGTATGTATTTAAATCAAGAGTTGTGGGAGATCTTACTGGGGTATTCTAGCACTTTAAGCCAGTCCGAGTCATGGAATGGTTGTCCCAGGTAGGCTTCCCACCCGGACCATAAGTATTGTCAGTGGGTCCCATGCGAAGGCTTTATAGATCCATGTCACCAAACGCCTCCCATGGCCCTTCAAGTGTAGAGTGTGGTTTTGAGAAGATTCCAGACCGTGAACCCCCCCAGTGTCGTTGCAGTGTAGTATGGAGTGCCCCATAAGTCAAGAACTATCTCTCCGGCAGGCTATATAATTCCCGATCTCTTAGAAAGACAACAACTCCCCCTCCGCAAATAAGTCACCCAGTGTTGCAATGCCTGCCTCCTCCCAAGTCCCTAGGTACACCCAGCCAGGCCATATCCCCCATGGGCAATCCCTGGATCTGTAATAATAGGGTGTATGGTCACTTGGTGTTGGCCCCCCAGAAGCCTCTCCTCCAGCACTTGCGGGCTGTGCGAAGAAGTAAAGAAAAGGGTCCCTTCATCCCACATCCTGGGAGCAGGAGTGGCGATAGGAGGTCCCCCCGGACTCCTGCCCGTGGGATCCCCATCTCATCTGTGCGATTGCCTGCCATCCAGCGGGCCACCCACTGGAACTGGGCAGCCAGGTTGTCATGTGTGAAGTTCAGGGCTCCCATACCTCCTCCATAGGGGGGCAGTTGTAGTGTACGCAGTGCCACTCTTTTTCACCCAGAGCCCCAAATCCATTACAGGAGCATAGAATCAAGATGCCTCAGGGTAGACTGAGGGATCGCCACTGGTAGGTTGGCAAAATAATGTAAGAATCCAGGGAGCATCACCATTTTGGAAAGGGCTATTCAGACCTCCACTGAAAGAGGGAGGGTGATCCATATGGAGATCTGGGAGCACAGGGATCTTAGTGCCCTGCTGAGATTTCCCTCTAGAAGGTCGCCCGCCGCATGATATATTTAGATCCCCAAATATTTGAAAGTTTGCGGGGTCCACGCGAGGCGTCCCGCAATAATCAGGACCAGCCGCTTGAGAAGATGCTCCAACAGAGGGAACACACGGGACTTGACGTAGTTGATCTTGAGGCCTGACATCTCCCTGAAAGTGGATAGGATGGATAATAAACCAGTCAGGTCCCAGAGGCATCCTGAAAGTAAAGGATCATATTGTCTGCGTAGAGAGAGACAATATGGGTGTGGGTGTCTAGAGGGATGCTCCAGTCATTAGCTCTGGCTCGCAATTGCACCGCCAGTGGTTGCAGTGTCAGTGTGAGCAATAAGGGAGACGTAGGGCAACCCTGGCGAGTGCCCCAATGTAGTGAGTACGAGTCTGAGATGTGGCGGCCTGTTCTGGTCCTGACTGTGGTGTTAGTATATAATAGGCGAATCCAGCCTAGCATCTTATGCCAGAACCTGAAGCGTTGAAGAGTCTAGAACACGTACTCCCTCCACAGCATGTCAAAGGCCTGTTCTAGGTCTACAGACAGACACGCTGCTCGGGCCACTTTAATGAGGTGCTTTCCATTATGGCATAGAGATGCCAGAAATTTAGCGAGGTATTGCGTCGGGGGATGAAGCCACACTGATCTTCGTGGACCAGATCGAAGAGGAGGGGGAGGATACGATTCACCAGTATCTTACTGAGATGCTTCTAGTCCGACGAGAGGAGGGTGATCGGTCTATACCAGTAGACTGTGGGGTCCCGGCACGGTTGTGGTATCTGCATAATTTGTGCCTCCCCAGGGAAGGGGGAAAAGAACCCACTTCACTTGCCACTTGGAACACCTGCAAAAGGCGCAGTGTCAGGGGGGATGCATATGCTATATAAAATTTGAGGGGTATCCCTGGGGACGCGATGACCAGCACCTGGGAGGGACTCTGATCGCCTCTCTAATTTCTTCTTCTGTGATGGGGCACTCAAGAGCCATTCAAATTTCTCTAGGTATCTGGGGCAGCGTGTTATCTGCCAGAGAACAGAAATATGCTTACGGTATTACATCTGAGCTGGAAAGCGAGGAGTAGTACAAGCAGAAGGCTGCACTAATTCCCTCCTGGTTGTGGTGCAGTGTACCTACATGGTCGCAAATACTATAGTTGGGAGTCCCTAGGGAACGGGGCGCAGCCAGTCAGGCCAAGAGCCTGCCGGGGCAGGCCTTCTCTGTGTGTGCGCAAGCTATGTAGGTTGCCCAGTGTAAGCAGAGGAGGCATTCCAACAAAGTAACGTGCGTCTTCCTCGCCTCATCAAATTCCCTTCTGCGTGCCAGGTCCGCCAGGCGCTTCACGCTTCCGGGGGCCCAAGCTCCCCTCCATTTCATTCAGTTGGTGTTCAAGTGTTCGACAGGTGCAGACCATGGGCCTAAAGCACACCACACGGAGCACGGCCTTGAAGGCCTTCCATTCCACAAGGGGGAAGGAAGCAGAGCCCTCATTGTGTGCGAAGTAAGAAGTGATTGTGTCATGTATAATGGGCTTGAATGCCGGATCCTCCAGCCATTAGGGTTATTTCCATGTGACGACAGGGCTAGGCACTCTCCCCCAATGCACATCTACGTACAGGAAGTTGTGATATGAGAAAGTCTTGCCGAGTTAGGTTGTGATTGCGGTCTGTGCTGCAAGTTCTGCAAAGCAGACTATGTAATCAAGGCAGGCATGTAGGTAATGGGGTGGAGAAAAGAATGATTATTTTCTGTCATGGGGTAGTGTGTCTGCAATACGTCAGTTAGGGACTACTGAGCCCTTCAGACAGGGCCACAGCTTTGTGGGCACCAGTGGGCCCTGGGAGGTGATTTAGTGACCTTTAAAGAACAGGGTTGAATACACAGTTGAAGTCCCTCAAGGAGCCATTTAGAAATCCACCCAGGCCTTCAAGTGGGGGGAGAGGGAGGTGAAATACTGGGTCTGATCGTGATTTGGAGCATAAAGGCATCCCAGGACTAGCGGTTGACCATCCAGGTGGCCACACAGCATCACATAGCGTCCGTCTTTGTCGATGTCAGAGTCCGAGACATGCAGGGGGTCACCAGGACGGGTCTAAATGGCCGAACCCCTTGAGTAGGAGGAATACATGTGTGTAGTAGAGTTGGCTGCCGGTAGTGCAGCCGTTCTCCCTCTGTCCAATCCCAGTGAGTCTCCTGAAGGAAGACTGTGTGGGTCTAATTTGAGAGTAAAGGTTGTATCTCTTGGCCGCTGAGCCCATGCCCCTAACATTCCATGTTAGGAGCCTGTAGATCTTAGACTGTGTCTGAGGTACTATGACTCTGTAGGGTATGTCTGTCTCCGAGGTGAGAGCTAAAATGCTCACCCCCCCAACTGTACTAGTGTATATGAAAAGCCACAGAAGTTTCCAACATAAAAGCAGTGATAACAAGATAACCCCAAGCCTAATGGGACCGAGGCCAACAGGCAGACCGTCCAAACAAAGTACATAACAAGAGGCAAAGAAAATCCATATGGCCATTGCCGAGGATAAGGGGTGGCCAGCAAGAGGGGACCTCTAGGGGTAGATGTTGGGGGAAGAGAGAGGAGGGAAGGAGAGAATCGCTAACCCGGGGAAATGCCATATAGCAAGCTTAGGGATTAGTCATTGTCTGGACCAGGAAAGGTATTGTTGGACTCGTTTGCTTCAAGTTCCGGCCGCCGCCGGGGTGGCCGTCCCTGGGTACAGTCAGCGGAGTTCATCCGCAGTCTGCGGCGTGACCCATGGTCTCTCCTGCTGTGAGGACTGCGATCCGACAGGTCGGCCCATGGAGCCGAGGCGACCGAAGAGGCTCTGTTGACCTCAAACCCACTCGGCGTTCCTCAGTGGGCTGATCCAATGTGGGCGCCATTGCCGTTCAGTGCCTCCTGTGGTTATTGCGATCTCTCAGCCGAGGGGACCACAGACTTGTCCAATGAGCCTGAGGGTCAGGTCAGCCATGATGGAGCTCTAAATATGCCCACATGTTCATCGGGCTTTCAAAGAAATGGGTAGAGTTGCCCGCCACCACACGCAGCCGCGAGGGAAAGAGGAGGGCATACTGGAAGATGAGATTGCACAGCTCCTTCTGGTCCTCCCGGTAGGATGCTCTGGATTTCCAGACGGCCAGGGTAAAGTCCAGGATGAGCATCACTCTTGGAAGAGTCCACCGAGATAGGTTCTGCATTCCTGACCTGCTGGTGGATATAGTCGTGGTTCTGTTCGTAGAGAATCCTGGCCACTGTCGGTCAAGGGGCTGGCCCTGGAGGGGGGCGCCTGGCCGGCATTCTATGTACTTGTTCCACTGCGTACATTGGTAGGGTCCACCAGTCCCCTGAAGCCAATATTCAAAGTAGGCCATCGCTTTCGGGCCCTCCGTTTCTGAGGGGAGTCCCACCAGGCGGATGTTGTTGCAGCGCACCTGGCCTTCTGCGTCTTCGGCTTAATGTGTCAGGAGCTGTTCTTGTTCTGTCAAGCGGGTGAGTTGGGCCAAGTGGTCGTCTAATTTGGGGCGACATCCTGCATGGTGGAGGTGTGTTGGCTGATCTTGTCCCGTAACGTTTGTTGGTCTTCTCTGAGGGAACCCCCCCCCGCCTCCCCCAAGTCAAGGGCTAATGTGTCAATTTTGTGCTCCAAGTTCGAACAGGATTCATGGATCTCCACCAGTATCAAATCAAGTTTATCAGCCATGGAGCTGGCAGCGGTGGTGGCGAACGAGGGGACAGCAGTGTCTCTGGGTGAGCCCTCCAGCGCCATGATCTCGTCCATGGATGTGTGGTAGGGTGCCCCCGCACCTGCCGGCTTCTTCTGTCCCGGTGCAGGGCCATAGATGCATGCACCCCGGTCGGGCAACCCGGGCACCCTCTTCTGGGTGTGTGGCAAGAGTCCCCGATAGACCCTCCAGACACCCCAGCAGCAGGGCCTGCATGAGCAGCTTCTGGCCCGGAAGCAGCTACTGGTAAATCTTGCCAACTGTCCTGTCCAGGCCATCAGGAGCCACCTTTTATCAGGGCTGGGCGGTGGACAGTGTCCTGTCCGGGCCTCTATTCTGGTCACTGTGGAATCTGAGACCTAGATCTTGCTGACCAAAGGTATCCAGAGGAGGTTTCCCAGAGCCGTAAAGCAGTCTTGGTCCTCCCAGCTGTCACCAGGGCTGCAGTGCCAGGGCCCTATGTAAGGCCACTCACCTCCACGTGGGTTGGGCTCCAGTAGAGTCTCTTAAAGCTGCGCAGCCACCCATCGTGCCCTTCAGCCTCTGCTCTACAGCTGCACTGGAAGAATGCAGCACGCCCATTGGCGCTGATGCTCTCGACGATGTTTGGTGCTCCAGGGGCTCCGTTACAGGCTGCCACATCGATCGTCAGCACCAGGTCGGGAGTCTCCTCTGCAGCTGGGACCAGGCTGCATCTTTCAGCCCTCCCTGCCGCAGCACACAGCGCAGCCCAGAAGGAGCAGGGGTGGCCAAGCACCAACTGACCTGGTACAGACCACCCCCCCTCCCCACAGGCTGCGCGAGCCTATCAGAACCTCAGGGGAGCTCCATGTCTGGGAAACAGGGTAATTTACCCCGGGCCAGCGTCGGAGCTCCCTCAAGGTGCTGCTACCATCTTGCGCAGCTTGCCATGCCCCCACTAAGGAGCACTGCAAGGGTCTTCTGAGTTTCTTTGAGGCAATAATTTTAATCCATCCTCCAATGCCACACCACACACCATTGCAAACCATCATCATACTAATATGCCCCTCAATTGAGGCCTTCCTCAATAGGAAATTGATCATGTGCCAACTCTTTCCTAGAAAACCAGTGACTCACACCTTAAGGTCAAACCTTGTCCTACAGACTATTGGACGCAATCTATGTTCTCTGCAGATATGGCTACCTTTTTCAACTTTATAGATATGCTTCTGATGAACTTAAACATGCAGTCATCACAACAGCCCTAAAAACAACAGCACATTGAGAACACTTCACAAACTATCAATTGATTTTCAATGTGCCTATGTCAGCAAAATCACAGAGAAAGAAGTGACTAACCAACTACAAGAATATTTACAAGGGAGAATTTATTGTGTATTTTGGATATATTGTATGTATTTATGCACTCACCTAAGCACTGTGTCAGCTGCACTTGATTTGTGTATTAAGTTGTACTGCCATCTGCATATATATTGGATAATATATAACGGCAACATAAACCCTCTCAGTCTAAGTGTTTTTGTAGATGCAATCCAAATAAGAACTTACTTTTGGATTGCTTGAGTAATACATTGATTGATGGTCTCCCCGGTACTATTGGTAGAGGGTGACCTATGTGCTAGAAAGAGACCCAAGGTGGACTAATACTGACCCTGGTGCCTGTGGCTGTATAGGCTTGTCCTTGTGACATCATACAGAAAACTGATGCAGGCTTGATGCTTTAAGCAGTCTTTCATCTGAGTATTAGTGACACCAAAAAGAAATACTTCTCCTCGCATACTTGCGGACTCTACCATTCAGCGCATGGTTACATATTCCTGTGCTTTACATGTGTCGGTGCTGTGCAGAAGTCCTAAATATTGAAATGCATAACAAAAAGGTAGACCATGAAATATTTGATATGCCTGCTACTACTTTGGGGACAGGAAGTGGGGGAGTCCATGTAGAACTCTTAGATGATCTTTCTAGGAGCCAGACATCTAAAGATACTGAAAGACAACTTACAACTTAAGTAATCCAGCTGAAGACGAACAGATCTGAAACCAGATACTCGTCAATAACTAACAAACATAGCCTTTTTGGTCAATATTCATTCTTGTACCAGACCTCAGATTAAATGTACTGTATGAAAGTAGAAGACGACACATTGAAAGCGGCATGTATAGAAAAAAATGATTTCTCCAAACCTCACTCGAGGCCTTCTGAAAAGTTACTCCCTACTGTGGGTTTCAGCCCTTTTTAGCAGCACTGTCAGCCTCTGTAGCCGAAACAATGCTTGCAGAGCAAAACATATCCCAGAGGAAGGGGTGGTACTCATTCCTCATTGGCTGCAGAGAAAATCTTTTCGAAACTGTACAGCGACTCAGTCTCTCTTCCTGTAATGCGAGCCATTCTTGAACTTAGAGCATAACGTACCATTTAAAGAAGTTAAGTAGAAAAAATGAATGGATTCTGAATACTGTGTAAAATGATGATACCTTGTGCGTCCTAGACCCTGTATTCAGATATCAAAACATTCCCATCTAAACTGGCTTGGTAAGGAAGTTCGCACAATGCAGTGAAAGTGCCTGGACCTCAAAAGAGAAAGAATAATTTCTGCTACATTTGAAAACAAGTGCTCAAAACAGGTGTTAGGGACAGTACTGCATCTATAAAGAGCAACCTAAGGGGTAGGGAAAGAAAAAAAATCACAATGCAAACATCACACATTGTGGCAAGTTCATCTGGGGCCTGGACGTATGCAATACATTTTCATATTGTATATTGTCACTTGCCAACTGTGAAACACATAGGAAATGCAAAGGTTCATAGTTAAAAAGGACCACTACCAGGGTTATTCTGTTAAGCCTGCAATTATCACTACCTGCCTTCTTCAAATATTTGGCCTCATAAAAAAAAAAAAAAGGCTTCATGTAGGTTGGGCTCGGTGGCCATTCCAGCTTACTCAGTATTAGACTGATAGTAATCCATTTTCTAAAGCCTGTTTAATTTTCATTGCAGAGCTGTATTCGTCCTTGACCCACTTCTCGAAACAGGGACCTCTTGTCACAGTTTCTTGTTTCGAGGATCACACCTAACTTTTTGTAGTAATAAAACCATTTAAATTTATGATTGTCAGTCATGAATGAAAGTGGTGAAAACATTTCAGTTATTGAAAGTCTATTATATGTACCTAAGACACACATGGGTATTAACCCACTTAATTGAATGTGTATTATGTTTTTGGATTATGGGAAAAGTATTTTTCCTTTTGTTTTTCTTACTGTATTTGCATTCTTTTATCTAGATTTTTGGAACAAGCGTGAGTGATGCAACTGTTTCTCATGGGATGCTGATTGTCATGTATAATGTTGGTTTGGTGAGACTTTATAGCTTTCAGTGGATCCTTAAGCGGGTAAATATATATAAATTACATTTGAAATCTGTTTCAAAACCTTACAGGGAGTGGTATGTTTTTACAAAGTTAATTTAAAAATAAAAGTGAATTTCTTTTTTTTTTCTCCCTTTTATTAGCTGCTTTGGACAGTTTTGCTAACTGTCTTTGTATGTTTACATATGAACACCCTACAGATCTGTTGAAACTCTTGTCGTTGTATTTCAAATAGTCGAGGTTGAGTGGCTGATATTGGGTATCTAGTACTACCCTTTACATTCATTGTACTTTTTATCCGAAACCCCCCTTCCAAACATTCTACTGGAAACTAAGAAGTTACACACATTATAGAAAATTATGGATTGTGTGTGAAAATGAAATAAATGTTGTTATTGACTTATATGAAGTCCTTCTCATAAGGTGACAACCTTTTCAGTCGGAAATAGAACAATTTCTGAATTGCTAATTTTAAATAAACTATAAAAAATGTAATGTTCTTTAGGAGAGAGGCAGGGAATCCAAATTGACAAAATAAAGCCCTTTTACAGGAGACTCTAGCACCCAGGTTGAAGGTTCTGTCTAAAAGAATAAACAGATTTTTAAAATGCTCTAACTTATTGCTGGGTGGTGACTCTACATATCCCTGCTGACCCTATTTTTGAATTCTCATTGCTGGTGTTGTGTTCACCAAAGCGAGCATTCTCTAAACCCCTGAATCCTGAAAATCCCAATGAAGTCGAGTTTTCAGTAGAGGTCAAGGAAAAGGAAGTGAGGATACAAACTTTGCTCTGCGAAAGACGCCATTATGTGAATGCATTTTTCCTCTGTGTCTGAGTGGGCTGTCTAAATATGCTGTCTAAGTGTGCTCTTTGTGATTGTGTTCTGTGTGCCCGTTTACTTCTTTGTCCTGTGTGTATATTTGTCATGTGGGTTTATTTATTTAAAGTTTACTGCATGTTGGACCAGGTCATTTTGACGTCCACTCAATCTGCAGCAAAGTGACTATTTGTTTATCCTTTGTCTTCATCTACCCTTTGTGTCATCTGTGTGTATGTGTGTAGAAGCTTTCTGTGGGTGTCCAATGCATGTGTCCTGTGAGTGTGCATGTTCGCTGTGTGTTTTTGTGTGCCTGCATCTTGTGTCCATGTGTGAAGTAGCAATTGTGATGACAATGATTTCTTATGATGTGTTTCTCCTACAGTGAATTGGATCCACATCTATACTCCTATATTAGTTTCAGAACTTAAACAAAAATGCTCTGAGGGATCTTATAATCACACACTGTATATTGCCAACTTGACTGCCTCACAAATTGATTTGTTGATTGAAGATTCCGTGGATATTTTAAAGACAATCCGATCATTCTTACATTTCTAGAAACTCATGTAGCAAAATACCTCATTGTAATCCTCTACTCCTCCTTTTAGTTGAGATTAGTAACAAAGACTTTAAAATCAAGGAATGGTGTGGTGGTAATCTGACTGCTTAAAAATAAGACTATGGGCTGTATGGATGTATTGAATTTATGACTGATCTCCCAAATTCAGTTTACAACAAACTGCTCTGGGGAAATCTTTTGGCAATTGCAGCCCGTTGTAGAGTTTAATGGATTGTGTAACTATTTTCAGGCCAGGTTTTGCCAAGGTAGATTGACTGAATCGTGTCTGGGCTGTTTGTCTGATGATGCAAGGAGGCTGGAAGACTTTAGGACCTATTGACTACATTCGACCGGGTCAGCCATGCAGTCGTTTGGAGTTGTCTATTTTGTGCCAGAAAAAGCGTGTAGGCAGGGTTTGCACTTTTTTGTAAATGCTCCATGTCAATTAATTTCTGCCAGTTAAATTCACACCCTGCATGATTTCATGTGATGTTCTTCAGGGGATGGCCTTTCATCTTTTTTTTTAAATATGTATTTTAAACAATTGACAGAACTGATTCACTCTTCTGCCATGCTGTTTTACTTGCACACCCTGACTCCTTTGTATAGATGGAGAGCTGGGCGTATCTAGCACCACACTGGGCACCTGCATGTCAGCAGTGAATAATTGAATGTATGGCATCAGACTCCAACTCCAGCGTCTAAACTCAGAAATTGCATTATCCTCCAGGCCTTCTTCCGGTGATTGAAAACTGTTGTCTTAACCTCTTGCTCTAGCCTTGACACAGTGTCTCAGGTGTGTAATTCAAATTAGATTCTAATATTTCGGTAGGTTCCATGTGTCTTCAAGATTCTACTGTCTAAATGACATTTGTTTGGACCTCACAAATGTAAAATGAATAAACTGCAAAATGCTACTTCATGAGAATTGCTCCTTTTATAAAAATGTAGGGAGGACAATACACCAGCACCACTAGCTCTTGACTGGCTATTAGTGTCCAGATGTGTTGGTTGTGCATAAAGCCTACCACAGGGCATGCTGAATTTCCTTTCATACAAATTCTGTAAAGGATCGTCAACTAGACAACCTCGCTCATCATATTGGAATCTGCTTTATGCACTATTGTGGTGCAGCATTCTTTTCTTATTTGGCTGCCAGGCTATGGAACAGACTATCACCACCACATTGGAGTAATTAGTGATCATGGGAGCTTTTGAAGAACTATTTAGGCATGTTTGTACCTACACCATTTGCCCTTTAGTCCTGGCCGCTGACTTTGCTGTGCCAATATCCAACATGCAGTTTGGACATTCATGGCATTTAATAGCAAGCATTGGCAAAGCCAATAGGTCACCCCTATGCAAGATCTATTGGTTTTGTTAATGTTTTTAGACATGTTGCACAGCAGCACAATCTGCTATGCAATATGGCTTAAAGGCAAGAAAAAAACACTGACGTGGTCAGCATTGACCGCGTCATATTGCTTTTTTAAAGCCATGATTAACAGCAGCCCGCGCTGCTGTGCAATAAGCTAAAAAAGGGAAGGGGGGGGAAAGCCACAGGAGGAAGGTGCGGGGAGGAGGGAGGGAGCCGCAAGAATGTACAGCCAGAGGTGGGGTGGAGAAACGCAAGGGAGGCATGGGGAGGAGGGTGGGAAGAACTGTGTGCAAGTGAAAATGGGTTGGAGAAGAAATAGCATCATCATAGCGTGAGCAGCGGACGGGCACTGATTAAGTTGAATCAATCTGTCCTTGGTCCATGCCCCACAGAAGGGAAAGGAAGTAACGCTTGGCATCCGCTGGCCAATTAGGAGGCAGCAAGGCAGAATGCCAGTGGTGCCAATAACTGATAAGCAATGGGCGGGCTCCAAGCCCTATATTGTATACAATACGTGTCGCAAGCGAGCGCGCATGCTCTGTCGCAGGCTCAAGCTAAAAATGTGTTTAGGTTGAATCAATCTGTGCTTGGTCCATGCTTCACAGAAAGGAAACAAGGTGATGTTTGGCATGCGCTGGCCAATTAGGAGGCAGCAAAGAAGAGTGAAAATAATGCCATCAAATGGTAAGCAATGGGCGGGCTTCAAGGCCTTTATTGTACACAATATGACTCGCAAGCGAAAATACATGCAGTGCGTGGGCTGTCGCAGACTCGACCTAAAAGTGTGTTTTACAGTTCAGCATCTGTAATATTTCCTAACATTCTAAGAAAATATTTTACACACTACATATCTTTACCTAGTGTCCCTCACAGCATTATGTTTCGTAGTTAATGCTATATGCAAATATTTTTGGGATCTGAGTATTAGATCTTTTTTCCTTTAAGTAGTTCGAAATTTAGGACTAATTTAGAACTAAATCACAGCTATTCAAGAAAAAATGTCATTCGGGACTTTTCAATTGGTAAAGTGAACTATGTACTTGATTACATTTTTATGGCACTTATTGTGAGTCTTGATATTGACAGCTGTCAATTTTGTCAGTTTTTTTTTTTTTTTTTAAAGGCATCTGGTAGCACACAATTTCTTTCATTTGTGCAGCATAATGCCCAATGAATAAATTCTTAAAATTTAAAATAGCACACATAGTGTTTCCAATAGGCCTGAATTCCAGGCAAGATCCCGAACTTATTGGATAGACGTAGGTTGTCTGATGTGACCACAAGGAAACATGATTCACTCTGTAGAAAAAAACAGAAACAAATGAAGGAAGAGCCTGCAATGTAACCCTCTTTGACCCACATTCAGGCCCATTTTGTCAGCAATGTTTTGAAGCTGAAAACATCTGAGACTGTTTGAGATGGAAGCAGAATCGGATGCATCAAACTCTGCATACTGTTGACCATAGCTTCCTAAGTTTCACTACGAATCACAAGAAGATGGACAATAGGAAAGCAAAAATACTTGGCACCACATAAAATACTAAATGAGGTACACTTTGTAGAAACAGTGAACAGATGTGTGGCAATATTGTAATTATCTAAGACAATGAAAGCCTTGGTTAGTTAAATCATATGAGATCAGTGGTTCCCCTTTATATCTGACCATCTCTCTTTTGATGTGCATTCAAACACAACTGAACCGTTTGCAATAATCGAGTCAGTGAGAACAAGCACATGAAACAATTCACAAACTGCAATAAATATGAAAAGAGATGTAATATGCAATAAAGTGAAAAAGCTTAGTGATCAAAAAAGAGCTGTGAGCCAATAATTCTGATGTGACAAAAGTATCAAAACAGTTTGAATTTAAACTCCAATTGAGCCTTAAGAATAAATGTAGAACTTGATGGAGTAAGCAGATTGTCACAATATGCACTAAGAAACTCAATATTGCCAGATGCCTGTCTGCTGCTTGTTAGATGCGAGCGAGCAACTTCTGATAGCGGGGGTCGATGGTGCAGCACTGTGATGTATGTGAAGTAATGTGAAAAATGAGAAATCACGTTGGAGGAATCCAAATCATGGAAAACCAATTTTAAGGAAAGAAAATTTTACGGAAATGCAAACAAATTCAAAATTTAAGGAAACATTTAAAAGGAAAGATCATTTTAGGGAAAATCCAAAATGACATTAAACTTGGGTGGGGGTTAGGGGTTGTGAGGTTTTTTGGGTTCAGGGATGGGTGATGTTTATAGGAGGTTGAGGGGTTTTTAGTGTTCAGGGATGGGTGGAGTTTAGGGTGGTGAGGTTTTTTTTAGAGATCAGGAATTGGTGGAGTTTGGGGTGGTAAGGTGTATTTAGCATTCAGGGATGGGTGGAGAAGTAGGGTTGTTGAGCATT
Source organism: Calotriton arnoldi (assembly GCA_963921515.1). Classification (NCBI taxonomy): domain Eukaryota; kingdom Metazoa; phylum Chordata; class Amphibia; order Caudata; family Salamandridae; genus Calotriton; species Calotriton arnoldi. The sequence continues at coordinate 4,295,901 of CAWUFW010000076.1, forward strand.
TTATAGGGTTCATGGATGGGCAGAGTTAGGTCTGACGAGGGTTTTTAAGATTCAGTGATGCTTAGAGTTTAGGGGTGATGTTGGGTTTTTAGGGTTCAAGAATGGGTAGAGTTTAGGGGGGCAGAAGCTTTAGGGGTCGGGGTTGGTGGAGTTTATGTGCAGAAAGTTTTAGGGTTCAGGAACAAGTGAGTTTTAGGCTTGAGGAACAAGTGAAGGTTTGGGTGGTGAGGGATTTTAAGGTTTCAGGGATGGATGGAGTTCGGATGTGGAAAGCATTTTTTAGGGTTTAGGGATGAATGCTGTTTAGGGGTGGTGAGGGATTTTTTAGCTGTCCGGGATGGATGATGTTTTTTTTGGGTTTTTTTAAACTTTGTTTTTCAATTTTCCAGATAAAAATAACAAAAAAAACAATACATTGGCATCAATGGAGAACGTATGCATACACATCATTAAAAGCAAGTACAATCGCATGAGACACATGCCCGAACCAAAGAATGTAAGTACAAGGGGGTCAGGAAAGCCCTCCTTAAGCCCAGCCCAATGGGGCGAGGTCGGCAGGGAGGGCACCCCCTACCAGCGTGCACCCCACTGAAGTTAAGTGTCGCTTTCCTCCGCAGGGACAATCCCCCCGGGGATGTCTGCATCACTCTGCTCACTCGCAGTCGCCTCCCGTGAGGGCGATTTCCCCCTCCACCAACCCAGTGGTACACGGGGCCCGCCAAGCTAGCAGGTCATCCTGCAATTTCTCATCCCTCCGGGAGAGTTGCATGTGTGCCTCTTCGGCCAGTGACCACTCTCGAGCATCCCTGAGCCAAGTCGAAAGATCAGGGGCCCTCTGCCCCATCCAAGTTATTGCCACCCTACGCCTGGCGAGCACCAGCATCAGCTGTAGGAGTTTATAGGGGAGTTTCTTCCTCTTGGGCCTACGAACCATCCCTAGTAAACAGTGCAAGGGGTCGAGATCCACCTGAAGCCCCGTAGCGGTTACCACCCTAGTCACCACCCCCGTCCAGAACTGCGCCACCAATGAACATTGCCAAGCCAAATGCAGGAATCCGGCGTCATCTGCGGCACAGCGAGGGCAACCAGCGCCCCTTGTATTATCAATGCGCCTCAAAGACACCGTAAGGTAAGTGCGGTGCAGATAATTAAAATGTGTAAGTCGGAATCGGGCATTGCATGAGACAGTGTGAGTAAGGGAACCTATGCGCGCCCACTGTGCCTCCCCCAGCGGGGCAGTAAGGTCCCGCTCCCAGGCAGCCCTAGACGGTGGGACCGGAGGGGTAGAGTCCTGTTTCATTGCTGCATATAGGAGGGAGATCAAGCCGCGCCCCTTACCACACATAAGTATAACATCCAGCATACGTGTCAACTGTGGAATTTCTGGGTATTGCGGCCAGGTGATTCGCGCTACCTCCTGCAGTCCCCCAAACTGCAAAAATTGGCCTTGTCCAAGGCCAAAGCTATCTACCGCCTGCTCAAATGTAAGAAAGGTTTCGTTGGGATAGAGATCGGCGAGGACGTCGCACCCACCCTCTTTCCAGGCTTGAAAGGACACGGACCGCGCCATAGTCATAAATGGAGCCAGTATCCAAAGCGAGAGCTCCCTATGAAAGGGCGCCCTTCGAAGGACCCTCTCCACAAAGTGTTGCCAGACGGCGGCTGTGTGCCGGACAGCATAGGGGAGACCCACATCAGACCCCGCCCCTTGCATCAGTGCCACCTGCAACGTCAGGGTGTCTGCCCTATCCATCAAGAGGCGCTTCTCCCAATTGTCTGTGTCAGCAAACCAACGGGCCGCATGTTGAAGGTGTGCGGCATAATAGTAGAGGTCAAAGCGAGGGGCTTCTAGACCGCCCTCCTCGTAGCTACGGACAATGGTTCGAAGGGCTACCCTACTGCGCCGACCCGCCCAGAGCAGAGACGTGAGCAAGGTGTTGAGAGTTTTGAAGACCCGAGGCGGCAAAGGGCAAAGGGAGTTCTGTAGCACATAGAGCACCCTGGGGAGCATCACCATTTTGGAGATGGCGAGACGACCCATCAGGGAAAGTGGGAGAGTATTCCAAAAGGACACGGAGTGCCGCAGAGCCGCAGTTACGTGGTCCACGTTACGGGCCAACGCTTGTTCATCCGTCAGGGTCACCTGTATACCCAGGTAACGAAATGCCGTCCGCTCCCAACGCAGCTCCAGGTCCGGTAAGTCCTCAGGAGTGGATGGATGATGTTTAGTGGTGGTAAGGGTTTTTTAGGGATCAGGTATGGGTAGAGTTTACATGTGGTGAGGGTTTTAAGGTTTCAGGAATGTGTGGGGCCTAGGTGTAGAAAGGGAGTTTTTAGGGTTCATGAATAGGTGGAGTTTAGGGATCAGGGATGGGTGTAGTTTAGGAGTTGTGAGGGTTTTTTAGGGTTCAGGGATAAGTGCAGTTTACGGGTAGAAAGGCTTTTAGGCTTCGGATGGTGGATTTAGGAGTCAGGGATGGATGGTGTTTGCAGGTGGTGAGGGTCTGCAAATTAAAAGCACCAAAGTAATTGTTTAACATTGTTAAAGATATAAATCCAAAATTATGTTCCCTGAAGTAAAGCAGTGAAATAAATACCTCTGACAAAAATGTTTCAGAAAGTAAGATATGCAGCCAGTGCATTACACCTACAATAAGAATGCAGAAGCCAATTTTTTTTTAAAACCGACATTTTATGAAAAGGTAAATGCCAATCATCCTGAAAATTTCCATGAAACAGTTTAGGTGAGGCGGTTTCTCATTAATGGTATTCCATGAAATCGTTTTTCTATGAAATCTTATATAACCGCATGGCTGTTCATCACTATGGAGGACTGGATGGCCCAGCACTAGTTTGGCTTTGAAAACCATCAAAACAGTGTTGATGCTGACAGGTGGAAAAGTCACCTTAGCACTGAATGTGTATAGATTCACAAGAAGGAAACTATAGCACTTGGGTCCCTATTATGGAAAAGGCAATACTGTAAACTCCATTTCACAATATGATGGTAAAGAGCAATGTTAGCAGCGGGTAGGAAATCACCTACTGGTCACTGTGACTAGCGTAGCTCTAGTTGTTAGGTTCATGCCTATATCAATGAGCCCTGCCCCCTTCCGCTGCCAGCATTCAGAGCCCTTTTGGTATAGCGGTGCAGGTGGTGAATACTGGGCGGTATAGATAGTCTTGTTCTCATTATAATTATCTGAAATCAGGAGATCCAGTGGTATGTGGAATTTTAGGGATGTTGTGAGCCCACTGGGAAGGAACCTTAAAATCATTCCCTATTGGAACCATCCCACAGCCCTTCTGTTTCTGGCAGCTTCCCACTTGAGCTCAGGACGAAAAGTCTTTCCCCACCAAGTGTTTACTTACTGTGATGACCCTCCACCTTGCTTTATAGCACGGAGTGGTGACGCTACCGCCTTCTCAAGCAGACAATGTGTGTTGCATAATGTGGCACCTGAGATATAGAATCATTTGTCTTTAAACTGTGGATCTCGCAAACAATTGTTTCATCAGATAACACATTGGTTGTAGAAGCAATATTAAATAACAGGGATGAAATGCACTCTGCCCTATACCTGAAGTCCTCTTTGTCAGGAATCTGGGCAGCGTATTTATAGTGTTGTAATGCGATTCTGAACCTAAACTGTTATTCTTTAAAGGGCTGGTCCTAGACCAGTTGCCAGCAGTTGGATGAACTATGCTTGTACTGTTGTGCTTTGAATTTGATGCGCCATAGGCCACTGTCAACATGGCAGGCCGCCCTGCAATGGGTTGTTTCTTAAGTGACACTCAACAGTTCTCAGGTGATGCATTTTTATCCTAATTCTGACTTGTGCCACTTCATTGCAGACAACACTTGTTATTGTCACCTACCGCAACTGACTTCAAAGACTTAAGACACAGTGTACAGCTAAGTGTGCAGGGCATTGCAAACGCTTGTGAACACCCTCCCCCATCACTATGGGTGTTCACCTTATTTGACTTACGTTTCCCTGACTACACTCTGAGAAGTCACTGGGCAACGCACACTGCACTACTGCAGAGTGTCACGAATGTGGACCGATTTACTTCACAAAGATTCTATATTCATATGTGAAAACTCTGCATTAAATAAATCTGCTGATTCTACCTGATCTTCTTAACTGAGGATTTGTTCAACCAAAGAGGATAACTTTTTTTGCACATTTTTTTATTCTAAGAGGGGAATAGGCATTTTGCCTATATAGAATTCCCTACCAGAAGGATTTCAGCTTTTGCACATGATTGCAAAGGTTAACAAGCATTGGCAAAGCCAACAGGTCTCTCTTATGCGAGCGCTATTGGCTTGGCTAATGTAAGGCTTCATCGCTTTAGTTTCCGTTTAACACCTAAATACGGCAACAATTGGCAACTGAAGGGTGGCGGTTAACCTTTGCAAAGAGCCTTCTACTGCCCTGCAAATGTGCAGTAGTGTTTTTAGTAACTATATCCAAATGAGCTAGAAAGATTGTTTTGTAAAAATCTGCATATGCAGATGATGGATTATGTGGCAATTGCAGCAAATGCATTTTTAATGTGAAAAATTTTGAAGCAGCAAAATAACGTTATTGCACTAGCCATGTCTATAACTCAATGCTCCTGGTTAAGAGTGTAGCACAATAGTATATAGGAAGCGGTTTCTTAGTAGATTCAGTAAAAACCCAGGTAATGCCAGCTCACTGTGCCCCCACAGGCCCCGAAGTAGCCTCATGAACTCTGGAGTTGTGATGAAAATTACACTAACTTTGTATCGGCCCTGTTGAAAATGACACTGAATTCTTACATGCGCTGCAAGCTCTTTTTCCCCTGTTCATTTCGACAAGACCCAAGTGAACGTAGAGTTTACAGAACTATGAACTGAACAAAGAGAGCACTTCTGGGCTTTGCTTACACAGAAGATTATTAAACAACAGGATGTTATATTATGCTGCCAGTATTTATATAGTGACTGAGTACCATTTGTGTGGACTTGTAGCACTTACGATGTCTAGACATGTTTTCTGCTCGGCTCTGAATACTGTATGAAAGAGATTTGACTAAAGTTTTCAAAGTAAAACGCATCTATTCGTTGAGCCAGGTAAAAACAAAGCAATATAAGCACTGTTGGACTTGGCCCTTTTTGGCAGGTTCACCCCTAAACTTTTTGCCTTTTTCTATGACCTGGTGTTGATGGTTTTTGGCCTCTGGGCACTTTCGCACTGTGGTCCAGTGGAAAGTGCGTGCGCTCTCTGTGTTACATTGGTGAGCTTGGCCTGCCCTCCCATAGGGATGCATTGGGGATTCCCTGATCAGTGTGTGTCAGTGGTAATTCTTGTTATGAGAGGAGCAGTGTGGTCAAGTCTAGTATGTTGAAATTGTGTGAATAAATGCTGCGCAATGGTGTGCGCACATTTATGGTGGTTATTTTAGAAATGCCACTTTTAGAAGTTGGCATTTCTGTGTGCTATGTGTCTGCCTGCCTGATGTGAATTGCATGTCTGGCTTGTGAGTGACAGGGGCTAGGAGGTGTGTGTGGCTCCAGGAGGGGCAGGGTGAGTCAGCGCTGGGCTGAATAGGACACCTGGGCTGGGGGATAGTGGGAGGAGTGATCCCCTGACTCTGAATAGGAGTGTGCCTGCCCTGTACAATGCTGGCTCCGCCCCCTGTGGTGTGTCTGATCACCTAGCCCCCACCTGACAAAGGGGAAGAGGAGCATGGAAAACAAAGTGCTCCAAATCCCCCCTGAACCAGTTGTATCTGGTTCCCCCATGCCCTGCACTACAGACAAAGAGAGTTTGTGGTATAAGTATAGGGGCTGTGACCCCATGAAAATGTTCAGTTCTGTACTTTGGTGCTGTTCCTGAATCCTGCCGGGGGCGTGCTGCTGCTGGGGCCCAGGGGGGGCTGCCATGAGGGCTTGCCTCCCTGGGCCCTGCCTTGCCCCCTTGATGCCTAAAGGACTTTCTTCTGGGGACCCTGCTGCTTTTCTTGGCATCCTCAAGGACCCAGGACTTTGGCTGCATTCTTTTGCGCCCTGTGAGCGCTTGGCTTTTATTTTTAAGAGCCCCTTTGCTCTTTGTTGCTGAGGAAGAGCGTGGGCTACGCAGCGCTGTGCTGCCCGTCCTTTTGGAGGGAATCCCGACGTGAGGGATTCCCCGTGATGCAGGAGCTGCGGGTGCCCACCCCGCTTTGTATTTAGAATTAGGAGGGAGCCCACCCCTCATTGCCGCATTGCCGAATTTACTGAGGAGAGCGGGTGCCCTCCCCGCTCTCATGCCATTCTCGGCGGGTGCCCACCCCGTTTTTGCGTTTTTATTGGCGGGTGCCCACCCCGCATTATTTGCCTGCTTTTAGGAATCACCGCCGCAGCCCGGGCGAAAAGCGGAAGTCAGGCGTATCCGCCTGACTCGGGCGGAGCTACGGCGGGGGAAGCAGAAGAAGTGCGTCCGGAAGCTTGGCTGTCTGGAGAGAGGAGGACGGAAGCCTACCCGGCCTCCACGAGCCCAGAGGAGAAGTCCCAGCCCCAGGAGGGGGCCCGGGTGAAGGGAGAAGAGGCCGCCGATGGCAGCGCGGGGCTCCCGTGAGTGAGGGAAGCCCCGCGTGCTGACGCACTTGCGTGATTACGGCGGAGGGGGGCCTGAGGCACATTGTCGGTGCCTGCCCCTCGCCGCATTGGAGAAGTGCGGAGAAATGCTGGCGCTGGTTGGCGGGGCTCCCGTAGCGAAGGGAGAGCCCCGCAGATTGCTGAGCCGCCCTGGAGAGGGACCGGGCAAAGAAGAGCAGAGTCGTCAGCCCGCATGCCGCCAGGAAAAGAGAGAGCCCTGCCCATTGTGGACCGGAGGTGTCTACAAAGAGAGGCCGGTGAGTGAGGGCTCCATGTTGTCCCTTTTGTTTTCTTAGCTGAGCGGACCCGCCGTTGCGGGCCGCTCCAACGAGGGACATATTTGTTTCTAGGGCCCAGGGGGGGTCCCGAGGGCCCGTGGTGCCCGTACCTTCCTTTGGCCATTTTCCTACAGCTGCCCCGCTTGCTAGAGGGCAGCTGCAACGAGGGGGCAACTTGATTTAGATAAGCCCAGTGGGGCTGAAGAGGCACAGATGTGCCAGGGCCCTTTACTTCGTTCTTATCCTCAGCTGCACCGCACCAGCGCGGGCAGCTGCAACGTTTGTGCATAATTATTCAGAGGGCATAGTGAGTGCCCAGGCCTACAATTCATCACAGCTGCACGGCAAGTAGCGTGAGCTGCCACGTTTAGGCCACAGTTCTTTGGGGGCATTTTTGAGTAAGATAGGAGTGAGATGCACTCCTCTGCCCCAGCGCAATTGCGCACTTCCGAACTCCGCTGCCTTGGCAGCAGCCCTGACATTTTGGACACAGGGCATTTGAGCCCCTTTTGAGAAGGTCAGTTGGCCAGGGGGACTGTGAGGTTGATAGGGCGCCAGGCCTTAATGTGATTTATGTGGTGCTAGGAAATGTGATTCATGTATTATGATTTATGCACCCTGTTTTATGCCTCTAAATGTGGTTTTATGTATGAGGTTATTTGCATACTGTGTTTATGCTAGTGAGATTATTCTCTACTGTGAGTTATGCCCCTAATGTGAGTTCTGCTTAGGAGGTTATTGTCTAATGCGTTTAGACTTATGAGATGATTGCATAATGTGTTTATGCTGGTGAGGTTGGCGCAGAATAGATTTCACGCCTAATGTGATGATGACTGCATAATATGGTTTATGATTGCAGGACGATGCTGAGTACGAGGTTTTGCCAGTAATTACTGGTTGTATTCTACATTTACAATTTGTGCTACATTTATTATAAGTTCTACATTTACTAAGTTCACTTTGTGATGGTTCTGACAGTGGTCCAGTTGGCCCTGTCAGGTGTAAATAATCCCTTGAAGATATTACCTAGTGCCAGGTGGCACAATGTATATTATGTGATTACTATTCTAATGTGTTATGAGAATACAAAGGCTATTTTTTATATAACCTTGTGTGGAGTTCCTTTTGTGGTGTGCCTGATATGTTGTTGCTGTGTGCGTGTTGCGCAAACGCTTTACACATTGCCTCCGGGATAAGCCTGACTGCTCGTGCTAAGCTACCAAGGGGGTGAGCAGGGGTTATCGTGTAACTCCCTCGCCCTGACTAGAGTGGTGGTCTCTGCCTGGCTTTGGCGCAAGCCTTAGCCAACCAGAGATCCCATTTCTAACAAGCACCCTCAACCAAAGCCTGGTCAATACAAAGATGATCAGATTCTGGAAAATGTTGACTGCGGCAGCTATGAAAAGCTATGTAATTTGATTACATATATATATATTTTTTTCTGAGAGTGAATCTGCATGCCTAATTGTCCAAACTACATCCAAAACTCACTGGCTTGCAAAAAGTGTACGTTTCCTATTCTTAGCGTCGTAACCGTGTATACAGTGTAGTAGGTTTTCATTTATGTAATATGGATTCCCTCAACGTTAAAGTCATAATTAGCATCCTACAAGAAGCTAAAGTTCTTTATGAGCAAATCTCCTTGGCTTTTCGTCAAAATGTGAGACTGCCAACTGTAACGCGTTTAACCCGAAGGCAAAAAAAAAAAGCCAACCAACTTTAACTTCGCACTTGAGCGCCGAGAGAGGCAACAAAAACAAACCAACAATTACAGACAGTGGGAGGATGGGGAAAATAACATGAGGGAGGTGAGAGGGAGTAGCAGACAGGGCATCTGGGCTTGAAGAGTGGAGGAAGAATTAGTACCTCAGTCGTGTCAGTAGCAGCGGACAGGCACTGATTAAGTTGAATTAATTTGTGCTTGGTCCCTGCTCCACAGATATGAATGAAGCAAAGAAGAGTGAAATTGAATCCAACAAATTGAAAGCAACAGGCAGGCTTTAACCCCTTTACTGAAAACAGTAGTGCCTCGCGAGTGCATGCGCTAGTGCATGCTATCGCAGGCTCAACCCTGAAAAGTAGTTAGCCTAACGCGTACCATTTCCCCAGGATTCAACCAATGTGTGCAGGTCCAGTCTGAACTGTGCCGGTGTGTGGGTACCTTATAACTAGTAGCCCCGTGTCTGATTTCCACCAATTTCCTCCTGTTGCTCCCCTGCTGGATTTTGTGAATTATTCCAAATATAGTTCTTCTACTGCGATTAACTAGAAATGTGTGTGTAGTTATTTCATAAATGTGATATCCCTCTGGACAGAAGTACTGCATACCACAGTGATGGAGAAGGATTTCGCGAAAAGAAACCTGCTCAATTGAACACCCCTATAATACGTACTAACAGTAAGTAGTACTAGAACAACTAATGTGCACATTTACACTACACGAGGGAAGCTTGTTTTGCAATATGCATGAACTAACCCTGAGAATACGTAAATAACCGGAAATGTAATAATATTGTTTAAAACGAATTAATAAGGTTTACATGGCAAGGCCGCATGCATATTTAGTAAAAAGCATGGTGTGTGTTGCTTTCAACTAATAAATAATGCAGTTTTCCTGCTTGTGCTGTGCTAGGCTAACCGCTAATATGAGGTAGAGTTAAAGTGGGTGGTAAACAGTGAAAATTGCATTGTCACATTATTAATAAATGTCTGTTTTCCGATCTTTTAGTAATGGACGAGTCCTCCATCTTTAAAAGTTAGCCTAACAGAGGGCGGGTGGAATTAGGAGCGAGCAGGAACCATGTGACCACGTGACTGAACTGCTGGGCCAAGCTGAAAAAACCTGACCTGGTGAAGGACAGAACATTGAAAGCCAGCCAAAGCCAGTGTCATCGTGGGAACAGAATCTGTAGTTCTCAAATTTATTAAAATGTACAATAAATTGTTGCATGTGTACTCATGAGAGAGAAGAAATATTGATGACTGTATAAAAAATGGTTTAGAACAATGGTGTAGTCAAAGGTAGATGATTTCATAATGGGGTGACATCCCATTCCTAGAACCCAACCAATCCCTTAGCTAGAAAATGTGAATTTAGCAACTATTGTGGGACGGACATGTACTTTTAGGGTATAAGAAAAGGTACTTTAGGGGTGTGGTTAGAGCTGCTGGTGGGTCGCTTAGGCTGAAGGTGTCTGAGAGAGGGATGCGTTGTTGTTCGTCGGTTTACTGATAGGCCTAGATGTTCCTGTCCTGTCCCTGTCCTGGTTCTTGAGTCTTTGATCCCTGACTCTTGGTTCAGGGGTCCCCCACTGCCGCCTAGGCCTGGGTGGTGGTTTTCCCTTACAGATCCTATGGGTTTGTATCCGATCTAACTTAGTATTGCAGAAATTATTTTTGCAGTCGTATTCTTGTTTCTGAAACTTTTGTCTCTTCATCTATCCCCTCCAAAACGTTTGGTTTAAGTGATAGATTTTACTTGTATCTAATGTCTCTTCATCTATCCACTCTTTGCAACGTATATTGAAATAATAGTTCCGTTGTTTCTATGATTTGATTGTTACTCTCTCTCATGAGATTTTCAGTATTTGAAATTTTGAATGTAATCGCTATGAGCATTTATTATTACTAGATAAAATTATTAAATCTCACCAAGAGTTTGTGGTTATTTAGCCAGTTTCTAAGATTAATTATTTGATTTGAGAAAATACCATTGCTATCAACTCTTCAACTAATTGGTTCATCAACCAAGTAGATGAAAAGTCGATTATCGTTTGTTTAATACGCAATAGTACAGGATGTTAAAATATTGAGCCTGAATAACAAGAGTAAATTGAAGTAAAGTTAACAAACTTGACCCAGCGCATCATGGATTTTGGGTGAATGTGTATGGGCCAATGTATGATGTTATTGAATGTTTATCACTGATCAATTTATTGGGTTCGCGTTGGATCAGTTTCTTGGCAGCAGAGGACGGTTTAATTATTGATTAGTTTAGTAATGGTTATTGAATATTGATTATATGTTTTAACATGAAGAGTTAGTGTCCTGTGCTATGTTGTCTAGAAGTACAGGTACGGAGTTGCCTGAGGAATCCCGGGAAGGAATTTGCCTGAAGTAGGCAGAAGAAGAGTGTGGTAAAGAAATCACACTGCAGAAGTACTTTGTCTGTTGTAATAATACTGAAAAGCTACGTAGGGCTGTCAGTGTTATAATTAGGGAAAATTTGGATGTAAGTAGAGTCTGTAATAGCAAAGGGTCCACTTTTGAAACTCTAGCAGTATCCCCGGGTGAGTAACAGGACACCTTTTTAATGCCAAAAAAGTCCTCTTGTGAAACTTCGGCTTTATCCCTAGAGGAGTAACAGGTCTCCCCGGAGCTTGTTAGAGAAGTGTGATAACCTGGTCGTTATTATTACTTGCAGTGTAAGGATCTCTTGGAAAAGTGAAGACTATCTCTTTATTTAGCGGAGCAGACAAAGTAGCATTGTCTTTGTATGTTGTTATTAACCGATTTTTGATTAAGATTTTTTTTTTTAAATATTGTCGTAAGATTTTGTGAAGGAGGGGTCAGTAGAAGGAGTGAATACTGATGTCACAAAGTGCCGCGCTGGTATTGGACGAAGCGCCGGGCGTATATCGAGAGTAGATTGTAAAGGGAGGTTCAGTAGAAGGAGTAAAAACTGACGTCACAAAATGCCGCGCTGGCATTGGACAGATAGCGGGTGTGAACAAAGCTCCGATTGGGTAACTGGTGTGAGTCGCGCTGACACTGGTTGAGATTGTAGTTACGTAGGGAGCTGTGATTGGCTGATTGGTGTGAGTCGCGCTGGTGTAGGACAAGACTTAACGAATAGGGAAGAGAGAATTACGGAGAAATTTTGTTTGAGTTATTGTTGAAAACACATTAGAAAAAAGGAGTTTGAAAATGGGTTTGCTAAAAACGATAAAGAATTTCTTTAAAAAGACAAACAAATTGTGACTAGAGAGGGAATTCCAATTCCACCCCAAGAACGCCTGCTTCTTATATGATGATGGAGCGAGGGTACCATACTTGTGTTTGGATGAAATATACGAAGGATGATGGGATGTTAGCTTTCCCTGAGTTTGGTACATTTAATGTAAGGATTTTACAGAATTTAAGGAATAGGATGAACTTGTTAGAGCCAAATCCTAGACTTACCCAGTATGAAGCATTGGAAGAATGGGAAGTAGAAGCTTTTGAGCGAGAAAAAGAAAGAAGTGGTAGAAGATTCAGAGGTTTTTTGCCTAGATATCCATTTGAGAGGCGAGAAGATCAAATGAAAAGATGGAGGAGAGCTGTAGTGACCGAGGGTCTATATCCAGTTTTGACAGTAGGGAGTCAGACAGGTACTAAGTGTAAAGAGAAGAAGAAAAATATAGAAACGTCCGGAGAGGGCTTGGATGAAACTGATGATGAACTGATAGAAGAAATTATGACTAAAAGACCTCCGCCATATGAAGAAAATTCAGGAGAGATGATTCCAAGTGCCCCACAAATGGTAACCCTATTAACTCCCCAAGTTACCGAAATTGCTAGAATAGTGCGAGAAAATGAAGTGAGTTTGTTAAATAAGGCTAGAATGGAACAGGTACAGAAACTAAATCAGTTAAATTTGAATGCAGAAGCCTTGACGGTACCAGTGACAATTGGTCCCGTGGTTCCATTATTTGGAGAAAAATCGACATTGCCAAAAGCACACACGTTGTCAGTTCCAAGAAGTAGTGTAAGGAGTGAAATAGTGTCAGTAACAAATTAAAATAGACAAGATGACCAAAATATCACACTGTTAGACCTACCGGTTGGTGATTTACTAACAGAGACCCTGAGGAGAAGTATTAAATTAGACCCAAGGAAAATAGGGTCAAATATTACTCCAGTAGCAGGGAGTTCAGCAGGTCCCTCTCCAGAAGAATGAACTAATTGGATAAAAGAAATGACCGAGCCAAAAGCTCAACCACAGAGTATAAATGTGAGTCATTTGAAAGTAGATTTAGAAGAGATGATTATTGTAACAGTAAGTCCAGATAGACTAGGGACTTATAGTGAGGAAGAGTTGCTGTTTTTGTGTAAAAGTATTACTTGGAGAGCGAAGAATCTTCATGAGAAACTATCGGAATCTGCTAGTGAGTTTGGTGTAGATATAGAAAAGTCGAAAGTGTTGCAGAAAATGTACAGAATGGCTTTTACTGACAAAGATTTAGAGAGTTTGAATATGTCAGGGAAAAGATTGCAGATAAAAGAAATAATGAATATATTCTGAAGAAATGGGGAAATGTAGAACGATGGAGGAGTAAATGGATGAAAAAGAAGGAAGAAACTACTGGTAAGGAAACTTCCATGTTTCTGTTAAAGAAAACCAAGCAAGTTGAGAGGGCATGTCCAATGAGAGAGGTTCCATTGGACATGTGGTGGATATGTTCATGTACCGTGGACTAGACAGGATATATTATCATTCACCAATGATTTTCCCAGATTGCGAGAGAAGCCAGTTGAGTGGTATAAACAAGTAAACAGATTTGTAAAGGTTTCAAAGGTGTTGTTGAAAGATTTAGATGGTCTTTTTGAAATAGTGGTTCCAGCTGATTTGTGGACAGAATGTAAAATTACTGTTGACTGGCCTAAAGATGAATATCCCCGGGATGCAAAAACAGGTGCACCATCTAAAGAAGTGGTGAGAAAGTACCATCAGGTCATTACTTTCTTGAAAGAGAAGATTTCCCCCTAAAGAAACAGATTGGGTTAAGATTGACAGGACGACCCAAGAGCCTAAAGAGTCAGTGCATGCATATTATGAGAGATTGTTGCAGGTGTTTAAGCAGTATAGTGGGTTCGAGAATATTGGAGATAAAGATATGGGACATTTTGTGTATCGATTCGTATATGGATTGAAACCAGAGATTAGTGCAATGATACAGCAGCATATGCTCTGCTGGCAAAGCAAATCAATAGACGAGATTTAGAGGTATGCAAAGAATTGTAGTGATGACATTGATTCAAGGCTTAAAAAGTTAAAGGAGAAAATAATGTGGGCACAAGTGAAGATGGCAGAGCAGCAACAGGAAAATGGTAATGTGCAACAAAGTCAGAGTCCGGCTGGTCAGGTATATAGTGGAGGTAAAGGAAAATTTAAAATGAGTAAGGAAGAAGCTAAAAAGAAATTTCCTTGTCATATGTGCGGAAAAATTGGACATTGGAAGAATGAGTGTAGATCTGGTAAAAAGGATAATGGAGTAAATCAAAATTTAAATCCACAGATGCAGAATGAGGTGATTGGGAATCAACAGCAGCAGCAGCAGGTAGTTACTCAACAGTTACAGGTGCCACAACCTCCTATACCCCGTAATGTGAATGTTCATATGCAGATGTACAGTGCAAGTACTGGATACCACGGAGAAGAGCAGTTTGGTAAGAATCCACTGGTTTCGCAGTATTTGTTGCGGTGCAATGAGAGTGATTCGGATTCGTCTCTATGACTGTGCCTGAGGGGGGAGGAAGAGTGCGTACTTGGCGCATCTTTAGCGGTAGATCAGTCAGGTCCATTTGTTGATGGAAAGGTAGAAGGTAAAGATATCATCTTCTTGTTGGACACTGGTGCTACCCGTTCTACTGTGAGAGCAGCAGAAATTCCAAACCTACCCCTCTCGGGAGAAACTATCCAAGTTGTAGGAGTTGCAAATAAACATATTAGAACTCCTGTCACAGCCCCGATAGAAGTTCATATTGGAAATTTCAAAGACATGCATCGGTTTGTGGTATGTGATTCTAGTCCCGTTAATCTTTTGGGCAGAGATTTGTTGTGCAAAATGAATTGCACCATTTATTGTACACCGGATGGTGTTGCCTTTATGACACGTGATGAGGATGTCGAGTACAAAGTAATGATGGCCCAAAGAGAATCAGAAGTGAGTGAATTATATTCACTCCTCACTGAGGAAGATTTGCCTGAAGAATTAAAAGGTACAGTGAGATCAGAAGTGTGGGATTTCACAGGAAAAGAAATTGAATTAATGACAAATGTGGATCCAATTCAGATTACAGTAAAGGATGGTGCTATATATCCAAATACCCCACAGTACAAAATGAGTCCAGAAGTAATTGCTGGAGTCACACCTGTGATTGACCAAATGATTGAACAGGGGATTTTAACAGAAATAATGAGCAGTCCCTGTAATTCACCCATTACTGGAATTAAAAAGCCTAATGAAAAGTATAGAATAGTTCAAGATTTAAGAAAAGTGAATAAAATTGTAGTACCATGTTGTCCAGTAGTGCCAAATCCAGCAGTAATTCTTTACCAAATTCCCTGCGATGCTGAATGGAACACTGTTATTGATTTATGTCAGGCATTTTTCTCCATTCCCTTGCACCTGGAAAGTCAATATTTATTTGCATTCAGGTTTGGAAACCGTGTCTTGGCATGGTGCCGAGTTCCTCAAGGATACACTGAGAGTCCTTCGATCTTTAATCAGATCTTGAAAAAATGTTTGGAGACTTTGGTCATGCCTGAAAATTCTGTTTTTATTCAGTACATTGACCTACTAGTGGCATCCAAAACACGAGAAGCATGTGGAACGGGCACAATTGCTTTGCTGAACCATTTAGCAGTAGGAGGACATAAAGTGTCACCATCTAAATTGCAATACTGTAGACAGGAAGTTCAGTATTTAGGTTACAACATTGAAAAAGGGGTCAGAAAGGTGACGCCAGAGAGAATCGGTGTGATCAAGAAAATGAATCCACCCAGAAATCAAAAGGAAGTGCAAATGTTTTTGGGAATGGTTGGATACTGCAGACAGTGGATCTGTGGTTTCTCACTGATTGCAAAACCTCTACAGAGGTTGACACGAAAAGATGTGAAAGATCCAATTGTGTTGGACGAGGAGAGTATGGAATCTTTTTCAAAATTGTGAAAGTCTTTGTCGAGCACCTGCTTTAGGAATGCCAGATTACTCTAAAGAATTTGCATTGTACTGTTGTGAGAGAGATGGATGTGCACTTGCAGTCTTAACTCAAAAATACGGAATGGCACGACGTCCAGTAGCATATTTTTCTGCTACCCTGGATTTAGTGGCTGCAGCATTACCAGGCTGTTTAAAAGCAGTAACCGCCACTTGTATAAGTCTGGAACAGAGTGAAGCAATTGTGATGGGTTATCCTGTCAAAGTGTATGTGCCACATTCTGTTGCGATTCTTTTAACACGCACTCGGACTCAACATATGACCTCTAGTCGGCTGACTAGATATGAGAGAGTGATTTTAGGTGCTGAAAATGTGACCGTGGTGAGATGCACTACTGTGAACCCTGCTACATTGTTACCAAATTCAAGATGTGAGGAGGTGATAGAGGAGGCGGAACATGATTGTCTGTAAGTGACAGAACTTTGTACTAAGCCTCGTCCAGATATAGAGGATGAACCTTTGGAAGAATCCGATTGTGAATTGTTTGTGGATGGATCATGTTTGAGAAACGAAAAGGGTGAATTGTGTGCTAGTTATGCTGTCTGCACCTTATCAGGAGCACTAGAAGCATCTTGTTTGAAGGGGGTAAACTCCGCCCAAGTTGCAGAGTTGATTGCTCTGGCTAGAGCATGTAGATTGGCAAAAGGTCTAAAAGTAATCATCTACACCGACAGTCAGTGCGGATTTGGAGTCGTACATGACTTCGGTCAGCTATGGATGCAAAGAGGATTTCTGACTTCCTCAGGTACCCCAATTCGAAATGGAAAAACTGTAAAAGAATTATTAGAATCTTTGCAGTTACCAAAAAGAATTGCAGTTGGAAAATGTGCTGCACATCAATCCGGAGATGATGAAGTGACAAAGGGCAACAGATACGCGGATCAATTAGCGCGTTATTGTGCAAAAAATACAATGGCCATAAATAGATCAATTGATAGACAAAATACCGAATGCCACCTTATGTACACAACCACATTTGAGACTTGGGATGAGGTGAGGCAAATGCAGGAAGAAACCAGTGATGACGAAAAAAAAGAATGGAGTAGAACAGGTTGTAGGAAAAATGAAGAAGATGAGGTATGGGTCTGTCATGATGGAAGGCCAGTATTGTCAGATTCATTACTTTCTCACATGGCCAGGATGTACCATGGACTCACACATATTGGAAGAGATGCAATGATTAGACTGTTCAAGCAGACATGGTATAATCCGAAGTTCAGGGTCATCGCAGAAAGTTTATGTCAAAGGTGTACCATATGCCAAAAACAAAATCCAGGAAGAAAGACAGTTGTGAGTTGGGGAGTAATCGGGAAAGCAGGAGGTCCTTTTACTGGACTTCAGATTGATTTCATTGAGCTACCGCCATGTAATGGGCTGAAATATGTCCTTGTCATTGTCTGTTTGTTTTCTCGCTGGGTAGAGGCCTTTCCAACGAGAAGGAATGATAGCCTTACAGTGGCTAAGCTGTTGTTGAGAGAACTGATCCGTAGGTTTGGTTTTCCAGTCACGTTGGAATCAGAGAGCAGTGGTTCCCAAACTTTTGACTCCTGAGGACCCCCATTGAGCACCACTGTAAGCTGGGGACCCCCAAGCTATTTGTATGATTTAAATTTCAAACATTAAAACAGTAATTCGAAACAAATAAACACATGTGTGCACACAAAACAAATACTCGAATTACTAAGGATTTTAGGGGCATATTTACAAGCCCCTATCACCATGGAAACGTCCCTTTTTGCGACATTCCTGTGGCGATAGAGGCTTCGCTTTATTTACAAGGCAGCGTTAAGCCACTTAACGTGGCTTAACGCTGCCTTGTAAATAAGGCCCCCTTTCACGCAATGCTTAGCGTTAAAGGGGTGGGCAGTGGGTGTTGCGGTGGGCGTTCCACCGCAACACCCATTGATTTTGACGCTGCCCCCTATTTACAAGGGCAGCGTAAATAGAAGGCAGCGCCAAAATTAAGACCAGGGAAAACCTGGTCTTAACTTGGCGAAACGAGGAGAAATGCTTTATTTCTCCTCATTTTAGCTTTTTCCATGTGTGCTGCCTTGTGCAGCACACATGGAAAAAGCAAAACGCCTTGGATTGTTTATGTTCAGGAAGGTGACCCTTCCTGCACATAAACAATCTTTTTAAAAAAATGACATTTTGTAACTTCCATGTGTACTGCATTAAGCAGCACACATAGAAGTGACAAAACAGCATTTCAAGATTGTTTATGTGCAGGAAGGGTGACCTTCCTGCACATAAACAATCTTCCCCTGCATGCAGACACCCTTGCACTATGGTGCAAGGGTGCCTGCGTTGGCACTACACTGCTAAGAGAAGCGCGAGCGCGGGGGAAAACGCAGGTCTGCACCATATTGTTGTAAATATGGTGCAGCCCTGTGTTTAGAAGTGGCGGAGCGTTTCGTTAAGCCAAGGAGGCTAACGACACACTCCGCCACTTCTGTTGTAAATATCCCTCTTAGTATTTTATATTAAAAGAATTTGCAAAAAAACATGTGATTGGTTTTATTTCGCAGTACGAGGCCCCTGCTCATTCCAGGGCCAGACTGGAAACCCAAAGCAGCCCTGGCAAATGTTTTCAGACCAGTCCCCATACAGTGCACACCAAGTGCAGTGAGTGAGCCTGACCACTACAAAGGGGGCTTTGGGAGGCTCTCCCCCCCTCCCCCCAACAAATGTAGGAAACAATGATGCAGTCTACAACACATTTATCATTATATATTGAATTGTATTAGCTTTTAAAGAATAGTAAATGAAGACTTTACTATGCACCAGGATATGACAATCTTTGTTGGGGTTCTTCAATGATTCACTTATTATCACCCTTCAACAGTGCCTCTCATCTCTCCATAGCCCCTCTGTCACATGTATTTCATTTTTTTTATAGCATCTCGCATACCATTGTAGGATGTCAGAGCACTTTACATCACAATCATATAGAGACAATGAATCATACGTGTAAATCAGTGTATAGAAAATTTTACATAAGGCAAAGGGGACTACAAGGAGTAGGATTTACATGACATTCATACTGGTAGGCATTTTTAAAGAGTGCTTGGTCTGGAGAAGCACAAACTCCGGATTCAGAACATTGCACAGTGGTTAGCATTGACTTTAACAATAAAAATGAATTTCCACCCAAATAAACCTTTTTAGCAGCATCAGGATAATGAAAGACTGGGAAAAAACATAAGTTACTAACTTGTACCATGCAGTTTGCAAGAAGTTCTTTGATGACAGTTTATAGGTCACTGTGCTAGATTACGATTGTCACTTATGAACTGCACAGTAACAAAAGAATCTCTGTGACAAAAGCAGTAACCCACTGACCTATGCACATAAAATACAGTTTTTTAAAATGCATGGCACACGCTCTTTGCAGTAGGCATATTAACCCTCTGTGCTACATTAGATAAGTCAAAGCTGCCACTGGACAAAACTCTCATCTCTCTCCAGCAGGTACATTAATCACTGGCGTTATCTTGACACTTTTATTGTTGCTCTAAACCTGCTAATTATACAAGGAACTTTGCAGTGCTTTTAAAACTTCTGCTTGCGGACCCCCTGGGAATGTGGCACGGACCCCTGGGGGTCCGCGGACCACAGTTTGGGAAACACTGAGATAGAGGATTGCACTTCAATAATGAAATAATTCGGATGATTTGTGCAGCATTGCAAATTGAGCAGAAGCTGCATTGTGCCTATCGTCCAGAAGCATCTGGAATTGTTGAACAGATAAAAGACACAATAAAGTCTAGGCTAGGGAAGGTATGTGCATCCAAAACACTGAAATGGCCTAACGCTTTACCCCTTGTATTGATGAGTCTTAGAAGTATTCCTGACAAAAAGACTGGATTAAGCCCCCATGAAGTGTTGATGGGAAGATCCATGAGACAAGCATACATACCTGCAAACAAACAGATGAATATGTCTGATGATCGTGTGCTAGATTATTGCAAAGGACTGGCTGACCTGGTGCGTTCTGTGTCCCGCCAGGTTGGAGGAGATGCCACAATGACACAGCGAAACCAAGCACATGATTTGAATCCTGGTGAGTGGGTCTTAGTCAAGAAACATGTGAGGAAAACGTGTCTAGAACGCGTTGGAGCGGCCCTTACCAGATCATATTAGTGATGACCACAGAAGTGAAGTGTTTTGGCTTGCCAAATTGGATACATGCAAGCCATACCTGCCTAGTCCCAAGTCCAATTGAAAGACCTAAAGAACAGCAACTGGTAAATCAAAATCAAGAACCAGCAGCTGAAGTGTGCGAAGCTGAAGAGTCTGAAGTGACAACTTCTGATGAACATTTTGACGATGAACAGCAAAGCACAAGTCAAGTAAAATGGGCACCAGATACTGGGACTGAAAAGACTGCTGCTGAGTCAGAAGAAGGTGAGGTTGTCTTTGAGCCAGAGGGAAGTGAAGCGGCTGTCGAGACAGAAGAAAGAAAAACAGCTGTTGAGCCAGAAGTAGGGCCAGACGAGAATGAAGTCACAAATGAGCTAGAAGAAGGTGAACTCACTGATGAATCAGGAACAAGTGTTGAAACTACAGAAACAGAAATACGAAGGAACAGTGAGGGACAGATAGAAAGAAGACGGAATAAAAGAAGTGATGAACAAAACACAGAAGGTGAAAGGGTAGTACAGAAAAAGAGAACTAGAAAAGGAGACAATTGGTCAAGTGGAATAAGAAGACTAAAATATAGAATAGTAAAAAGAAGGTTGAGGAAAAGACCAGAGCAAAGTAATGAAGTCTCAAGTCAAACAGAACCAGATAGAACAAGAAGAAAAGTAACCCGAAAAACAAAAAGAATAAGAATTCCATGTAGAAAGTACAGAGCTCCTGAATGGACCTACGTCATACTAGAAGAATTTGAAAGTCTGGGCTTAAGTGAAGAACATGACAGTAGTGATACTGAAAAGGAAGATGAGAACAAACTGAAACCACCTTAAAAGGAAGTGAAAAGAGATTAAGGTGAAAAATTTGTCAATTAAAGATTCAAGAAAGTCCAAAGGACTGAAATAAAAGAAAGGGGTGAAGAAGAAAGTCATTAAGTGTAGGATTACACAACATTTATTTTTTAGAAATTTTAGAATAGAGATTTTTGTATTTTTGTAGTATATAAAAATGGCAGAAGTAGAAGTGACTGGACAACCAAAATCTAAACTAAAACGTAGATGTATTAAAACCTGCTTATGTAGTACTTTCCTATTAACACATATGGATATTATTAATAGTTGTCATACCCATTTTTAATGTAAGTTACAGTGGAAATAATACTAATGATGCGTCAATTGAAGGAATGAAAGATGTTTCTAAACCGCCTATAAATACTAATATAGAACAAATGGATGGAAGTATTTTCCATCATGACAAATCAATTAGTGATTTTTCGTTAAATGTTTTTACTAAATTGTATGAATATACTAATACTATGAATGTGAGTGATTGTCTGCATGCAATTACCTTCGTCTGTCTCTGAAGGTGTAACATATCACCATCTTTCCCTAACATATGGTGTGTCATGTAGTGTCCTCAGCAGCCTATTCTATGGGACAGGTAAGCTGGAATATCAGTATACTGATATAGATTTAGTATTTTCAGAAGTACCAATTGTAAGGGAATTAAATAAAGTAGTAAGTGGTAAAAATGCACGCTATATGGGAGAATTCTTCCATATCACTAAAACCTTAGATGTAGAATATGTCTACAAAAACAATTTAACCTGTAGTTTACATGTTGAAGAAAAATTATTTTTAGATATGGTACAAAATAGAAGAGCAAGTTTCCAGAAGAAAGCTGATGAACAAAAATCACAGGCACCACCTTGGGCTTTTAGAGAAGGAAATTATGAAAAGGGAGAGACCTACGCTGCGATGTCCCTGGACTGGTCATAAAAAGGGAAACTATGTTTAGATCAAAGACTAACTATAACAATTATTTTATTGGCACTAGTGAATGTGAGCATACTTTCCAAATTACGGGAGGATGGGGATTAAAGGGTGGAACTGATCCTGTTTTCCCGGGAATCTATTATGTGTGTGGTAAGAAAGCATATTATAGGTTACCTGCACATTGGTATGGAAGCTGTTATTTTGGAATTGTTTTCCCTAAAGTATACCATGTAGACCGTAAGGAGAATAGTGTCAATGAAATAAAACAAGGACTAATGCGTAGTAAGAGAGCAAGTTTTTCGGAAATAGTAGGTGATATTTTTGGTACACTAATACCCTCAGTTGGAGTTGTTCTAAATTCACACAAAATTCGAAAATTATCCACAGTGGTTGATCGTTTATCAACAGATACTGCTGATGGTTTCTTGATGGTTGATACCGAAATGGAGGCAATCAGATCAATGGTTTTGCAAAATCGACTTGCCTTAGATATTCTTTTGGCAAAAGAAGGAGGAGTCTGTGGCATGTTGAAAATTCAACACTGCTGTACCTATATCCCGGATAAAAGTAAAGGGATAGAAGGATATATTAGAAATATTACAAATTTACATAATGATCTAACCCAACTGGAGGTTGTAGATGTTTGGGAGAAACTTGGTAAAAGTTTTTCCTCTGTAAGTAAATTGTTTTCTATCTTTGGAAGTAGTTTATTAGGAAAAATAATAATGCCAATATTTTCAATAGCAGTAGTAACTCTAGTAATATTTACAGTGTATAAGTGTTGTAAATGCATGAGAAAGAAAAGATGCAACAGATGAGAAGAATAAAAGAAAAAGAAGAAAAAGAAAGATAGAAGAAATAGAATTAGAAAATATAAATGAAGAATATTATGATATAATGAAAAAGCTAGATGAAAGTGCCATGAAAAGAGAGAGAGAAAGTAAAATCTAGATAAAATGGAAGGTGGCACTCGGTATGGTGGGTATTTATGATGGCTCCTAAAAGCCATCAGAGGGGGGATTGATGGAGGAGGATTTCGCGAAAAGAAACCTGCTCAATTGAACACCTCTATAATACGTACTAACAGTAAGTAGTACTAGAACAACTAATGTGCACATTTACACTACACGAGGGAAGCTTGTTTTGCAATATGCATGACCTAACCCTGAGATAATACGTAAATAACCGGAAATGTA
Organism: Calotriton arnoldi; assembly: GCA_963921515.1. Taxonomy (NCBI): domain Eukaryota; kingdom Metazoa; phylum Chordata; class Amphibia; order Caudata; family Salamandridae; genus Calotriton; species Calotriton arnoldi. Next base: position 4,318,876 of record CAWUFW010000076.1, read on the forward strand.
ATAATATTGTGTTTAAAACGAATTAATAAAGTTTACATGGCAAGGCCGCATGCATATTTAGTAAAAAGCATGGTGTGTGTTGCTTTAAACTAATAAATAATGCAGTTTTCCTGCTTGTGCTGTGCTAGGCTAACCGCTAATATGAGGTAGAGTTAAAGTGGGTGGTAAACAGTGAAAATTGCATTGTCACATAATTAATAAATGTCTGTTTTCCATTCTTTTAGTAATGGACGAGTCCTCCTTCTTTAAAAGTTAGCCTAACAGAGGGCGGGTGGAATTAGGAGCGAGCAGGAACCATGTGAACACGTGACTGAACTGCTGTGCAAAGCTGAAAAAACCTGACCTGGTGAAGGACAGAACATTGAAAGCCAGCCAAAGCCAGTGTCATCGTGGGAACGGAATCTGTAGTTGTCAAATTTATTAAAATGTACAATAAATTGTTGCATGTGTACTCATGAGAGAGAAGAAGTATTGATGACTGTATAAAAAATGGTTTAGAACAATGGTGTAGTCAAAGGTAGATGATTTCATAATGGGGTGACATCCCACCCCTAGAACCCAACCAATCCCTTAGCTAGAAAATGTGAATTTAGCAACTATTGTGGGACAGACATGTACTTTTAGGGTATAAGAATAGGTACTTTAGGGGTGTGGTTAGAGCTGCTGGTGGGTCGCTTAGGCTGAAGGTGTCTGAGAGAGGGATGCGTCGCTGTTCGTCGGTTTACTGAGAGGCCTAGCTGGTCCTGTCCCTGTCCTGGTTCTTGAGTCTTTGATCCCTGGCTCTTGGTTCAGGGGTCCCCCACTGCCGCCTAGGCCTGGGTGTTGGTTTTCCATTACAGATCCTATGGGTTTGTATCCGATCTAACTTAGTATTGCAGAAATTATTTTTGCAGTCGTATTCTTGTTTCTGAAACTTTTGTCTCTTCATCTATCCCCTCCGAAACGTTTGGTTTAAGTGATAGATTTTACTTGTATCTAATGTCTCTTCATCTATCCACTCTTTGCAACGTATATTGAAATAATAGTTCCGTTGTTTCTATGATTTGATTGTTACTCTCTCTCATGAGGTTTTCAGTATTTGAAATTTTGAATGTAATCGCTATGAGCATTTATTATTACTAGATAAAATTATTAAATCTCACCAAGAGTTTGTGGTTATTTAGCCAGTTTCTAAGATTAATTGTTTGATTTGAGAAAATACCATTGCTATCAACTCTTCAACTAATTGGTTCATCGACCAAGTAGATGAAAAGTCGATTATCGTTTGTTTAATACGCAATAGTACAGGATGTTAAAATATTGAGCCTGAATAACAAGAGTAAATTGAAGTAAAGTTAACAAACTTGACCCCAGCGCATCAGGGATTTTGGGTGAATGTGTATGGGCCAATGTATGATGTTATTGAATGTTTATCCCTGATCAATTTATTGGGTTTGCGCTGGATCAGCAGCATGTCTGTGTATATGGTTGCAAGCAGATTGGCTGGTTGGACAAAGAACGATAGATGATACATGATGATAATGGCAACACAAACATGGACAGCATTTATTATACATAGAGTTAAAATACACTGATTAAAGTCTACGAGTTATTAACAAAGTATACTTATTTACTTTATTTGGAAGCGGGGATTTGGTTAGTTTGTTGGAGAACCAACCTAATTCCTATCTGTGGAACGCTGCATTATTGTGTTTCCAAGGACGTAGCTAAGGAGACAATTTTTAGTCTATTGCACTGTTCATGAGGGGCTTGGCTGCTAGAATGGGAGCTGTGAGATGATTTTTCTAATGCTTAGTATTTGCAACCCTGCATAACAAATTGTCTTTGCCTTCTTTGTACACTTGGCAGAATGAATGTTAATATGTTTCATCACACACTAACCTTTACAGAGGCTGCTGTCAGCTGTTGTCTTGTACATCTAAATCTACTTTCCAGGTTGCAGTCATCTCTAAAACGTTTTACCTAAGAAATATTTCAGCATCTTTTTTATTCTCATTTTTCAAAATAGCTTTGTAAGCGCAAAATATAAGATAACATAAGGCCCTCAAGATACGTGTGTTTTGTGTGCCTAATATTTTTTCCCCTTTTAACTGATATCTTCCAATTGTTCCTCGATAATTTAGTTAAAAGCATATACCTTGGCATTTAGAAGAATTTTCTATGGTTACGTTTGTATAACTCCTAATATTTATGCTAATTGTGCTAATTATTTTGTTCCTTTGTTTTTTTAGTGTACTCAGAAACAACTCGATTTGGGTCAAAAATGTAACTGGAAAGGCTCAGCTGGAATTGTGGGAGACTTTCCTTTTGGTGTCCCTTGCAATGTTAAAATTACAGGTACTGCCTCATCTCTAGATGATCGTATATTTTAAGAGACCAATAACCTGCCCTTTATACTTACAGATGAAGATTTTTCTCACGTGACATAAAAGGGTACAATTCACAAAACAGTTACTATACTATTAATATTTAGATAAGTCTCATCTACAAGTGCAAATTCATGCTAGTGATTCCCGAATTGTGAAATTACACTTGTTAATGTATTTCCTGTTATTGCACTTAATGCATTTCCTTCCACTGAATATTCCATCAGTAAGGTGGAATTTTCTGTATTCCTGTCTGCTCACAGCGGGGATTGTGAGGGTTCCAGGTTGGGTGTCAGCTTCATAGTATGTAAACACCCATAGCCTTCCATGGTTAAGGAAATTCACAAATGTTCACAGAGACATTCCCTCCTTGGATATAGTCAAACATTCACTCCAGTCAAGCACAGGAGAAAGTCATTATCCAGGATGAGACTGGGGAAGGAACATCCCCAAAAATGTTAGGAGTATATGGACACGGGCTACAAATGTTTTTTTTAATTACATTTTTTTTAAAAATTTATTTTACATTTTTCTGCAAACATACAGCTGAACATGGCATAGCAACATAAACATGGCTGGAAGCATAGTTACACAGGTTTAATGGAGACAAGATGGTACAACGTTGACAGTCAGGGTAGCTAGGCATTCAGCAATCGGCACAGCATAGTCGGAGTTACAGGGTGCAATTTACTGACCTAAATTTAAATTTGTAGATTTATATAGTGTGGCTTATCACCTGTGAGTGTATCCAGGTGCTGTCCAAGGGAACATGGAGATTAAGTGATTTGCCCAGAATCATGGGATCTTGAGCTGATGCCGAGACTCGGACCCGGATCCCCATCTCTTGAGTTGGTAGCTCTGATGCAGCGCCACATCCTCTCCCGATGACCCAGCCATCTCGGGTGATCTCAAAAATTCGGGGGTACAATAAGAATTGTCACTAAACCGATTGAGGTCTTCCAGCAGTCGCATACAGTTCCACATTTGCACGCTAGGAAAGGCAGTGCAGGGAAGAATTATAGTGAATCCATCACCCATCACGGGCTACAAAAGTTATTTACATTTTCTGCCGAAGATCAATTTTAACTCTGTATCGTCCCCTTCTTTACATAAAGGTGCTCTTTTGACATTAACTGACTGTGACTACCTTCACTCACTTGGCTTTCAAAGCAAATCAATGCATCACCGTACAGCACCTGAAAAATAACACATAATACGATTCCTGGTGCTATATTTAAAACTGATGATGAAGATAAAAGGGATGTTTTTTTTAGGAATATGGACACGTCTTAATTAGTTAAGCGGAATAGTTCCTCTTAAGAATGCTCAGGGATTCACACACATTTTAGAAAAAGTTGTGACCATGCATCCATTAATTTTAGGTGTAGAGAACTACAATGTGCTCACATATCGTAAGGGCTGTAGCATTGTTAAAGGCCCTCTTCCCGAGTTCAACCTATAATGAGGGAGAAGGTCTTTAACAAGTGGTACATCCCAATGTACTGCCTAAGGCCGAAGGACTATATTGCTGGTAGGACATTCTTTCCACTGAGAGTTGAGCATCCTATTTTAAACATGGAGAAACAGGGAGACATATAATGGATTGTTGGAGCAGAAGTCTATACCTGCCATTAGTTGCCTTCTTCAAGGCTATTGTCTTCAGTTTGAGCATGCAGTGGTATGTTCATATAACTCCTGTTAAGGCGATCCTCTGCAGGCCACCAACAATGGCGCAGGTAAGTCAAGTAACATGTAGGAGCTGGTCATGTATCTGCCTACCTCCTCCTATTTACGAAGGGTCCCAATCACAAAATATCAGTGTTCAGCATAGCCCGCTAATGGGGGGGCCCATTCATAAATTAAGGTTTGGTGCAATTTGCGTCATTCGTACACAGCGGTTTTGCACAAATTTGATTTGGGCTAATGCAAGTCTAGTAAAGCCTCTACAAATTGGGTCTGCTTCCTCTTCATGTGTTGTTGCCAGTGGTATCAAGCCTAACACTTCTCCTGCTCTAAGGTGATGGTTTCAATGTCCTCGTTTTAATGGTTTGCATATATTTGTTGTTTCCACTCTTGTTTCAGAGAGTCCACCCCTGCTGTTTGAAGTTTCTTGCTTGGAAAATGCATTTCAGATCGGAGGGTTCCCATGGCATTACATCATCACACCCAACAAGAAAAAGGAGAAAGGAACCTATCATATATGTTCTCTGAACAACAATGTCTTGGTAATGTGCAATTTGTTAGGCTCTAAAATTGTGTTTAATGGTACATTAACACTGCACATTGATAGGAACCTTGCATTGTAAGCTTTATCTTGGAGGTGAGATCAAATGAGTATGTGTTTCCATTTCTGCATAGTCACCATGCTGCATTGTGTACATTTTTTAAATAATGGGTTATTTGAAAAGACACCCTTGGTCGTTCTCCTTTATTTACTTATTACGTTTGGACACTGGCTTTTTGTACACACAAATGGAAAAAGTCAGAGCACTCAGAGTAGAACATTTAAGGACAAAAGGCTGTGTGCGAAAATGTAACTCCTAATGGAAGGAGCGTAGACACTGCCTTTAGTAGATAGGATCCTACAAAATTAGTAACAACGCTTGGAGAAATGTCCAAAGGCAAATGTAGATTTAGAAAATAGCATAACAGGCGCAGAAAAGAGAAAATAGAAATTTAGTGTGGGCAAGTGGATTAAGAGTGTGTCACCGTCTCGGATGTTTTGTTTCATGGCATCTAGGTGAAGGAGGAGTCGCAACATGTACAGGAAATGGACAAGGTGACTAGAATAAGTGTCAAACATTGGCAAATTAAGTAAAAATAGACTATTGAATCTCAGCAGTTTACATGTCTATTATTTACTGCATGGAAGACCAATGGTGGTAGGCAATGTCTGTTCAATATTACTTTTATGGACTGCACATCCTGTGGATGAGTCAGATTACGCCGAAGCTGCTACGGAGCTCTTGCCATGTCTGAAGTCGACGTTCTGGCAGTGTTCATCTTAAGACTAGCTCACCGTTAGCTGGTGTTAGCTGGTCATAAGGTGCTTGAATGAATGAAGTAGTCAGTCGGACCCCCCTCCTCATTAACTCTTAATTGCTGGTTGTAAGAGGGCTCTGGCCATAGCATTGTCTCACATCTTCACTGCGAAGCAGTTGTACAGCAATCCGAGGGTGGTATAGGATGCTGCTTTCTCCTAGCGGGTTTGGTCTCAGGTGAGAAATCGCTTGTGCTAGAAGCTTGGCCTTGGCACATGCACATACTTTTGACACCGGATGGCTGTGAACTCCAGTGCAGATACTTGGTCTACTTGACAGCCATCCCTTAGTCCTGTTCCACTTTGTGGATTCTCCATCCCATGCCTCGGCTTGCCGATGATACGCTCTCAGCCTCTCTGCAGATCTGAAGGAGCGTGGCAGGGCACACTACACAATTTGACACTTTCTCTGTACAACATGTCAGTAAAGTATATGATGTAAAATGTTGAATAGCTACATGACAGTTTTCAAGCACTCTTCTGTCAGGCCCAGTTAGTCAAAGTATTGCAAACTGAATTTGATGGCTTGGAAAGACACAGCGAATATGTTAACACTACTCTGTTTTTAATTGAAAAGTGCATGTGTAGACATGTTACGATATCAAATGAATACCAAAATGTGGCAGCGGGCTAGTGTGGATGCTGCATACTGAACCTCTCGTCATGAAGGTGATTGGATCAACAGTGGTGTCCTCATGTGGTTCAAATCCACGTATTGTGGAAAAAGAGAACCCCTCATTTAATGCCACATGTATCCCATGACTTGCTGCATAATAGAGAGGTGTGCTGGGAACATATCCTTGCCTAACGCACCCATCAACATGCCCAAATGAGGGAAGCAGATTTTCCTAAGGGACTCTTGCTTTAGCTCCAAATGTGAGCAACTCGACTGTGTGTCATAACAAGTGCTCAAGAGATACCTAAGTTTCTTGATGCTTTCACAGTTTTGGCAGATCAGACACTCGTGGTACGAGGCACCCATATTTCCCCAGGTTCACCTTGCCTATGTGATTTTCTGGTTGCATGTGAAAACACATTATAAAAACATTTTTTGTATAAAACAGGCTCCAAAATATAGGCTTCCAAAATCTCAACTTATTTAAATATCTCCATGTGAAAAATTTCAACTTTTATTAATTATTTACAAAATCCAGCCAAACTCCCTCCGCCCATAATTTGTGATTGGGCTAATTTACTATTCTAAGTATAGACCTTCCTATTTGCGGGGCAAACGCATAATAAAAGATTTAAGTGGAGGTCAAAATGTTTGCAGTAAGATATTTATTGTATTGTATTGTATTGTAATTGCATTTGTATAGCGCTTACTACCCCTGACGAGGCGTCGAAGCGCTTTTTCGGCGAGTAGCACGCTACTCCGGGACCCATAGAGGATTAGTGTTGAATTAGTAAAGTGAAACATGCAAGTAAATTTTAAGTGGTGGATATGTTAGTCAGTTATTTGGATTCGGAAGGATAGCAGAAGGATAGAAGAGGAAAGAAGGTTTGTATTTATATAGCGCTTCTAACCCCTGATGGGGTGTTGAATCGCTTTTTTGAAGCGAGTAGCACGCTACTCCGGAAACCCATAAAGGATTAGTGGTGAATTAGTATGGTGAAATATGAAAGTAATTTGAGTGGTGGATATTAGTCAGTTATTTGGAGTGAGAAGGATAGCGGAGGGATAGAAGGGAAAGAAAGGTTTGCATCCCTATAGCGCCTGTTACCCCTGATGGGGTGTTGAAGTGCTTTTCTGGCGAGTAGCAGGCTACTCCGGAACCCATAAAGGATTAGTGTTGAAAATTAGTATAGTGAACTATGAAGTAATTTGAGTGGTGTATATGTTAGTCAGTTATTTGGATTGAGAAGGGTTAGGGAGGGGTAAAAAAGGAAAAAAGGTTTGCATTTATATAGCGCTTGTAACCCTGATGAGGTGTTGAAACGCTTTGTTGGCGAGTAGCACGCTACTCTGGAACCCATAAAGGATTAGTGGTGAATTAGTATAGTGGAATATGGAATTAGAGAAGTGAACATGTTAGTCTGTTATTTTGATTGAAAAGGATAGTGGAGGGATAGAAGGGTGAAGGATTTCTTTTTTTAGATCATAGCAGTAGGAGGAGGCTTTTGGATGAGTAAAAAGGGTTTTTGGAGGGGAAGAGTCAGAGGAAGAGTTTAGAAAGGTTTGTTTTGGGGGATCGGTACAGTAAAGGAGGTGTCAGAAGATGCAAGGAGGGTAGAGTAGGAGAGAGTCAAGAAAGGGTTATTTTGGGGAACATAGTAGTGGTATGGCGTTTGGGATAAATGAGAGAGTGGGTGTAGAGGATATAATGATAGATGTGTAGGGTGAGATAGGGTAGTGAATTGGAAAGAGTAGTAGAAAGAAGTTTGAGATGAGTCAGAAAGTTGGGCTAGAAGATATATTGAGGGAAGTATAGGCTGAGAAATAGGGTAGTGCATTGGAAATGCTAAATTAGAAGAAAGTGATAAATATATAGATCCATAAGTACATTGAAAGTATATAGATGCATAAAGGAGGTAAGTATATGCAGATTAAAGATATTGATAGAGGTAGCGGATGAGAAATAGGGTAGTGCATTGGATATGCTTTTTCAGGAGAAAAGTAACAGACACACAGATCCAAGTACATGGAGGTACATAGATGCCCAATGGAAGCAAGTACATGTAGACCAAAGAAGATTGTTTTTTTTTGTTTTTTGTTTTTTTTTTTTGTTTTTGTTTTTATAACAACAATTATTGTACATGTTTATACAAAGCAATACACGAAGATAGGCACATATCTATAGTGAAAATCAATGCTTATGTACAGAGGGACAAATACAAAGGGTGGGTATTAATGAATGGGAAAATGGGCAGCATTCCTGGCCCTGGTCCCGACCAGTTTCGAACAGGCTCAAACAGGCACTCACCCTTGTCCTCTCCACCCTTAACAGGCTCAAACAGGCACTCACCCTTGTCCTCTCCACCCTTAGCTGAGACGCCCGGGCTGAGACGCCCTAAGCCTTGGCCGTTTATAGCCCTAGTAGTCAGGTGACCCCTTCAGCCAATGGAAACCCTAGCCCTAACCCTATCCAATCACAACACTAGCCCTAAAATCTAGAGACAATATGAGACAAGGACCTTCCAGCCAATCTCTGCCCTAGTTCAAGCACCCAATCAGTTTCAAAAACCCTTGATCTCTACGTCCAATAGAGGCCCTAGCCCTACCAGTAGTCTCAACCCTAGTCCAAGCAACCAATGGCACAGGAAGCCCTAGTCCCTACTTCCAATAGAAAGCCTAACCCTACTCTTAGTCCCACACCTAGTCCAGCAACCAATAACACCAGAAGCCCTAATCGCTACTTCCAATTAAAGGCCTAGCCCTAGTCCCAACAACCAATAACACAGGAAGCCCTAGTCCCTACTTCCAATAGAAATACTAATCCTAGCCCTAGTCCCAACCCTACATTGATTGAATCACAGACCCAGAAACCAATCAGAACCCTCAAATACCCAACCAATGAGGTCACTAACCCTAATCCAATAGAAACATCAGATACAACCACCAATCAGTGTACACATGTACCAAACAATATCAGACTATATAAGGTCCCAGCTACCTCAGACAAGGTTTGCTGGCCAGGGAGTTGGAAGCTGCTTCTCTATTCAGAAATCTCCTAGGAGACAGACCGGCTCAATCCACACTTTGGACTTCTGCAGGTAAGGCCCCAACAAACTTGTCCTCTAACAACACTATTTGTATAAAACTTTACTCCCTCTCCTGGCCAAAAAACGAAGTGCACAGTCCCTATTAAACACAGTTTAAACAGCTTACAGCACATTACTGCTGTCTCAGGAGGGAAGGGGGCTTGTTTCACTGTCTTGTTAACACAAGATGGTCGCTGAGGGTGCACTGCTTAACATACAGATCTTAGCACAGAGCAAAGGAGACATTTGGAGGGAAAAACTGATAGTCACAGGGAATGAGAGGGAAAAACTACAGAGTTTGGACTGCAAATCCCACAATTCAACAGGTTAAATGGAAGCAGTCACAGACAGGAAAAACACAAGTTTAAACACAAAAACATGGGATAAATTATGCAATCACAGGCAGGTTAAAACTACAATTTTAAACTGTAACAACCACAGGCAAAGACAGTTAAAGAAATTTAAAAAGAAAAAATAAGATGATGCAATCACAGGTAGGGAAAATCGTATTTTAAACTTTTTTTAGGAAAGAGACAGCACTAGTCTGCCTCCTTACCACTTCCTGGACTCTGCTCACTGCAATCTGGGGCACAGGTAGGCTGCAACTCACAAGATGGAGGAGTATTGTAGTCAATATTTTGGAATTTGTTTTTGCAGTTATATTTTTTTATATCCTACAGATTTTTTTGCACAGTTGTGCAAGGTCACATTCGTGGAACTCCATCTGAAATTGTTACATTAAACAAAAAAAATTAAAAATAAATAGCATTTGGCTAAAAACAGCACGAATGAGAGCTGTACATGCCGTTTATGATCAACTGTGATGTCCGGTACAACTTAACTTTTTTAGGCTGCCTGAACAATATTTTAAGTAGCGGACGTGAATAATCGTGTAAACTTGGTCTGTTTAAAAGTATTTGTACTCAAAGCATAGAAGAGGGGGCACTAGGAGCCAATGAAGGTCCAGTACCTAGGTTCTGAAGACAATACTCCAACCAAAAGGTGAAGTACTGTTCTATCAGAAAGCGAAGAAGACAGAGCGGTGGACGAAACATGGGTTGGGAATCTTAAGGTTTATTTCTTGGTGCCCTCACACATCCCTAGGGATGTCATGCTTAATCATCGGGCGTGCTCCTCGTAGGGCTGGAGCTGCAATGCCCTATATGGGCTCCAGGTAGGGTCGTTTTAGTTTTATTTCCTTGCGTTTGAAGAGAGGAGTATGTGTGAAGGTGTCCAGCATCTGTGGGGTATGGTGATTGTGTATGCATGAGTGAGGAAAAATTTAATTGTCTAAGAGATACCAGGTTAGATTTTAATGAGATGGCTCTCTAGACAAGACTAAAAAAACGTAAAAACGGTTCAGGGCTGCTATTGGGGAATAATGTACCCAAGTAACCTCAAATCTGTGGGTGTAGTCAAGTTGGGTGTAGTCAGGTCAACATCTTTTGCGCCCTGAGGCCCAAAAAGGATCCACAGCGCTTCTTCAGGACCCAAGAACAGAACACCGTGGTATAACCTTACCCCACAACTAAATCGTGATGTGCAATGCCTGGGCGAGCAGAGGAGGGTAGGTCTCTTGCGCTTGAGTGCAGAAGCCACTTAGAAGCTGAGCGCTAACCTCTGTCTCTGTCCTATGGGGCACATTTGATCGATCCAAAGGGTTGGACGATTATTTTTAACTACTGTACCAGGTATTTTAATTTAGGGTAATACCTACATTGAACATCATGGTTTAGGTGTGGGGTCGGGGTGTGGGGTACCCAACTTGACTACACCCACAGATTTGATACTACTTGTTTACATTGCACCCCTATATTAGCCATGACCTGTTTTTACGGTTTTTGAAGTATGACATCCCTAGGGATGTGTGAGGGCACCAAGAAATAATCCTTAGGATTCCCACCACGTGTTCCATTCACCACTCTGTCTTCTCTTTCTGACAGGAACAGTACCTCCCCTTTTGGTTGGATTAAACTATTCGCAATCTATATCGGCAGTAAAGATGATCTTTATTATAGGTGCTACGATAAACTAAGATAACCTGTTTTAACCATCGATTGAGCATCATTCCACAGCCACTCCATCCATATACTTTAAATGGATCCACTCTCTAAGTGAGGGAGATCTCAAAACAATTTTATTGGATATGGTGCCAGCAAATTACCAGCCATGAAAGGCCCGCTCCAGCGTTAAAGGCCCGAGCCGAATGCAAGGGCCTTTAACAAGGCTATTGGAACATTCCACCCCTAGAGGGCAGAATGTTCTAAGTTGTAAAACATAGGCCTCAAAAAGGCCTGAGGAGGTTGAAATCCCCCCATGCCTTTATTCACAGCTGTTTCTGTTATAGACCAACATTGGAATGTTGATGCTCCGGTGTTCTACCGGCCATTAGAAGCCACGATCGCTCAACAAACCAATGTTCTAATATACCACATATTCTCCTTTCATCACTGAGCCTACTGTTAATGGTTCCATGGGAACACTTCTGTTGCACCTATGCTTATTTTTTTCCTTGAGTGGTTTGGGTTTCGTTTGACATTATCACAAGCTATTTGTCTGCCACTCAAGTTATGCACCTGAAGCCAGAAGCGAGGGCTGATATTGAGGGGGAAGGCCATTTACCTTAATGCCCTCTAGAATGTTCATTAATGGGGCCATTCAGTGAAGACAAAATACCAGTTCTGTAGCACTAGCAATCACCAACAATACACATTCTAGAATGTTCCTTTGTTTGATAATGTCAGCTTGAGGTTTGAGACATACTTTGACATCATTCACTGGATGGCCACTTTCACGCCATTAAGACATGGTTCCTGGGATCAACGGTGGTTAGAACATTTTATGAGGGTTTAAACTGAAAAACCTTTGAAATTCTGGGTATACAAGTTATGCATCTCTAATTAAAGGAAAGGGCGGACAGCTACGGTGAAGGGTAATTATCTAAATGAAAATGCATTAGTTAGTCATATTTATGCCCTTTCTGTCTGGTAATTCATTGGTCTGCATGTTATGATGCATATTTAGAGGCGCATACCTTAATATTTAATCTATGTAAACAAATGGGGAGAGCGAGGATTCTGATGGGGGTACGTCCCTATCCCCAGGATAAAATACAAACAAACACAGTGGACGAACCCACTAACGAAATCGACTCAGTAGTAATTCTTGAGTGCCAGAAACCCATTAGGTTTATATAAAGACCCCTCACCCACCGACCTAGTTGGTGGCATGCGTCATCATCGGGGTCCCAACTGGGTAGCCGAGTGCCACCCAGTTGTGCTGCGACGCCTGATTACAGCGGAGCTGGATTGGTGTAATTGTGTGTGGGGAAAGTGCTCATGAAGTGGTGCAAGTTAAAAACGTCTCTGGGAGTCCTTACTGATCTAATTTTATTCCCAGCGACCCAGGACAAGGTTAAAAAAGGTATAGGGACAACATTAAGATATATTGATCTTAATTGTCACTATGGTCAACATGTTTCAGCCTCTTTAAAAATTGTGAGGCTTTCTTCAGGACCAGGTGAGACCAGTGAGGTGGTGGCAAAAACCTGCCACATGTATAGTTATTCACCACACGCGCTAAAGTGTGCTGTGCATGCAGTGGTGTCTGTGTACTTATGGACCCACTGGAAGAACACTAGCTACGTAGTTCACGCAGCTTTTAGCAGAACCCGGAAGGGGCGCCCTTCTGTAGTCACACGTTCATCAAGACGCAGCGCCCGCCGTGCACCTATTTGGGATCTTCTCGCGGTTCTGGATGATATTTAATCTTCATAAAGATATTTCCTAGATATTATATGTGCTAGTTTACTTTCACATTAACGAAAACTTCCCATAGGACAGACTGCCGTAACTGCTGTAACATTGCTGTACCTGGTTCGTTGTTGTTCGCCCTTACCAAAGTCATGCAGGCGAATGGTCACACCATTGATTCAATTTTTTGCATGTGTTTGCAGGGCGCCGCAATCTTTGTAGACCAGTTTCTCAGTGTTTGCTGAGAAGTCCATTTACTTAGCAGGTGGCCTCTGCTCTTCACCACATCTCTTTTAGTGACCAGTAATCCAATGGCAACAAGGGAACACGTATAGCGCGGACCACCACAGCTGTCCAATGCCCTCAGTAGAATTATTTTGGGATCAAGGTCTATGTCACGTCTGGTAATGTTCAATAGGACTAAACATATTTTGTGCCAGTATCTGGCTAAGACAGGGCAGGTCCATATCATGTGAAGAATGTCACCTGTTGGTGAGTTACATCTATTGCTATACCTAAATGCCATAGCCTGGCTGGTGTATAGTAATACCTGTGGTGGTATTCGAAATGTATCAAATGCAGGTTAGAGCATATAGCCTGGTTCCACAGTGCTATCTTAGCCTCTATCCAGTCATTACCCTCAAGCTCACCAAGTCCGACCCCCACCTCTGCATTAATTTTAGTAAACTGATCAGGGCCATTAATTACCAGTGGTCTGCAAAGTCTGGAGATGTTTTTTTTCCCAATCTGTCTGTGTCCAGTTTTGATTCAAGCGGGTTGACCTCCTTTACCCCCACTAGCATGTCTGCGTAATATGAAAGGGCGTGTCTCAATTGAAGATAGTGGAAGAACTGAGCCTTAAGCAGTGCGAATTGCCTATTGAGGTTTTCATATAATCTAATGTGATCCTGGGACCATACGTCACCAAGGGTGGATATGCCAATCAGGCCCCACCGTGTGAACCCATAAAGTTGTGCCACAAGGGGGAGCAAGGTACCATGCCGAAGTTGGAAGGTGTGCATGGGATGACCATACCACTTAAACTTTAGTGCTTCATGCCAATATAATAGCAGCAGTCTAGAAATCTGGGTGGGTGCATACAGAACTGTCTTACCATATAACATATTGTGCAATCACCGTCTTTCAGTGCTCTCCAGCTCCAGCCTGTTAAACGGGTCTTTCCTATCGCAGAATAGCCAGTCATTAGTAAGAACCATTAGTGAGGCCCAGGAGTAAAGTTTAACATCTGCCTAATCATGCCCTGCTTCATACAGGGGCTGGCGACACTTTGCGAATGAAATCTGAAGGGTCTGACCCATCCACAAAAAGTTTGAGATCGTAGATTTCAGCTCTTTGAAGGAACTGTGTGGGAGAATGTACGAATAGTTCTGGAGAACATAGATAAATTGCGGCAGAGATACCATTTCGAACAGGGCTCCACACCCCATCATTGAGGGAAGCAAAGAGGCCCATTCCCACCTCTTTCAACATGAAAACATTCCATTGGACTGAACCAGCGCCAGCTCCGCCTGGTAACTACATTTAAATGCAGAGGCTCTTATGTAAAAATATAATATTATGACTTATTTAACCTATCTGAAAGAGACACGTTAGTGATAGATTCCTTACCTTAGAATATCCCCAGGCGTCAGACTGGATCCGGAAAGTTTTGCTACCAGTACCCCTGCGCGCCAGTAGGTGGTGTCGTGCGGCTCCGCGTCCGTCGCTGGCGTCGTAAGCGCCGAGATAACGTCACGGAGACTACTTAGGTGCCACCCATGCACGCTGACGTCAGTTCTTTCTTTTTCCGCGCCAGAAAGCGCAGATCCGGTTAGAGCACGTACCGTAGTCACTTTTTGACTATCTCTTTTGAGACTTTTGTCTCCCTTTTTCCAGTTGGTTTCCTGGTGCACATAGGGATGCCTGGATTTAAGTCTTGTGGGGCCTGCCGTCGCAACATGTCGGTGGCGGACCCCCACGATGTCTGCCTCTACTGCCTGGAGACCGACCACGACTCTCGGTCTTGTCCGGATTGTCGGGCCATGGCCCCGAAGGCCTTGCGGGAGCAGCGCCGGAAACTGCTGGAGGTCCGGCACTCGTCCCCGCGCCGTTCCCGGTCCAGAGGCCGTTCCAGGGAACGCTCGCGGGGCCACAGCCATCGCTCCTCGGGCTCCAGGTCTTCACCCTCGGATTCGGGTAAGAGACGACACAAAAAGAAGTCGAAGAAGCGTGTTCGCTCTCCGACGTCCCGCCGCAGGTCCCCGGATGCAGATGAGGGGGACAGGGGCCTTGCCCCTGCGGCTCCTTTGGAGCTTGAGAGACCCGCGGCCTACCCGCCTTACCCGGGTCCGTCGGCGTCTCCCGCACAGGTGCAAGAATTTCTTGCTACTGTGGACCGCCTTTTTGGGCCTCGGGCTCCTGCCGGCGCGCCCTCTGGCCCCGCGGTCCCGTGTCTGGATTCTGTTGGACCGCCGGCAAATCCAGTTCAGCGCCACAGGATCCTGCGCCGCTGGCTCCGGCCACGGCGCCACGAGGTCCAACGCTGCCGGCTCCGCCTCAAGCGCCGCCCTCGGCTCCGCCTCCGGCACCGCAGTGGGTGCCTTTCGTCCCGCCATTACCCAGGTTCCAGGACCATTTTGTTCCTACCTGGGATCCGCATTGGGACACGGCGCCGGTTCGGCCCCGTCCGGCGCCGTTCCCGACGCTGTATGTTCCCTCTCCGGCTCCTGCCCCGCCGCCGCGGTCGGTACCACCGGCGGCGGAGGTGGAGGACGACTGGGAGGGGCCCGAGGACCCGCTCGCCCGTCAGTGTGACTCCGAGCAGGACTCTTCTGACCCGGGGTTTGCCTCTCCCCCGCCTACTATGGAGGAGGGCGCCTCCTACACGATGGTGCTCCGTAGGGCAGCTGAGGTCCTCAACCTCGATCTCCCGATGGTGGCCCTCAAAACGAACCTCCTTACTGAGGTGCTCGAGACGGCGACCACCTCGTCGGAGCCCCTGCTCCCGTTTAACGACGCCCTTACCGACGTCTTGCTGGGCACTTGGTCGCGGCCATCCACTGGGGCCCCTGTGGATAAGAATGTCGCCAGGCGTCATCGCCCGGCGCCGGGTGACCCCGCTTTTTTGACCACTCATCCTACGCCTGAGAGTCTGGTCATCCAAGCTTCGACGTCGCAGAGTGCCTTTCCCACGGCTCCGCCGGATAAGGACTCTAAGAAGCTGGAACAGTTCGGGAAACGTTTGTTCTCTTCGGCCAGCTTGGGGCTGCGGTCAGTGAATACCGCCTGCCTATTGGGCCGCTATTCCCACGCGGTGTGGGACACAGTTGCGCAGGTGTTACCTCAGTGTCCTGAGGAGACCCAAGCTGTATTGTCCCAAGCCATTGCAGAAGGTAAAGATGCGGCTAAGTTCGCCATTCGGTGTGGTTTAGACACTGCGGACTCCTTAGGTAGAGCGATTTCTACGACTGTGGCGCTTCGTCGCCATGCCTGGCTCAGATCTACCGGGTTCTCGCCAGATGTCCAAAACTCACTCATGGACATGCCCTTTGATGGCACTCGCCTGTTTGGCGATAAGGCCGACAGTGCGCTGGAGCGTTTTAAGGACTCGCGGGCCACGGCCAAGTCCTTAGGTCTTTCCACGAAAAGCCCAGCCACTCCTGGGTTTCGTTCCTTTCGTGGCAGCGGGAGGGGCACCCCGGCACGTTCTTTCAACAAGCCTGTGCAGAACCAGCCTCGGCGCTGTCGCGGTTTCCGCAGGGGCGGATCTGGGAATCAGCGTGGGGGTCAGTCCACCTCCGCCCCCGCCGCTTCGGCCTCCAAACCTTCCTAATCCGAGCCTTGTGGGGCATTCCACGCCAGTGGGTGGCAGGGTCTGCCTTCATCTCTCCCACTGGCATGCTATCACTTCGGACAAGTGGGTGTTGCAGATCATCCGCAAGGGTTACGCCCTTCCCTTCCAGTCCACCCCTCCGGCCATGCCGCCTCAGTTCCACCGCCTGTCGGGGGACCACTTGGCACTTCTCTGGCAGGAAGTCACGGCCTTCTTGGCCAAGGGGGCCATTGAACGTGTTCCTGGGCCAGAAGTAGGGAGTGGTTGTTATTCCCACTACTTTCTGGTCCCCAAGAAGGACAAGGAGGGCTTGCGCCCCATCCTGGACCTCAGGAACGTCAATCGCTTCCTTCGGAAGGAGAAGTTCAAGATGTTGACTTTGGCTCAGGTCTTGGCTGCCCTCGACCCTGGAGACTGGATGGTAGCGTTGGACTTGCAGGACGCCTATTTTCACATCCCCGTCCTGCCGGCCCACCGGCGTTACCTGCGGTTCACGGTAGGCCAGGAGCATTTTCAGTTTGCCGTGCTACCCTCCGGCCTTACCAGCGCCCCTTGGGTGTTCACGAATGTGATGACGGTGGTCGCAGCTCATCTGCGCAGGTCAGGGGTGTCAGTCTTCCCCTACCTCGACGACTGGTTGTTGAAGGGGGGCTCGCCCCAGGCAGTTGTCACCCAGCTTCAGACTACGGCCGACCTCCTGCATTTGCTGGGGTTCTCCATCAACGTGCCGAAGTCGCACCTAAGTCCCTCTCAGAAGCTCCCCTTCATCGGAGCGGTTATGGATTCAACGCTGTTTCAGGTTTATCCTCCCGAGCAGCGAGTCCTGATATTCAGGCTATGATTCCGATCTTTCAGCCTCTCTCCCGGGTTTCAGTCAGGATGACCCTCCGGCTCCTGGGCCTGATGGCCTCCTGCATCCTGCTGGTGGAACATGCCAGATGGCATATGCGGGCTCTGCAGTGGGACCTGAAGTTCCAGTGGGCACAGCATCAGGGCAACCTGTCCGATCATGTCCAAATCTCGGAGGGCACTGCACGACAATTGCAGTGGTGGATCACGAATCGCGATTGGGTCAATGGCAGATCCCTCTCCCTTCCCCAACCGGAGCACACAGTGGTGACGGATGCGTCCCTCCTGGGATGGGGTGGCCACTTGGGAGATCAGAGGCCTCTGGTCTCCGGCGGAGTCCCGGCTCCATATCAATCTTTTGGAGCTTTGGGCGATCCGGCTTGCACTGAAGGCATTCCTTCCCTCTGTCCGGGGAAGTGTGGTGCAGGTGTTCACGGACAACACCACCGCCATGTGGTATTGCAACAAACAGGGCGGGGTGGGGTCTTGGACCCTATGTCATGAGGCTCTGTGCCTCTGGACATGGCTGGAACATCAAGGCATTACCTTGGTGGTTCAACACCTGGCAGGTTCTCTGAACGCCAGTGCGGACGAACTCAGCCGCCGGTGCTTGATGGATCACGAATGGCGTCTGAACTCGGACGTGGCGCAAGGTCTCTTTCTGCAGTGGGGAGAGCCTTGGTTAGATCTATTCGCCACCGAAGAGAACGCGCAATGTCATCAGTTCTGCACGTTGGAATTTCCAAGGCGGCACTCGCTCGGCGACGCTTTTCGTCGCGAGTGGAGTTGCGGTCTGTTGTACGCCTTTCCGCCTATACCACTTCTGCCCAGAGTGCTGAAGAAGATTCGGCGCGACCGTGCCCAAGTCATTCTTGTGGCTCCGGATTGGGCACGGAGATACTGGTATCCCGAGCTACTAGACATGGCGCTCGATTCCCCCGATCCGTCTGCCTCTTCGGGAGGATCTTCTGTCGCAGCAGCAGGGGACGGTCCTCCACCCGAACCTGTCCAGCCTCCACCTCCATGCGTGGAGATTGAGCGGCGACAGTTGACAGCTTTCGATCTTCCTCCCGAAGTCTGTGATGTCATTCTAGCAGCCAGGCGTCCCTCCACTAAATCGGTATACGCCTGCAGGTGGAACAAGTTTGTGGCATGGTGCACAGCTAAGGCTGTGGATCCCCTTTCTGCCCCTCTTTCCGAAGTCCTTCTGTTCCTTCTTTCTTTGGCCCGGCAGGGCTCTGCTCTGGGCACTATCAAAGGTTATCTTTCGGCCATCTCCGCCTTTCTCAGGCTTCCAGATCAGCCTTCCTTGTTTAAATCTCCGGTTGTTAACCGTTTACTAAAAGGCATTACGCACACGTTTCCTCCCATGCCATTCATTATGCCTCAATGGGATTTAAATCTTGTCTTGACGTATCTGATGTGCGCTCCCTTCGAGCCCCTTCATACCTGTCCTTTGCATCTTCTCACTCTCAAGACGGCTTTCCTGGTAGCTATCACCTCCGCCAGAAGAGTGAGTGAGCTCCAGGCTCTTTCTTCCAAACCTCCTTTCCTTTCTGTTCATCCGGACAAGGTAGTTTTAAGGACCCGTCCTTCTTTCTTGCCAAAGATTGCACGCCCTTCCACATCGGGCAGACCATCACTTTGCCTACCTTCTTTCCGCCTCCGCATCCTTCAAAAGAGGAAGAGAGGCTCCATCTTCTGGACCCAAAACGTGCGCTCTCGTTCTATCTAAAGCGCACACAACAGTTCCGGGTGGATGACCAGCTCTTGGTTGGCTACGTGGGTGCCAAAAAAGGTCGGGCCGTGCACAAACGCACCATCTCTCGGTGGGTTGTTTTGTGCATCAAAGCGTGTTACTCCTTGGCTAAGAAGGAGCCTCCTGTGGGACTGCGTGCCCATTCTACCAGGGCAACAGCAGCCACTACTGCCTTGGGACGCGGCGTTCCCTTTCAGGATATTTGTCAGGCAGCCACGTGGGCCTCGCTGCACATATTTACCAAGCATTACTGCCTTGACAGTCAAGTCCGGAGAGACGGCTTCTTTGGCCGTTCTGTTCTCCGTGACTTTCTGGTGTAATCTTGTTCGCAGACCCACCACTGGGATTGGTATTGCTGGGGTATCTATTCTAAGGTAAGGAATCTATCACCGACGTGTCTCTTTCAGATGCACAAGTTACTTGTGTAACGATATATCTGTAAGAGACATTAGTTAGTGATAGATTCCTTACCGCCCCACCCACCCTCCCCATTCTGCAAACTGATTTCTAGGGTTAAGGTCATCCCTTTTAGGGCCCTAGTTTCATGGCACCAGTGGTCAGTTTCTTGCATGGCTCTGCGTTCCTGGCGCGGAAAGTCGTGTACAGAACGGACGTCAGCGCGCATGGGTGGCGCCTAAGTAGTCTCCGTGACGTCATCTCGGCGCTTAAGACGCCAGCGACGGACGCGGAGCCGCACAACGACACATACTGGCGCGCAGGGGTACTGCTAGCAAAACTTTCCGGATCCAGTCTGACGCCTGGGGATATTCTAAGGTA
Source organism: Calotriton arnoldi (assembly GCA_963921515.1). NCBI lineage: Eukaryota > Metazoa > Chordata > Amphibia > Caudata > Salamandridae > Calotriton > Calotriton arnoldi. The sequence goes on from CAWUFW010000076.1 coordinate 4,338,953, forward strand.
AGGAATCTATCACTAACTAATGTCTCTTACAGATATATCATTACACAAGTAGTAACTTGTGCACCAGTTCAACAAATGTTGCTCACAATATTCTCTGTTCTCTTTAGGCGAAAAATGGGATGCAAGACATGAAGTGTTGCTCATTGGAATCAGACTGGATCTATTTCCATCCGGATGCTTCGGGCAGAGTAATACACGTAGGACCGAATCAGATCAAGTAAGCAGAATCAGTAACTCATGGTGCTCATATTTTGCACAGTCCTTCACCAAGACCTGTGTCCCCGGGGAAAATCTGTACTGAATGGGGCCCTTAAAAAGTGTTCCGTTTTCAGTAAAGCCATCCCTTGTGAGTGAATGTTGGTGATCTCTCAGCTGGGCTGACATAAATCCAAGCAGTATGACACACTGCATAAGAACACACTATAACTTCTGAGAGGTATCTGCAGAGATCTCCTTATTTGAATCCTGATTATCTCATTTAAACTGCTCACTTGTCTTTCATTAGAAATTGACTGTAAGGTGGACTCTACAGTCAGTGCCAGTGGTGGTGGTAGGTGGTGATTGAAGCGTTTGACTTGCAAATGAAAAGTTTCTGATCTAAATGCAAATTTAAATAAGCCACTTAATAAGTTTGTACATCTTTAGGAACAAGCAACCCACCTTGTATGTCAAGCAGTCGTCTACTCCTCATCATTAAAAACACAGCTCCTCCAGTCCAACGGCCTCATCCTTCTTCCTCCCTCCCCCGCTTCTTGAAATCTTATATGCATTTTCTTGAGTTGTTCGTCATTCCTATATACACTGTGTTACTTCTCCCAGATAGGTTTCTGCTACTTAAAAACTAATACATTCATTCTCACTGGCTATGCGTTAATAGTGTTCTTCTTTGTTTCACCGCATACTTTTACAACTGACCCATCATGTTTACTTTTATTGATACTTAATACTCAATCCTTTCATTTCATTGTCTTCCGGCGTACCAGAAGACTTAGGGTTGGGTCCTTACATGTTCTCATGATAGACCTGCACACTTGTTGGTTAGAGTCTAACACTTCTATACATTAGACCTCTATCTGTAGCTTTCCACCCAACCACAGAGCCTCTTCCCTGTGCCAGCCCAAATCTCCGGCTGCAACCTGGATCAGCATATGATAGAAGATGAGTTTATCATCCACTCCTTGATTCACAACTTTTTCCTCCTCCTTCATGAGTTTCTGTTGCCTACGTATGTTTCATAAGCATGCCTTTTCTATGTTCTAGGTGTAGGCAAAAACATTCATGTCAACGAAACCATTATGCCCACCTCAGTTAAGGTAGAATTCCAGGGATAACTTTAGATGCAGACTGAGTATGGAATATCTAGTGAAAATACTATGATTACATGATGAAGATTGCCAAACATTAGAAAGCCCATCATGATTTGATGTCTGGTGATTTGGCAGGTTCTGTTCCGTAACAAGGAAAAGATCATACCCTGAAACGTGCATGAGGTTCTCGTCTACACCTCACAATTAATCTACATTGTTTCTTCTGAAGGAAATTATTTGTTTATCAAATTATTTTTGTGGGTCTTCATTTTCTTGTATTCCTGGTTGCAGCTTCTTAATTTGAACCAAGTCCTTAATGGGCAGAGTGAACACTACTAATTTGCTCACCAAAAAACTGGTAGAAATTATAGAAGTGTCCCGTGAAGGCTACAGATCTATTAAAGTAAATACCCACCCACTACATCACCGAGTGATGTGAACAAGCCTTACTTCCATCGGATGGGTTTAGGGGGAGGTTCTGCACATTCGATAATTTTTTTTTAAATGGGTTCAATGGGGCATTTTACTGCACAATTTTCATAAAATATGTGAAAACTTTAATGGTGTGATAAGCAAACCTGAATCCCCACAAGTGTGATAAGGGTGTTCGGGCTATGACTCCTGCCAAAGAATATATTGAAAAAAGTACTGCAAATTGGTCAATTTATATGAATAATTATCATAAATAATACTAAAATGTCACAGGTGGTGCTGTCAGTACAGTAAATAAATTTTCTACATCTTGTAATTTTTTATCTCGTCTTTCTTTACATCTGCATTTCACTTTATTAATTTTCAATAATGTTACTTTCAAGGAGAGTTTCACTTATATGTTATGACAGGTAATCGCTGTACAGGGACACCAGTCATTTAGGTTATGCTCGAAAGTGGCAGTAGTACTTATCACTCAAATTTATTGTTAAATACACTTTAATCCTATATTTGAAACTACAGTGATTTTGTTCCTAAGCTTCTGCTTTTTAGCTAATGTCGAGCTTTTCAGTTTCTTTCACTTGAACAAAAACTTTTCCTTTTCATAAAAAAATCTAAATTTTTACCCTGAAAGAACTGCTTTTCATTTTTAGTAAATGCATGTTAGGTGCCCAAAGATGAGTTTGTCAATTACGTCAATTACTCAGATGTACTACTACCACCAAGTAGACAGGTTCTTTATTTCATAGCCATGTATCACCATCTCATGCTGTGGATGCCCACAATATCAACACACACACAGTGGGGGGGGCGAGGAGGTGATCAACGGAGGGTAGCGGATGGTGAGAGGCTAACGGCATTCCACTGATGAAAGTGTGACTAAAGGGAGGCGTTCCCATTACTACCCCGGTTTTGGAGTAAACAGATGAAACTTGGGATATTCCTGAGGAAAATCGCAGAGCGAACAAGTAAGGTGAAAGAGTGATTACACAAAATCCCCACACACATACCTGAAGAAATAAGGTACTGTATGTTGGGGAGGGCAAATATAGCCTATATAACCAGTTTTAATCCTGCCAGGGGAAGTTCGAAATAAAAATGAAGTGAACGATCCCCGAGGTAGTTTTAGATTTTTTTCTGTGTTGAGAGGGTCCTGATCCCAGACGGGAGAGAGGGATGGATTCCTCAACTGTTTTGAAAGAAATGTTTTCGCTCCATCCTAGGCGTTGGTCTGCGTCAGGATGTTGATGCGCGCCCTAAGATGAAGCATGACACTATCTAGTGTGTGCGGGCAGTATTTAAATAAAGTGGTATTTCCCATTGTTGACTGATAGGCAGCTCCCAGGGGCGTAATAGTCCATCTGACTACCCCTTCCTTTGTGTGTGTCTATGCCCACAATATGCCAGTAATTGATCAACCTTGTTCTAGGGCCATCATTTTATGGGAGGTTGACAATATCTTGCCATCTATATCCAAAATACCAAGAATTGCCTACATTTTAAAGCCAACATTATATCAGGTTGGTACCTTCATATCATAGATGTCCCTCATGTGCCAAGAATTAGCAACATTATACCCGGGGTCAGAACCATCATGCCGTGATGGCCACAGTGTGCCAAGAATTATCACCATTATCCTATGGCAAGCACTGTATCTGGGATCAACACCATTGTGCTGTCAACGTCCACACTATGCCAGGAATCATCACTCTTTTACCAGGTCCAACATAATGCCAATGGTGGGCAGAAAACACAATCACCCTCATACAGAGGTACACATGTACTCGATCACACACAGCAGCAGCAGCAGTCAAGATGTCATTCTACTTACCCTTCAACACATACATTCTGCTTTGGCTGCCTTCTACATCACACCATTGTGCGGGTTTCCCAGTTCCAACTTAGCACCTGTTCTCGTCGCATTGCAGGTCCTGCGTCACAATTGCATTGTGATTAACAGCGCAGCCCTAAGCTTAAACTACTTAGCGATTGTCTGTGTTACAAGCTCTGTATGTCTGACACAGGGACTGGCTTTGGAGCTCTGAAGTACTGAACACCTTCTACTGGAGAGAAATGGGCTTAAAGATTTGGACCCATCTTACTTAAAAGCCCTCTCTTATCAAACTGCTAAATGAAAGCTGTTCATGTCTGATGGACTAGCATGATTTAATCAATAAGACACTGACAGTTTAGATTTTTCCTTCACTCAGAGTCTGGAGCAGCGTTGCTGGGGTAGCACTGCCCAACATCAAACCCTCAGATTGACAGGGCAAAATTGCTGTTGTGTACCACCCAATTGTACACAAGTGCCAGACACCCAAGCTAGTTTCTTAAAGTTGTTGTTTCTCATAACATTTTATTGCAATTAATTATATTGTATCATTTTAGGTGACGTAAAATAGTTTGATCTGTGGTAAATATATATGACTGGCAAAAAAATATTTCTACGTTAGACTGTTACACGATTGCAAACCTTTTCTGGATGATCCAGACAAAGCTCTGGTACCTAAAACCATCATCCCTCCGTTGAATTATTTCATTGGTTTCTGGCTGGTCAACAAACGAGAAACTGACCTCCCGACTACAGTGAATCAGGAAATCAGCAACCAGAATAGCAGCAAATATACCAAAAAGATATCATGACTCCGGCACTGTGGTCCTCTTGTGTTGTCTGAGAGTGGAAACATATGTTCTGTTTAAAACAGCCTTGATTTTATATGAAGCAATTTGGAAATTTACCCTGGTCCAGTGACATTTCTTGTTTTTTGTCCAGTTAACTGTGGGGTATAATTAGATCGACTCAAGAACATTATGTGAATATTAAAAATGGTGTCCATTCATGATGTGCACAGCTGAACAAGTCACAGTATTTCAGAGTGTACAAGGAAACTACAAGATGGCTAACAGAGTAATGCCATAATTGTGCTGCTCATGAAGGGCTCCTGTTTTTCTTTTACCTCTCCTTCTATTTTTGGTAATGCCTGTTTTAAACCATCTGACAGTGAAGTGTTTGTCCAGGATTGCAAGAAAGAAATGTATCTGCTAAACTGCTCACCTAAACCGTGATTTGTGGACGTTCACCTACCGCCACAGGAACTACTCAGGACAATGCCAGTGTGGTGGGTTGTTAGAGGCTTAAGATGTGGGATGCCAAAGGAAAAACAATCAGTTGAAAATGGTTAGCAGGAGAAAAAATGTGGCTGAGTAGGTGTAGAAATCTAGAGAAAATGGGGTGTAAACTGATAAAACAAAAAGAGAGGCTCACGGGATCTCATCACAGAAAATAAAATGAACATTGGTTGCAAACAATTGGAGTAATATGAAAAGGGGAAAATCTTAGTTAAAGTGTACTAATCCGTTATAGATTCAGCAGTAATTAATGGCCCGAAATGTATGCATTCAGACAAAATGAAATCAAATTTATGACCCGGAACTTGCCAACATGAGAAAACTATTTCGGAAGTATGGACACAGGATAAGCTACTGGAGGAAATAAAAGTATTAAAAAGTTTAAGAAAGTTATCATTCATGATAGATTCCTTTCAGTTCTGGGGTCCAGCATGGAATGGTGGTATTTTAGAGATAATAGTGGTAAAATCTGCTTTCCTTAAAAATGAACTTGGAAAACCTTGCTTTCTGTTCAGGTAGTTCTCCTATTACTTACTTGATACACCATTTCCCTGACTATTATGCCAGCATCATATCAGGTAGTGCCATCAACATGCTATATATGTCCACAATATGCCAGGTTTTACCACCGTTATTGTAGGGTCACCATTTTAATAAGGGTGGTCAGCATCTTGTTATGGATAGCCAGAATATACCAGGAATTACTACCACTATGCTATGGCCAAACATCTAACAGGGATGGTACAGTAAGTCAATGGATTCCCACAATACTCCTCTATGCCACGGCCAGCACTATATGGGGGTATCACAATAGGTCAAAACAGTCTCCCTATATACACACAGACACAGTCTTTCTCTCTCCTTTCCTCTCGCTTTCTTGTCTCTCTCCTCTAGTTCTTTTTATATCTTCTCTCTCTCCTCACTCACCTTACTTTGGAAGGCCAACTAGGATAGGTTTCTCCTGCACAGGCCATCTCACCTATCCCTTATGATTCTCCTCAGCTCCTGATACAGGTTCCCAGTCCGTGACAGACTTCAGGTCACCTTAACCGTGTGATTGACAGTGCAGAGTCTGTAATTACAATCCGGATCAAGCTGTGTTACAGGCTTTGCACTACCATTTGCACTGTTATCGTGCCAGTTGACCTGGCCTTCATTTAGGAGCACTACAGGCCTTCATTTTAGATCCCATCTCTTTATCAGAGTGCTATGCAGCAGCGCTACATAAAGTGCACACTCCGATGGGCCATGGGTGGACCAGCAGCCCATCAGATATGAGCAGTTGTGTTTGATTCCTGTCACCTCTAGGGCTTGGAGATGTGTGGCAGAGTCGGTGCTGCACAACTTTAGACTCTCGAGAGGAGAGGGGGCCAGGGTAATTGGGTGGAGCACCCCCTGACAACCATAAAGGGCAAGATGTCCCTTTTTAGGTTTCACCTGCACAGTGCTTGTGAAATCTATTGTATTTAATATAAATCTTAAAAGGGGCTAACCTCCCGCCTCCTTGCTTTTCATTGGTTCCTGTGCTTGCCACTTACTTTTCCTCCATTTTTATTGGCTGTAGCATACTGTTTCCTGCATTTACCAATGCTTATTCCTGTGTTCCTCATGTGCTTCTCTTATCAGTTTCCCATTGCTCAAGTACGGTTTCCATCCGCGTTTCTGGAACTATCTTTTTTTATCGAGACATCATTCCCCTATCGTTCTTGCACTGGTTTTCCTTTCTTCCACTTCTATTACATTAGTTCTCGTTGTGTTCTCTTCCCGCTTTCTTAGGGCAGTATCTCATTTTCTTCTCACTCTTTCTCCGCACCACGTATCTTCCGCATCGGTTGCATCTGACCCTGTCCCTCCCACCACTTTCCTCCCAGCGCTGCTTGGAAACGGGCCCCCACTGTCCTCACTTTTATTCCTCATGTACGAAACGTTAGCTCCCTAATGGGTTGATGGGCCCATTCAAAGACTGCCCCTTTAAGAATTTCCGTGCCTTTAAGGCACGCTCCTTTAATTTTGTTTGGCCATAGCCGGAAATGACCGTCTGTTGTGGTCTGATCGGCGCTGCTTCAACGGGGGTGATCTGCTGTGTATCAGTATTGCTGTGCCTCCTTGTTACTTTGTGGTGCCATCTCCCTGCTTGTTCTTACTCCTGTGGCGGCCGCCTTTACAAATCATGACCCAGACGTTCAGACAGGTCGCTTATTCAAACTGGGCCGGTCACGGGGGCTCGGTAGACACTTGGTAGCACGATCCTGAAGGTGGGTGGCCACATTCCCCTTGATGATACGATCTTGCGCTGTTGAGCCCCTGTTATTTCCTGTTTTTGTTGCCTTCTCTCCATGAAAAATGTTTGGTTGCGTCGCAAGAGGGAAGTAGAGGCAAGATGGCGGCCGCGCTGCTGGCCGAGTAAGCTCTCGTAACCGATCGGTCCCCCTACCTGCTCCCATTCAGCACGGCAACAAGGCAATTTGAGTAAAATGAAACGCAAACTCTAACCGCATATCAAGACTAACTGAACACTACCTGCAAACTCTGTCCGGTGGTACGATATGATCTGGGACCTGCTTACGGCTCGTTGGGTGGCGGTCTGTTCCCTGCCATCGGCTGCTTCGAGTGCTTGGCTGGTGTGGTTCCGCCCGCGAGGTCTGTATCGCTTCCAGGCCCGGTCCGACGTAGGTGGAGGGAGAATGCCGCAGAGGAATGCCCGTGGGAGCAAGACGCATGCAGGAGATCCCTCTGGGCTGGTGAAACCCCCGGAAATGGCCCAAGACACACAACGACATGGAGTGGCTACAGAGACTAGTGGTGCTGTGAGGCAAGAAAGCAATTGGACTGCTGGGCCAGGGAATAAAGTGACTCCTGCGATTTTCCTGCCGGCCAAAAAAGGGAAAAATGCAAAGCAGGAAGGGAGCCTGCTGGAGGAAGCCGCTGCAAGTGCGCGACTGGATGAGGTGAGCCTGGGCGATCCAGGGGTTGCGGGACTTATTAATGTCGGCCTGCCTCAGTGGGGGCAGGATAATATTCTGGGCAACCCCTCAGCGCGCACATCAAGGACTATAGTGGATGGAGTGTCTGATATATTGGGGGGCCAATATACCATGCACAGAGAGCATCTGGACTAGACGCGTTAGAGCCTGCATTTGCACCTGCTGGTTTGGAGGCAGAGGTACAGAAGGCGGATGGGGGTATCACTTTTTTTCTTTATCTGGCCACTCAAACTCATCAGGAGATGAGTCACTTCAGATGTCAGAAATGCCCTCAGGGTCACCAAACGGTCAGTGGAGCGAGACCAGTGGCACCCATCAGGATGAGGAGGGCCTGGGAAATCGAACTATGACAGCTAGCATGGGCACTGTGCGAAAGAAGCTACCTACGTCTGCATCTGGAGAACATGGGGATTTAGCTGCCGCTTCTGCCTGGGATCACCCTCTTCCTTCCAATTTGGGCACAGGCTCAGGCCCAGGAGGGGTAGCTCGATAAGATCTGCATAACCTAACAGAGTGCCCGGGAGATATCTCTCTCTTGGTTATCTATGAATCTATTATGTCACTCAAAGACGAAACTCGGGCTGAGAGTCAAAAGACACAAGGCGCCTGTCGGAAGCTCCAGAACTCACTGCGTCATGTCGCAAAGTCATGCTCGGAATTTGCTGAGAGGATTTCGGAAGCAGAGAATAGGATCTCTACCCTTGAGGACAATATGATCACGCAGAAGGCTGCCACCGATGCGCTGGTATCTCAGAAAAAGTGATATTGCATGGAAGCTTGAGGACAGGGAAAATCGCCTTCGCGCAATAATGTAAGAGTCCTTGGCATACCGGAGGGTTCTGAAGGCTCCGATCCACGGAGGGTTATTGTGGGACTTTTCACTGAAGCTTTCCCGGAACTGGCGCACGGGGCCTGGGACATAAAGGTGCAACGGGCCCATCGGTTTCCTTTTCGACAGGGGACCCATCCAGGGGCCAGCCATTCCACCATGCAGCCCAGAGCAATATTGATATGCTTGGCTAACTTTCTGTCCAGACAGGCTTTCTACGGTTTTGCAAGGCCAGATAGGAAGAGTAAGGGAAATAGGTTCGAGTTTTTTGTTCGTCCAGACTATTGCCACACAACGGTGGATAAAAGATGGCAGCTTCGGCAGTTAATAAGCCCATTCAAGAGCAAGGTGCTCAAGCGTTTCTTTTGAACCCTGCCAAACTCAAGATAATTTATAAGGATAGAACTAATTTTTTTCCGTCTGAGACTAAGGCCAAAGAATTTTTGCAGAATATTAAGTCTTAGCTAACGGGACAGTGCTAACACAAAATCAGAAAGACTCTGGTAATGTAGGCTGAAGTTGGCTATTCACCTATAGCTTTAAATTGCGAGCTTTTCTAGTGTGCTGTGCTTTATCTTTTTGTATTGAATGGATTGGGTTGGGAGGATGGGATAATGGGGGGATTGAACGGCGGCAAGACCAATGGGTCTTTCAGCCTCCATGTTTGGGGTGGCTTCCGCCCGCAGAGGAAGCACTGGGCTGTGTGCGGGTTTTTTTTTTGGGAGGGGGGTGGCTGCTGCTGGGTCACAGGGGGGTGAAAATTCAAAATAAGCCAATAAATGATTTAACGCAAATAGGAGTAAAAGTTGTCACATGTTGGGAGAGAGAGAGTTGTGGTTGCAGGTCAAAATGGATCAATGATGGATAAATTGTCTATCTGTACGTTTAATGTATGCAGCCTTACCGACAGAGCCAAGCGGCAAAGAGTAGCACAGGAAATCAGAGTTATTTCTCCAGACGTAGTCTGCCTTCAAGAGACACATATCCCTTGGAGTAATCACAAGGTGCTAAAAGAGCCAAGGTACAAGCTCCTGGTGTGTACATCGCAAGGGACCACCACAAGAGGGGTGGCTATTCTTGCTAAGACAAGCTTTTTATCTGTTGGCAAGACTCTTGCGGATAAGTATGGCCGGTGGGCGATAGCTGAATGTGTAGTTGCCAATAAGAAATTTACAATATGCTCTGTATACGGATCTAACTATGACGAAGCACCGATATTAGATTATCTGAATACAGAGCTAGCCACCTGGGCATCCCCGTTGATATTGTGCAGGGATTTTAATATACAACTGGGAGAGGTCACTCTATGTGCTGGTGGAGATAACTATAGTGGACGGAAACCCAAGGTATATAAGGCCTTACAGCAATTTTTGTATGATCATGGCCTAGCTGATGTCTGGCCCATGTTAAAACATCCTGACCCAGGGTATACGTACTACTCTTGCCGGCATCAAAAGCTCGTAAGGCTAGATTATTTTTTTGTTACCAAAACATGTTTGGAGGGGGCACAGATTCAACTGTTCCAAAGGGTCACCTCAGACCATAATCCACTGTTGCTGAAACTTGCCATGCATGGTGTGGCCAGACCCCGAGGGGCTTTGTCATTTGACAGGAAGCTACTGCTCAATGAACAGTTTATTTCTCATATCCGAGAGTGGATAAATCAATGTCTCACCATCAACCGCAAGTCTACCACTAACGGTATGGTTTGGGATGCTCTAAAAGCAGGGCTCCGGGGGGAAATTCTGAGCTTTGTGTTATTTGCTCAAAAACAGCAGCGGCAGGTTTTACAGGGGCTATACGGGGACTTACAGAATGCTGAGTATACTTTAATACAAACTCTGCAAGGGAATTCTGATATTACTCAGGCACAAAATGAGGTAGCGTGCTGTAAAGCCAGGATAAATGCACGGTGGGCTAAGGACATTGCTAATAAATACTATCTATACAGAAGGGAATGCTATGAGTATGGGGAGGCGACAGGTAGATGCCTGGCTAAGAAAATCAGGTGTAAGGAGGTAAAAGACGCTATTACTGCTATTCAAGATCCAGCTGGAAGATTAGCTGAAACACCGGTGGAAATCCTGGAGGTCTTTAGGGCCTTCTATCAGGAACTTTATACGGAAGAGCAAATTGGCCAGGATAAAAATGAGACCTTTTATAAAGATCCATATAGGAGGATGCTGAACCCAGAAGATCATGGATATTTGGAGGAACCTATATCCTTAGAAGAGCTTGTCGAGGCTGTTGGCGCCCTAGCAGCTGGCAAAGCCACCGGGCTGGACAAACTCCCATTAGAATTCTATAAGACCTTTTTAGCGGAGTTACAATCGGACATGCTTACTTTGTTTCAGGAAGCTCAGAAGGGGGAAGCCCCGGCATCGTGGGATGTAGCTAATATTATAATTTTTTTGTTTAAAAAGATAAGCCACCCACGCTACCTGGATCGTATAGACCCATTTCACTATTAAACTGTGATGGGAAGATATACACGAAAATCTTGGCAATACGCCTTTCCCGAGTGATCACCCCCATAGTATCTGCCCGCCAACATGGCTTTATTCCAGGAAGAGGCACGGTTAACCACATTAGCAGGGTAGTTACCATGTTGGATTTTGCCAATGTCCAACAATCTCCTTGTGGAGTAGTCCTGCTTGATGCGGAGAAGGTGTTTGACCGTATCTTGTGGGAATTCTTATGGGCAACTATGCAGTGGCAAGGCTTCGGGCCCGGCTTTATTAAAGCAATGTATAGATCTCCTGCAGCGCTAATTTGTGCATTGGGGCTCGAACCTGAGCCAGTCGTAATATCAAGGGACACGAGGCAAGGCTGTCCGTGCTCGCCGTTACTCTTTGCCCTTTATATTAACCCGTTTTTAAACCTATTGGAGAACAGCTTAGGGGTACAACCATCTAGGTCCGGGCAGGAACAGGTCAATGTTCTAGCATATGCAGATAACGTTGCTGTTGTCTCGCCGGATCCAGCCAAGGCTCTGGTCGAGATTGAACGGCTAGCAACGGTATTTGGGCAGAAGTCTGGTTACAAACTAAACATAGCCAAAACACAAATAATATGCACAAACCAAGCACTATTTACTGACCCCAGGGTTTCGAAGGAGGCAACATATTTGGGGGTCCGTATTAATGCATGCTTGGACAAGATGGTGCACTCGAATTGGGACCCCATGATGCGGAAAATCAAAAGGGAACTAGATCGAATTGAAGGTCTAAATCTGTCTATGGTCGGAAGATGTAATGTCTTAAAGATGAACATCTTACCAAAGATTTTGTATTATTTTAGGTCTGTGCCCTTGGGACTCACGGGAAAACAACTCCAGAAACTGCAATCTATATGTAGCAGTTTTATCTGGGCTAAAGGAAAGCCTAGACGACCTGGGAAATATATGTATTTACCACGATCACGAGGGGGGCTGGGCAGTGCCTAACTTCCTGTTCTACTATTGGGCATGTGATACAATAAGGAAGGGACTGCGGGCTATATTTAAACAGGTCCAGCATACAAGCCCATGTAGAGTTCAAGAAACCGAATGGTATGCTGTTCCTAAAGAATGCAGTAGGTTGATATCAAGTCAGTGATACATAGTTGTAAAATCACGACAGGCAGGAGAACATTTCCTCCTTTCGGAAAAAGACCCTCACACACCCAAGTCACAGGATGTATTGCCTCATCATCGGGTCTGCTCCTTATCGGGTCGGCGCTGCAATACCCGATCGGCGCCCGAATTGGGGCCTCTTAGCGGAGATCTTTATTCCTGATGCCGTAAGATATAGTGTGTGTTTGAGGGTTCTGTGGAAAGTGTAGATGTGGAAAGTGTAAAGGTGAAGTTAAAAATAAGAGGAAGCGATCCACTCAGAATTATTTTAATGAACGTGGTCGCTCTCTTAGTTAAAAAACGTGATTAGTGCACACCCCTCTTATAAAGTATTGGGGATGTGCGCTGAACAGGTCAACATGTTTCTTGCCATTGATTCAAATAGAAGGCAATTCTTCAGGACCATTTAGAATCTAACTACACTTTTTTGGTGGTGGACCCCAATGGTATAATAAAGTGTCCACTCGTACAGCACCCAAAAAAGTGGTACCTGTTAGATTAGAGTCTCAACCTATGAAAAAATAACATAAAAAGTTAATTCAACATCAATTATAATCATTACATTGCTGCTGTGGTGTTCAGTGAGTGAAACTTACTCGTGCTACTAACGCATGCATCACACAGACTTGTTTGTGACCATGCTAGTTGGCTATGATTCAAATAAAAACATTTATTGAAAATGTGTATGTAAATAGCAACCAAAATTTCCAACTTATTTTGTATAAGTAAACACTCACCCTGATAGGGTCAAGTTATTGCTTCATCGTGTACCGGCAGAGTCTAGAACACTGAATAGTACAGTGCCCTTGTCACGAATAAATGAAAAAGATATGAAAATAATTTAGTATTATTATAGTCTGCTATACAAGAGGGCTCACTCTAAGTTAGACCGCCCCCGGTGTGGGGGTATCTGCAATGATGTAATGTGGGCAGGGTCCGTCGGAGCGTCACGGTACCGAGCACAACCCAGTGAAAGACCTTGTCCGTAGAACCTGGATAGGTCAGACAGTGTGGCTGTAACTCGCCTCATGCGCCGACAAACCACCCCAAAACACCAGCAGCGTCCCACATGAGGGAACCAGAACCCGAGGTGTCGTCAGGAGCTCAGGCAAGGTTTTCTTGCCGTGCCCGTTTACCAGTAAGAGGCCATTAAACCATAGGGGTCAATCAGTCCCTCTGATCAAAAACCGGCGCTGCGAAAAGAGCTCAAGCAAGGATTCCTGCCAGGACCACCTCGCAACAACCGGTGATGTAACCCCAAGGACAGGCCAGTCACACCGGTCAATTAAAGTTGAAATTGCCAGAAACCAATGCCGGAACTCCCGGGAAGCGCCCCAGTCTGTATTGCCCATGCTCAACATCCGGAGGAGCAGCTTTACTTTTTTAAAAAACTATTTAGCAGTAAGACTGTTGTATCGCATTAGCGGAATACTCACAATTGTAGTACGCAGCCACTGGCGGGTCTACACCTACCCACAATCTGCCGGTCCCGGGAGGTATACAACAGTGGCGGAGGCGTTTAGTTATACTCCCTGATGACGCGTGCATTGGGCGGCGACTTCCGTGTTAGTGCGAGCTACTGCTAGTGCGTAAACCACTCTCTTCCAAAACAAGGCGCCATCTTAAGGGTGGAAAACTCGATATTATCGGTGATATCAAAGTATGTTACTTTGGTGCCTCTCTGGATATAACGGAGGATGCCATACTGGAAAGGCAGACTAGAATCTAGGCGGCAGTACAACTATGTGAGCCTATATTAATTAATCTAAGAAAATTGTTCGTAAAGTATAGAATGGTCAAAACGGGCTCATGTTAGTACGTACCCTTAGTTTCCCAGAATGGACGTCATCTGGTGAGTGGGAGACTCGAGGTTATCAGGTGGTACCTGGGGGAGCTTATAAAGTGTATTGGATCTGTGTCTCTATTGACACGAAAAGGAGCGCCATATTGGAATAGGCAATTTGAAATCAAGAAGGAAATAAAATAGTGTGAATCTACACACTTATCAAGCCCATAAAGTTATATCATTGGGTTGGAAAGTATATGCATGGCTAAATCCACCTGTGGAATGCATAACACAAGGGGAAATGAAAAAAGAAGAGAAAAATCAAGCTGGAAAACACGAAGGGAATGGCCAGTGGTTAACCCTCCCTGATCGATGAACAAGTTGTCAGAGTTCAACCACAGCTGGTTCCATGCAGATTAATCTCTATATGGTCACAAGATTCATTAAGATGTTATCTGATCAGTGATGCCCATGGGATTTCTTCGTTCAATCCTACCTTGTCCGAGGATAATCTCAGTACCCATCTTTGCTCAATTCTGAAGAGGGTGTCCTTGGTCATGCCCGGATGTGTTTCAAGGACACACCATCTGATTGAGTCTGTCGGATGTTGCATCTGTTCATAGTGGCATGTCATTTTTGTGTTGGTTTTATGACAACGGATATTACTCCGGTGTTCTGTGATACGAGTTCTTATTGATCTGGTAGTCATCCCTATGTAAAGGAGATCACAGGGGCATTTTAGCATGTATATACAGTTAGTAGTGTTACAGTTCGTGTGTCGGTTGATTGTCCATTTAAATCCATTAGGGAATGTAATCTCTTTTGTCATCTTTGTAAAAGGGCAAACACTACAGGAACCACATGGATAGTGTCCCTTCACTGGTGGTAGGTCCCACAGAGATCTTTGTGTGCCCATATCTTGATTTTTGGGTCTAGTATGGACTAACAAATCTTTGAGGTTATTAGTGCGTTTGAAAGCAAACCTAGGGGCTGGAAGGTTGAGATTACCTGTATTCAAAATCCCCCAGTGTTTTTTGATGACATTCTTCACTTGAGTGGAATTGGGTGTAAATGTAGTAACACACGTCAGTTGGTCACTGGGTTCCTTTTGTATGGGTTCCAGCAGACCTTCTCTGTTGTTGTTTCTTGCTCTTTTCAAAGAGCGAGACACATCCCTTTGTGGATATTGTCTCATGCATAAGTGTGTAGCAAGGACCTGTGATTCTTTTTCAAAGTCAGTAATCGTGCTACAGTTCCTTCGTATACGAAGAAACTGTCCAAACGGTAAATTCTGTTTCAAGGCTCTTGGGTGGTGACTGCTGTAAAGTAGCAGGCTATTTTTGTCTGTTGGTTTTCGGTATAGGGTCGTGGTAATACCTCCTCCTCCTAACCTAATCAATAGGTCCAAAAATGGTATTTCAGAATCCGAAATAGTACTGGAGAACCTCAAATGTGGGTTCAATGTATTGATCCACTTACAGAAATCTTCGCACTCAGTGCGATTTCCTTTCCACAGGATCAAGATGTCATCAATGAACCGCTTCCACAGGAGCACACTTGCCAGATGGGGGTTGTTGGCGCAGAGGATCTCCCTTTCCTCAAACGCCGCCATATAAAGGCACGCCAGACTTGGGGCGAATGTGCTGCCCATGGAAGTGCCCTGTGTTTGATGGTATAATTGTTTGTTATATTCAAAGAAATTTTCTGTAAGGGCTAGGAAAGCACATTCGAGTATGAAGGTTACTGGGGTTGGAGAGTTCCACTCTGTGTGACTCAGTGCATCCTCTATTACTTCCAGAGTAGCTTTTTGCGGGATGTTAGTATAGAGTGCCTCAACATCCAGAGTGACTAGTAGGTTCACCTCCTCTGGATGTTGGACCTCCTCAAGTAAGCGGAGCACGTCTGTGGTGTCTTTCACAAACGAAGGAGTATTCCTGACCAAAGGCTGGAGAAAGTGATCACAGAACTTAGAGAGCGGCTCGAGGATCAAGCCGATCCCTGATACAATGGGTCTACCAGGGACTGGAGTGATCCCTTTATGCACTTTAGGCAAGATGTAGAAATAGGGAGTTTTTGGATTATTCTGAGTTAGAAAGGTAGCTTCTTTGTTTGAGACCCAACCCTCAATTTCTGCTGTATGGGTCATAGTGGCAATTATGGTAGTGAGCCGTGGTGTAGGGTCATCTCTAATGGGTGTGTAATATTTACGATCACTCAATTGGCGCAAGCATTCCCTGTCATAGTCAGTGGTGGACATGATGACAGTTGCCCCACCCTTATCAGCCTGTTTGATGATGATTGAGGGGTCATCTGATAGTGCCTTAACTGCAGCCTGTTCATCGGATGATAGGTTGTGAAAAGGAATAGGCGCAGTATGGTTCTGAAGATCAGTAAGGACTGCTTGCTCAAAAGTTAGGATTTCATGGGGAACCATTCCACTATTAGGTGTAAAAGTGGAGGGGTTACGTAACCCAGAATCCTCCTCTGGTGGTCTTAGTCTATCCTGAAAAAAGGCCTTCAAGCGTATTTTTCTGAAGAAGCCATGCATCTCGCAAGTGTCGCGGAATTTGTCATTTTTTGGAGTGGGAACAAACCCCAATCCTTTCTGTAGTACCGCCTCTTCCGTTGGACTGAGGGGTCTAGGAGAGAGATTGATTACTAAACTCTCCTGCCTCTTGTCTGGCTCCTTGTTTCCATTGAAAGTGTTGATTGATCTTGCCACTGTACTGTTTTTTGGTGACCTTTTCTGCGCCCTTTTCCTCTGCCCCAACCTCTGCCCAAAAAAGAAGGTGCATTGCCTTGTTGAGGAAATGGAGGCGGTCCATGATGGTACATAGGGTATTGCCAAAATTGGGGTCCCTGAAATTGGGGTCCTTGATGATGTGGTCCCTGATAAGGCGGTGGACCATATAGGGGATACGTATGACGCGTATTCTGTCGGATGTTTCTATTATTCCAGCTCCCGTTGCTCGAGTCACTATCGGAGGAGCTTCTTCTAGAAGGATTCGAACTCTCATCCGAAGAATACGACCCCCAGGTGTGATATAATCTGCCCTCAGATATGGATATATTTTTTCCTTGTCAAATTTGGTAATATCTTTCTGAAGCTTAGCAATTTTCTGCTTCATCAAGTACTCTTTATTATCCGTAATTTCTGCATTAATCTCTGCTAATTTGGTCTTGAACACAGTGGTTTGGACAGTCACCTTAATTGCCCCCTCTGCAGTCTGGATCCTTATTAATAATGCATCTGCAATCCTCTTTGCAGTATTGATGATAAGGATGAGCCAATCCCTAGTGCATTTCCATGCAACTAGGGACCACTCTTTTTTAAAAACCGCATCTTCGAGAAATAGACGAGGGAAATTGTTGACCAAAAGGCCATTAGGGGCTATATTAGCCCGTAGATATTCTGTCATCATGGCCCCGTGTAACGTAATTTTAAGCCATTCACGCTTCATGGTGGATAGGGAGGTCCAGTCTTCTGACTGGCTCCCAGAAGCGGAACTACCATCAACCCCCAATAGGGACGGTGTTTTAAGAATCTCGGTTGCCATATCATCGCCAAAACTAAGTCCCTGATACTCATCCATCTTAATGGTTATGAAGTATTAGATAACTGTTAAAAAGGGGGTTACGGGAAAAATTATTTCCAGTGTCCCTGTGATGGGCCAGGGGAACCGTTTAGTATCTCCCTGGTAACCTGAAATCAAATACGTCCCACGGGGGTCACCCGTGCAGAAATGTGATACAATAAGGAAGGGACTGCGGGCTATATTTAAACAGGTCCAGCATACAAGCCCATGTAGAGTTCAAGAAACCGAATGGTATGCTGTTCCTAAAGAATGCAGTAGGTTGATATCAAGTCAGTGATACATAGTTGTAAAATCACGACAGGCAGGAGAACATTTCCTCCTTTCGGAAAAGACCCTCACACACCCAAGTCACAGGATGTATTGCCTCATCATCGGGTCTGCTCCTTATCGGGTCGGCGCTGCAATACCCGATCGGCGCCCGAATTGGGGCCTCTTAGCGGAGATCTTTATTCCTGATGCCGTAAGATATAGTGTGTGTTTGAGGGTTCTGTGGAAAGTGTAGATGTGGAAAGTGTAAAGGTGAAGTTAAAAATAAGAGGAAGCGATCCACTCAGAATTATTTTAATGAACGTGGTCGCTCTCTTAGTTAAAAAACGTGATTAGTGCACACCCCTCTTATAAAGTATTGGGGATGTGCGCTGAACAGGTCAACATGTTTCTTGCCATTGATTCAAATAGAAGGCAATTCTTCAGGACCATTTAGAATCTAACTACACTTTTTTGGTGGTGGACCCCAATGGTATAATAAAGTGTCCACTCGTACAGCACCCAAAAAAGTGGTACCTGTTAGATTAGAGTCTCAACCTATGAAAAAATAACATAAAAAGTTAATTCAACATCAATTATAATCATTACATTGCTGCTGTGGTGTTCAGTGAGTGAAACTTACTCGTGCTACTAACGCATGCATCACACAGACTTGTTTGTGACCATGCTAGTTGGCTATGATTCAAATAAAAACATTTATTGAAAATGTGTATGTAAATAGCAACCAAAATTTCCAACTTATTTTGTATAAGTAAACACTCACCCTGATAGGGTCAAGTTATTGCTTCATCGTGTACCGGCAGAGTCTAGAACACTGAATAGTACAGTGCCCTTGTCACGAATAAATGAAAAAGATATGAAAATAATTTAGTATTATTATAGTCTGCTATACAAGAGGGCTCACTCTAAGTTAGACCGCCCCCGGTGTGGGGGTATCTGCAATGATGTAATGTGGGCAGGGTCCGTCGGAGCGTCACGGTACCGAGCACAACCCAGTGAAAGACCTTGTCCGTAGAACCTGGATAGGTCAGACAGTGTGGCTGTAACTCCCCTCATGCGCCGACAAACCACCCCAAAACACCAGCAGCGTCCCACATGAGGGAACCAGAACCAGAGGTGTCGTCAGGAGCTCAGGCAAGGTTTTCTTGCCGTGCCCGTTTACCAGTAAGAGGCCATTAAACCATAGGGGTCAATCAGTCCCTCTGATCAAAAACCGGCGCTGCGAAAAGAGCTCAAGCAAGGATTCCTGCCAGGACCACCTCGCAACAACCGGTGATGTAACCCCAAGGACAGGCCAGTCACACCGGTCAATTAAAGTTGAAATTGCCAGAAACCAATGCCGGAACTCCCGGGAAGCGCCCCAGTCTGTATTGCCCATGCTCAACATCCGGAGGAGCAGCTTTACTTTTTTAAAAAACTATTTAGCAGTAAGACTGTTGTATCGCATTAGCGGAATACTCACAATTGTAGTACGCAGCCACTGGCGGGTCTACACCTACCCACAATCTGCCGGTCCCGGGAGGTATACAACAGTGGCGGAGGCGTTTAGTTATACTCCCTGATGACGCGTGCATTGGGCGGCGACTTCCGTGTTAGTGCGAGCTACTGCTAGTGCGTAAACCACTCTCTTCCAAAACAAGGCGCCATCTTAAGGGTGGAAAACTCGATATTATCGGTGATATCAAAGTATGTTGCTTTGGTGCCTCTCTGGATATAACGGAGGATGCCATACTGGAAAGGCAGACTAGAATCTAGACGGCAGTACAACTATGTGAGCCTATATTAATTAATCTAAGAAAATTGTTCGTAAAGTATAGAATGGTCAAAACGGGCTCATGTTAGTACGTACCCTTAGTTTCCCAGAATGGACGTCATCTGGTGAGTGGGAGACTCGAGGTTATCAGGTGGTACCTGGGGGAGCTTATAAAGTGTATTGGATCTGTGTCTCTATTGACACGAAAAGGAGCGCCATATTGGAATAGGCAATTTGAAATCAAGAAGGAAATAAAATAGTGTGAATCTACACACTTATCAAGCCCATAAAGTTATATCATTGGGTTGGAAAGTATATGCATGGCTAAATCCACCTGTGGAATGCATAACACAAGGGGAAATGAAAAAAGAAGAGAAAAATCAAGCTGGAAAACACGAAGGGAATGGCCAGTGGTTAACCCTCCCTGATCGATGAACAAGTTGTCAGAGTTCAACCACAGCTGGTTCCATGCAGATTAATCTCTATATGGTCACAAGATTCATTAAGATGTTATCTGATCAGTGATTCCCATGGGATTTCTTCGTTCAATCCTACCTTGTCCGAGGATAATCTCAGTACCCATCTTTGCTCAATTCTGAAGAGGGTGTCCTTGGTCATGCCCGGATGTGTTTCAAGGACACACCATCTGATTGAGTCTGTCGGATGTTGCATCTGTTCATAGTGGCATGTCATTTTTGTGTTGGTTTTATGACAACGGATATTACTCCGGTGTTCTGTGATACGAGTTCTTATTGATCTGGTAGTCATCCCTATGTAAAGGAGATCACAGGGGCATTTTAGCATGTATATACAGTTAGTAGTGTTACAGTTCGTGTGTCGGTTGATTGTCCATTTAAATCCATTAGGGAATGTAATCTCTTTTGTCATCTTTGTAAAAGGGCAAACACTACAGGAACCACATGGATAGTGTCCCTTCACTGGTGGTAGGTCCCACAGAGATCTTTGTGTGCCCATATCTTGATTTTTGGGTCTAGTATGGACTAACAAATCTTTGAGGTTATTAGTGCGTTTGAAAGCAAACCTAGGGGCTGGAAGGTTGAGATTACCTGTATTCAAAATCCCCCAGTGTTTTTTGATGACATTCTTCACTTGAGTGGAATTGGGTGTAAATGTAGTAACACACGTCAGTTGGTCACTGGGTTCCTTTTGTATGGGTTCCAGCAGACCTTCTCTGTTGTTGTTTCTTGCTCTTTTCAAAGAGCGAGACACATCCCTTTGTGGATATTGTCTCATGCATAAGTGTGTAGCAAGGACCTGTGATTCTTTTTCAAAGTCAGTAATCGTGCTACAGTTCCTTCGTATACGAAGAAACTGTCCAAACGGTAAATTCTGTTTCAAGGCTCTTGGGTGGTGACTGCTGTAAAGTAGCAGGCTATTTTTGTCTGTTGGTTTTCGGTATAGGGTCGTGGTAATACCTCCTCCTCCTAACCTAATCAATAGGTCCAAAAATGGTATTTCAGAATCCGAAATAGTACTGGAGAACCTCAAATGTGGGTTCAATGTATTGATCCACTTACAGAAATCTTCGCACTCAGTGCGATTTCCTTTCCACAGGATCAAGATGTCATCAATGAACCGCTTCCACAGGAGCACACTTGCCAGATGGGGGTTGTTGGCGCAGAGGATCTCCCTTTCCTCAAACGCCGCCATATAAAGGCACGCCAGACTTGGGGCGAATGTGCTGCCCATGGAAGTGCCCTGTGTTTGATGGTATAATTGTTTGTTATATTCAAAGAAATTTTCTGTAAGGGCTAGGAAAGCACATTCGAGTATGAAGGTTACTGGGGTTGGAGAGTTCCACTCTGTGTGACTCAGTGCATCCTCTATTACTTCCAGAGTAGCTTTTTGCGGGATGTTAGTATAGAGTGCCTCAACATCCAGAGTGACTAGTAGGTTCACCTCCTCTGGATGTTGGACCTCCTCAAGTAAGCGGAGCACGTCTGTGGTGTCTTTCACAAACGAAGGAGTATTCCTGACCAAAGGCTGGAGAAAGTGATCACAGAACTTAGAGAGTGGCTCGAGGATCGAGCCGATCCCTGATACAATGGGTCTACCAGGGACTGGAGTGATCCCTTTATGCACTTTAGGCAAGATGTAGAAATAGGGAGTTTTTGGATTATTCTGAGTTAGAAAGGTAGCTTCTTTGTTTGAGACCCAACCCTCAATTTCTGCTGTATGGGTCATAGTGGCAATTATGGTAGTGAGCCGTGGTGTAGGGTCATCTCTAATGGGTGTGTAATATTTACGATCACTCAATTGGCGCAAGCATTCCCTGTCATAGTCAGTGGTGGACATGATGACAGTTGCCCCACCCTTATCAGCCTGTTTGATGATGATTGAGGGGTCATCTGATAGTGCCTTAACTGCAGCCTGTTCATCGGATGATAGGTTGTGAAAAGGAATAGGCGCAGTATGGTTCTGAAGATCAGTAAGGACTGCTTGCTCAAAAGTTAGGATTTCATGGGGAACCATTCCACTATTAGGTGTAAAAGTGGAGGGGTTACGTAACCCAGAATCCTCCTCTGGTGGTCTTAGTCTATCCTGAAAAAAGGCCTTCAAGCGTATTTTTCTGAAGAAGCCATGCATCTCGCAAGTGTCGCGGAATTTGTCATTTTTTGGAGTGGGAACAAACCCCAATCCTTTCTGTAGTACCGCCTCTTCCGTTGGACTGAGGGGTCTAGGAGAGAGATTGATTACTAAACTCTCCTGCCTCTTGTCTGGCTCCTTGTTTCCATTGAAAGTGTTGATTGATCTTGCCACTGTACTGTTTTTTGGTGACCTTTTCTGCGCCCTTTTCCTCTGCCCCAACCTCTGCCCAAAAAGAAGGTGCATTGCCTTGTTGAGGAAATGGAGGCGGTCCATGATGGTACATAGGGTATTGCCAAAATTGGGGTCCCTGAAATTGGGGTCCTTGATGATGTGGTCCCTGATAAGGCGGTGGACCATATAGGGGATACGTATGACGCGTATTCTGTCGGATGTTTCTATTATTCCAGCTCCCGTTGCTCGAGTCACTATCGGAGGAGCTTCTTCTAGAAGGATTCGAACTCTCATCCGAAGAATACGACCCCCAGGTGTGATATAATCTGCCCTCAGATATGGATATATTTTTTCCTTGTCAAATTTGGTAATATCTTTCTGAAGCTTAGCAATTTTCTGCTTCATCAAGTACTCTTTATTATCCGTAATTTCTGCATTAATCTCTGCTAATTTGGTCTTGAACACAGTGGTTTGGACAGTCACCTTAATTGCCCCCTCTGCAGTCTGGATCCTTATTAATAATGCATCTGCAATCCTCTTTGCAGTATTGATGATAAGGATGAGCCAATCCCTAGTGCATTTCCATGCAACTAGGGACCACTCTTTTAAAAACCGCATCTTCGAGAAATAGACGAGGAAATTGTTGACCAAAAGGCCATTAGGGGCTATATATTGGGCATGCCTACTTCAGCACATGGGAATCTTATTGGTTGGGGAGGGAGAAGTTAAGGAAGCTGAGTCCCCGCATATCTTTCAAATGCTTCTAGGACCAGAAGCTGAGAGGGGCTTTTTTCAGAATCTGGAGCCCAGTTACTACAAGAAAACCCGTTTTAAAGTGGTTCAAGCTGTTCATAAGGTATGGCTCCAGGTCTGGAGGCATCTACAGATAAGCCGGATTAACTTTTATACGCCTACCTCTTCTTCAGCTTTGCTTCCATCTATCTTTCAGGACACCACAATGGTCAGATGGAGGCGAAAGGGTATCCTGACCCTGGGAGACTCGGTGGATAATTGAGGTATTAGGTCCTATTCGTCATTGGTTTCCGAATTTGACCTTCCCAAGAAGGATTTCTTTAAATACCTGCAGATTCGGGATTACTTACTAAAAAGGGCGGATGTGGAATGTCTGGCTCATAAAAACAACCTTTTAGAGGCAGTTAGGGGACATGGAAAGATAGGCGTTTTATATCAAAGTATTATTGAAGTGCAATCTGATGATGTGGAGGCACAGAACCTAAAATGGAACACCAGACTATCCCAGGGAGGGAATATTTTTGAAGAGTCTATTGTTCTGGCCGAAAAGCTCTTGGTATCCTCCAGTCTTAAAACACAGCACTATAAAACAATGTTTAATCTATACTACACACCTGCAAAAATTGTGCGATGGGGCGGGCTAAATGATGGCAAATGCACGCGGTGCGGGATGGATCAGGCTGATAGTCTACACATGTTTTTTACTTGTCCAGAGCTGAGACAACTGATTAGCAGGATGGAGGCTTTCCTGACGGAGGTTACAGGGGCACAAACCATGATAACATCTACTGTAATGCTGCTGGGAGTTTTGGAAGGCGCAATGGCCAATCGTGAGATGTATAAATTTAGATACTTAATATTTATAGCAGTAGCTGTGGCCAGATTATGTATAGCATCATTGTGGCGGCAGAAAGAGCCACCTTCCTTCGAGATGTGGAGAGGAAGGCCATATGACGGCTGCAATTTGGAACATAGCCTACATGCCCTTAAGGGCCCACAGAAACGGAGACTGGGAATAGAGATATGGGGTGCTTTAATCGACCACCTGGCGCCTATAATAGTTTAACGGTCACAGATGTATGTTTTGTGTTGCCATGTCCTCGTGCTCTTTTTTTCCCTGTCTCTATGCCCTGTTACTTTTGGGGTATATAAGAACTGATATACATGTATCTATGGTGGCTATAATGGGAGGAAAGCCTGGACTATTATGACCATAGACAAATTATAATGAATGTATATGCTCTTGTTTTTACTTTTTTTTTTCTTTCTTCTTCCTCCCCTTCTCCTGACTTCGATTAAATATATGCTGGTTGCTATACCATGTTTGGTAAATGTATAGTATCGGTTATTGGCTTACCAATAAATAAAAAATAAAAAAAATGTTTGGTTACAGATGAGCTCGGCTACCGTGAGTCTTGGCTAAGGTACTCGGTTCATTCTCGGTAAAAAAAACACTGCTTGCCATTCAACTTTTTTTTTTGTTCCTCATCTTGAAGAACATAGCTGCCAAGTTTTAAGGCTGCTTATGTGTGACATTTCTATGCTTGTGCCGTGCTAATGTGTGACATTTTCATCTCTTTTGTGTGACACTTTGTGTGACTAATCACGATATGCCAGTAGACATATTGCCCTAGCTTGTAAGATCTATCAAGTCCAAGCACATCAACTGTGTCTAATAGAAGCAGAAAATATCCGAGCTCAAATGACCATGATTTCCCCATTCGTGGATGCGGGATTCCTCTACCAACACTTTCTTCTGGCCCCTGCCAGCCTCCGAGACTGCCATCGCTCCATCCCTCCAGGTTCCCGCAGCGATTGATTTCCTTTCAAACTCCAGTAGCAATTCTCTCCCTCCACGCACCATCAGTTTTTCTGCCTTCTGCAGCACTCTCATTTACTACCCTGCTTTCAGGATCTTGAATATTCGACGGACCCCATCATCCAGATTCTAGCAGCATCCTCTCTCTCCTCTGAATCAGTCCTCCACATATGCTCCTGTAGTATTCTTTGAAGCATGCCCCCCTTCAACCCGTACCAGTACCATTGGTACCAATGGTACCAGTACCATTGACTCCATTTTGGAATATGCAGTATCCCTTTACTTTAGTCACAACTCATTACACTTCAGACTTCTGAAGCAGCCCTTCCCTTTGAGTGTTATTAGCACTTCCTGAGCTCAGTCTCCTGTAACTGTTCCTTTGGGTCCCTCCGCTACCCCCTTTATTTAAGTACATAAGACACCATTACTCTCAATCTTCAAGCTCTGCTCCCCAATGCCTTCTCTCAGAACAGAACACTGGTATAACCGGTAGGTGGCAGAATGTCAAGTGCAGCAACTAACGCCAGTCCTGTGTTTTAACCTAGAGCACTTTGCATTCTGGGGCTGTAGTTTAATTTTTGTAATGATATATAGGTGTTTAAAATCTTAACTTGAAAAGTGCTGTCAGTTAAATAGCACGAGCTGACTGAATGTGCAATTTAGCTTCTAATGGAGATCAATCACCCCATCGTTCCTTCAGTGCTAGTGTCAAGAGCACTTGCTCCTGAAACTTCAGCAGTACACAGAAGCATGCAGCAGACATGCGAATTCATTACTGGGCGTGGCTGGACAATGCAAATTTAAGAAAAGAGTATTCGTGTAGTTATTTATTGTTTTTCCTAAGTTGCTTTAGTGTCCATGTGCACTCATCTTCAGTAAAGAACCGTGTGACACCCTTCCTTGTTTACCTTTCGGGGTCCTCCCCCCCACACTGTAATTAGCCTTAGAAAAAAAAACAGAAGTCATATCTCGCCTGTATCTGCAGGTTTCTGCTCGAGTTGATCACTCGGGTCAATGTATTTTTCTAGTTGTGTCTCTGGATTTTGGTCAGCAAGGATTCTGATGGTCTGTCAGGGACTGTCCGGGACTATGTGGGGAACACAGTCAGGGACTTGGGCAAGGACTGGGAACTGGGTAGAAAACGTACACATAAAGAGGAGTACAGCGCTGCCCAGGATCATACAGGGAGTCAGAGGAGAAAAATGGATCCAAAGGGGAAGCCTGTAGAAGTGAACAAGATGGGTAAGACTCAGAAAGGAAGGGCACGCATGAGGCAATTTAGCTTTCAGAAAAACTACACCCAGGACGAATGTGCAAGACATATATATGAAACAACATTAACAATAAAGGGGAGTGTGGGGTAAAGCACTCAGGAGCTCCACACGGTAAGATTGAAGCTCAGTAAGTTTCTTACCCACAATTACTGTTACAGATACTGACTGCAAATACCCACATGTAGGATATGCATGCAAAGGCAGGGTCTGTGGAGCTTATACCTATGGTGATGTTATAAATGTAACTCAAAGACAATACTCACAGTGAACAAGAAACACCACCTAGGTAGTCAGCTGTGCCCACGGATCCTGGCGATCAAACAGGAACACGCAAGGCAGTAACAGCAAGGGGTAGAACTAAACACAAGCACAATAGACAAGGAGCTAGCAAGGAGGAGTGCTTAACAGGAAAGGAAGGAAATCACTGGGCACACTTGGCAGAAAGCAGGTAACAAACATACAAGGTAACAGAAGCAAGACAGCAGAAATAGAAAGACCGCAAACTAGGAACTGGAACCAATGAATTGGGAAGAAAGGCAGGGACTGGAAAGGGATATACAGAAGGGGAAGCTACAAGGGTATACTAGAATAGTGCAGGTTAAGAAATCAAGAAAACAAAGTAGCATAGAAAGGCAGAGCTGGGGCAGGAACAAGAACTGAGCTAAAGCTCAGGAGTCTAGGTAGCCCTGCAGGCAGTGCTGGTTCAGGAGCAGGGAATTAACTACAGCTCAGGAAACAAGGAGTCAAGAGAGCACTGCAAGCAATGCAAATCAGGAACAAGAAATAGCTGAAGACCAGGACCAGGAACAATAGCAAAGAATAACTAGCTCAGGAACTCAGGAAACAAGAGCACTGCAGGCAGTGCTAATTCAGGTACAAGGAATAGCTATAGCTCAGGAACTCAGGAAACAAGGTAGCACTGCAAGCAGTGCTAATTCAGGAGAAGGGAAACTGCTGCAGTTCAGGAACAAGGAATACTAAGGCTCAGGGTAGCACTGCAGGCAGTGCTAATTCAGGAACAAGGAAAACAGCAGCAGGTCAGGAACAAGGCATAACTAAAGCTCAGGAAACACTGGAAACAATAGCAAAAGCTCAGGGAGCACTGGAAACAAGGATCGGTCTCACCGGTAAACAGCTACAATGACCAACCCTGGGCTGAAGGGAGCTGGGGCTTAAAAGAGCTCACAGTAATCACATGCATCAGGTGTGAGCAGGCTAGCAGCAGCCAGCCACAGGTGAGCTGAATTCCTCCACCCATCCTTGGCCTGCAGGGGTGGAGACAAAGCAGTGAGCAGGGGATTATAGGTAATGGAGTTTCAGGCATGAGTAGGCTGGCTTCAAATATAAGCAGGCTGGCTTTCACAAAACCCGGCATGGATTGGGAATGGATGTCAATTCCCAATAAGTGTCCAAATGGCTGGAAGTCAGGATATGCATGCAGGGGAGGGTCTGGAAGCTTATTAGAAGACTGGAAAGTCCCACTATGCGGCCCCCTGGTGGTGGGTACGAGAGCACAGGGAGAAAATCGTGACAGTACTCCCCCTCCAAAGACCGTCTCCCGGAGTCTGGAACTGGATCCAAAGCCTTTGCTCCTAAGAATTAAGTCAATTTCCATTATAGATTCAGTGCACGCTATCAGAGGACTGAAGGTAAATTGTGATGTTCTGGAGGGTTGGATAATAGTCTGTAAATTAACAGCAGTATTGAAGGTAGAACTGGAAGAGTCCAAATCCAGTGACAGGGGCTTAGAAGCCTGCATTAAAGGTGTTTGAAGTCCTGATGATGACAGGCTAGAGTAGCACTCTGAAAACAAAGGCAGATTGACTGTAGGGTCAAAAGCAGATAATGGATTGGCAGGAGGCACAGAGGTCAAAGGCAAACTGGCTGAAAATGAAGGAGGTGATAGGAAGCAGACCTGAAGTTCTGGCCCCGGAGGAAAACATACAAAAGATACACATGCAGGAGACTTAGGAAGCAGGTATGCAGGAGACCCAGGCCCTAGAGGCTTACATGTTGAGAGTTTTGTCTCTGGTGCTGGAGGTTCAGTCTCTGAATGTATATGTATTGAGACCTCTGAAGGCTGGGAAACTGGAAGCACAGGGTCAAAAAGTTGGCAAAATAAAGGCTGAAGGCAGGGAGCCTGGAAGCTCTGGTGCTGGAGGCAGGGAGCCTGGAAGCTCTGGTGCTGGAGGCAGGGAGCCTGGAAGCTCTGGTGCTGGAGGCAGGGAGCCTGGAAGCTCTGGTGCTGGAGGCAGGGAGCCTGGAAGCTCTGGTGCTGGAGGCAGGCGGCCTGGAAGCTCTGGTGCTGGAGGCAGGCGGCCTGGAGGTTCTGGTGCTGGAGGCAGGCGGCCTGGAGGTTCTGGCTCTGTAGACATGCTCTTTGGAAGCTCTGGCTCCATAAACAGACTTTTAGGAGGCGCCGGCTCTATAAGCAAATTGGTTGGAGGCTCAGTAGGCAGGCAGGCCAGAGGTGTGGACTCAGTAGGCAGGCAGACTGAAGGCTGAAGTTCCGTAGGTAGGCCGGCTGAGGACTCGGGCTCTGAAGGAAGGTAGTCTGGAGGCCCCGGTACTGATAGCAGGTAGGCTGCAGGCTCGGGCTCAGATGGCAGGCCAGCTGAGGATTCTGGAGATTCTGAAAGCAGACAAGCTGATGGCATAGGGGCACAAGGATGATAGGCTTCTAATTCTGGAAAGGGCGATAGCCCTTGAACAGTAGATTCCTTGTTGTCAGTAGTGAAATCTTCACAGTTGCTTTGCACATTAAAACACGCTGAAGTTATTTCTTCGGGATGGCTCAGAATAGTGCTTGTCTTAGCGTCTGTGATGAGCAGACTCCCTTTACCATTTGGCAGTTCACATGTCTTAGTCAGAGCAAACAGGCAAGAGATCACTTGGTCTTTGGAAATATTCTCATTTTCTTCTGCATTAGAAGGTGGTACAGGTGCATCAGAGCATACAGTACTATCATTTTCTGACTTTTCAACATGTGGTGTGCTTGAAGGCAAAACAGAGGAGTTAGAAAATTCAGAATTCAAACAAATACTTTCTTTAACTGCACTTTGAGACATGGTACTATGGCTGTTCTGAGTGGAATCCGAGTGATCAGCCACAGGATTATTTACACAATTACTGGACCAGCTCTGAGGGGACCGCAAAATAGTGCGCAAGGTTTCATTCTCTATTTCTAAGGAGGCTAACATAGAAGCTGAAAAGTAGTCTTGTACCAGGGTTTTAGATTCCCACTTGAACTCTGGGTTATAGTTTTTTAACAGAGTCTGAAACATTTTATTCTCTTGTTGCAATTCCAAAACCCTTGATTCAAATATATCCTGTGAAGATTGTAGATCTTTTTCTACAAGGACAGCGGTAGACTTTGAAACTTCACAACAATCAACAGAACTAATCCTTGGATTTTGTTCAAACTTGCTACTAGCTGTCTGTGTTTTAATAGGTCTTCTCTCTCTTTTGGCAAACTGATCACAGTTTACTTTGAAAGTAGTATTTAACAAGGTCCCTCTAGTATCCGGTGTTGTGATCTTTACTGGACTACAAGACTGGGTAACATTATCTGAAAGGAAAACAGAGGTTATGAAATGAATCTGCTCTTTCTTTGGCTACTGTGTGGTTAAACATGCTTTAACTGGGGTCATTGAACTACCAGTTTGGTAAGATGCTGATAAATACTGTGTCTGGAAAATGTCTTCAAAGAAAACATTGTCTTGACAGGGGTCTCTAAGTTACAAACTTCAGAAAAATTTCCCTTAATAGTACCACTCTCTAAATTGCTATTTTGTCTTTCTGCTGCTAACCAGGTTTGCAGAAATTCGTTTTCATCCTGTAAGTCACTGGCTGTCATCAGGTGAGGATCAGGTTTACAGATTGAATGAAAATCTAACATAGAAGGATCAGCCAACCACAGGGAATAATATTCATATAGACGTAAAAGTCTATTTTGTGCCATGAATCGATCTCTAGAGTCCAAGGACTTTTGAATATGTTGTATAGAACTGTACTGCTTAGGTAATGGATGTCTGCCAACATGCGCAGACTTTCTGGATCTGACACTAAACATCTTGGCAAGAACTGACTGGGTGAGCTCTGAGAAAAAGTGGTAGCTAACTGAATGCAAAGAAACCTCACAAGTGACCCTGGAAATGTGGGTTGGTCATTCTGTCAGGGACTGTCCGGGACTATGTGGGGAACACAGTCAGGGACTTGGGCAAGGACTGGGAACTGGGTAGAAAACGTACACATAAAGAGGAGTACAGCGCTGCCCAGGATCATACAGGGAGTCAGAGGAGAAAAATGGATCCAAAGAGGAAGCCTGAAGAAGTGAACAAGATGGGTAAGACTCAGAAAGGAAGGGCACGCATGAGGCAATTTAGCTTTCAGAAAAACTACACCCAGGACGAATGTGCAAGACATATATATGAAACAACATTAACAATAAAGGGGAGTGTGGGGTAAAGCACTCAGGAGCTCCACACGGTAAGATTGAAGCTCAGTAAGTTTCTTACCCACAATTACTGTTACAGATACTGACTTCAAATACCCACATGTAGGATATGCATGCAAAGGCAGGGTCTGTGGAGCTTATACCTATGGTGATGTTATAAATGTAACTCAAAGACAATACTCACAGTGAACAAGAAACACCACCTAGGTAGTCAGCTGTGCCCACGGATCCTGGCGATCAAACAGGAACACGCAAGGCAGTAACAGCAAGGGGTAGAACTAAACACAAGCACAATAGACAAGGAGCTAGCAAGGAGGAGTGCTTAACAGGAAAGGGAGGAAATCACTGGGCACACTTGGCAGAAAGCAGGTAACAAACATACAAGGTAACAGAAGCAAGACAGCAGAAATAGAAAGACTGCAAACTAGGAACTGGAACCAATGAATTGGGAAGAAAGGCAGGGACTGGAAAGGGATATACAGAAGGGGAAGCTACAAGGGTATACTAGAATAGTGCAGGTTAAGAAATCAAGAAAACAAAGTAGCATAGAAAGGCAGAGCTGGGGCAGGAACAAGAACTGAGCTAAAGCTCAGGAGTCTAGGTAGCCCTGCAGGCAGTGCTGGTTCAGGAGCAGGGAATTAGCTACAGCTCAGGAAACAAGGAGTCAAGAGAGCACTGCAAGCAATGCAAATCAGGAACAAGAAATAGCTGAAGCCCAGGACCAGGAGCAAAGAATAACTAGCTCAGGAACTCAGGAAACAAGAGCACTGCAGGCAGTGCTAATTCAGGTACAAGGAATAGCTATAGCTCAGGAACTCAGGAAACAAGGTAGCACTGCAAGTAGTGCTAATTCAGGAGAAGGGAAACTGCTGCAGTTCAGGAACAAGGAATACTAAGGCTCAGGGGTCAGGGTAGCACTGCAGGCAGTGCCAATTCAGGAACAAGGAAAACAGCAGCAGGTCAGGAACAAGGCATAACTAAAGCTCAGGAAACACTGGAAACAATAGCAAAAGCTCAGGGAGCACTGGAAACAAGGATCGGTCTCACCGGTAAACCGCTACAATGACCAACCCTGGGCTGAAGGGAGCTGGGGCTTAAAAGAGCTCACAGTAAACACATGCATCAGGTGTGAGCAGGCTAGCAGCAGCCAGCCACAGGTGAGCTGAATTCCTCCACCCATCCTTGGCCTGCAGGGGTGGAGACAAAGCAGTGAGCAGGGGATTATAGGTAATGGAGTTTCAGGCATGAGTAGGCTGGCTTCAAATATAAGCAGGCTGGCTTTCACAAAACCCGGCATGGATTGGGAATGGATGTCAATTCCCAATAAGTGTCCAAATGGCTGGAAGTCAGGATATGCATGCAGGGGAGGGTCTGGAAGCTTATTAGAAGACTGGAAAGTCCCACTATGCGGCCCCCTGGTGGTGGGTACGAGAGCACAGGGAGCAAATCGTGACATGGTCATTCAGGTGGAGGGTAGGGGGAGGTGAAGGGAGAGGGGCGGGCTAGGGTCAGTCAAAATCTTCATTATTTTCCCGATGCTTAAAGGGGATATCCCATGTTTTGAAGGTGCCATCTGTCTCTCGGGCTTCCAAAGCCACAGACAGCTGCAGGTGAAGAACTTTCTCCACGTTCACAACTGCCAGCGTAGACGTGCCCAGCTCACATGGCGTGTTCCAAGGCAGTGTGTGAATGTAAATGCCAGTAGAGATGCCCGTTTGTGAAACCGAGGTTTAACTAAATAATGTGGGGTGCGGTAAGCCCCCAGACTGGACCAATATGTAGACTGACTGACTTTGGCCCTGTTGTCAGATGCTCCCCGAGTGCAAAGTTTGTTCTCTGTTTATGGGGGTTGTTTCAATCATATGTCTGAGAGCACGAAGCCTCTTGAGGACAATAACTTGGTTTAATTCAGCTTCTCAGCAGTCACAGCAGGGCCAGAGTGGCTCTCTGTACTGGGACGATGGCTCTCCATATAGCACATTCAGCAAAGTGAAACATTGGGCAGCTCAAGTGGTAGCCAGCAGCACAGTATCCATCTGCGCTGTAACCATTCTGAGCTACTTGTGACAGCTTCTTATATCATGCTGGCAGCACCTTAATGCAGATTGTCATGCATTCAGACCTCAGTTGCAACAATTTTTATTACACATTTCTGACAGTTGGCACATTGTGAGCAATGTTGCTGCTCAGTTCATAGAGCTCTGAAATGCGTGACAATAAAGTGTCAAGTGTGGGAATGCGGTAATAATGACTAATTTGCGTTAGTCTGACCCCAGATGAGTGACACATGGCACAGCAGCTCCTCTTGACTAAAAGCGTTCCCACGGGCTGAATTTCCTGGGTTTATGCCACTCAGGCCCTCACTACGAGATTCTTAATTACCTGATGCATTAAAAACACATCTGGTATTTGAGTCTGTGTGATTAAGTGTTTTTCCCCGAGTTCTGCGTGAATTGGAATTGCTGGGTGTGGATCCGCACTTGGTGTGTTTGGATGTGATTTTTCTGCACCTTTTAATTCCAGATGACATACAATCGCTTGCAGAAATAACGCATATGCACAAGTTTGACCTTTCAGTTAGAATCACAGGACACATAGGAAATACACAACTCTAGTGCACAAAAAAACTTGACTCAAGAAACATCATACAGTGGATGTTTGAGAGCCTGACGCACATCTCCTGCAGCAGACATTGGAGAAAACAAGAGACAGCTATTTAGTTATTGCAGGTGCAAGGTGAAGTGTCAACACAACCAATTGCCATCCTCTCACCTGGAGAGAGATTTGTTTGGGGGAGAATCTTTAAAAACAATATTTTTTATTGACGTTTTCATGACGTTTTCATGAAATATATCACATGAACGAATATTAGGCCAGAGAGGTGCAGCAAATTCCCATCAATTGCCTGTCCAAAACAATGACAATGCACAACCTCCAACCCCCAAAACTGACAAGGCCCAACATTAGCGTAGTGGCAAACGAACACATCGAACAGCAAACAGAAATATTAGCGGACATTAACCCAATGGCTTTGCCCCTTCTTGTTTCAGCGTTACTACTTCCAGCACCTCTTCTAAGGAATAATACTATATCCACTTGCCCCAGACTTTCTGGAATTTTCATGGGCAGCCTATGCTAGAGTATGTGACCTTCTCCGCCATCATATACATATCTATCCCTTTTTTCCACTCCTGTAGAGTGAGACATTCTCCCGATCCCCAGTGGCGAGCCACGTCTCTCTTTGCCACTGCTAAACTGAAGTTGTAGAACAGCAATTGGGCACGGGGCAAATCAACATCGTTGGGGATAGACCAAATAAAAAACTTGGGATCCACGGGAAGAGATAGTGAAAATATGGCACTAAGTTCTCTCATGACGGCACTCCAGTAGGACTGTATACGGGGATAACTCCAGAGTGTGTGAAAAAAATGAACCCTCTACACTGCCACATCTCAGGCAGTGCTGGTCAGGGGCCCTCCCCATAGCGTGGAGACGATGTCTAAAGAACTAGACTTGATTGAGGATTTTAAACTGGACGAGCCTGGGCCGCGTCTTATTTGTGACCTCTCTAGGGTGCATCAAGGCTGCTTCCCAATCGATATCCTCCATGTTTCCTACATCGGCCTCCCACCTCTCTCTCAAGCCCTTCAGGTTATCTGATTTATTGTTAATAAGGGTTCTATAGGTAGACAAAATCGTTCTTCTTCCCAGGTTCTCCATCGACATCCTCCCTTTCAGTGGTGCGAAGTCTGGGATACCTTCCCCCGGGAGCCCTTCTGCCCTCCATGCGTGTCTAACTTGGGCATATTTAAGGAATTGATTTTTGTGCATGGCATAGTCACGCTGGAGGGAGGAGAACGGTGCAATATCACCATGCTTAATGAGGTCACCTAATTTAGAAATCCCGATCAAGCCCCAGGCTCAGAAGCCTTTCAACTTGTTGAATTCAGGTAACCATCTCCCCTCCCACAATGGCGTCTTCCTAGAGGGTTTACCGTGCCACCCCATGGACTTCGTAGTATTGACCCAAACTGCAATCGCCACCTGGGTCACTGGGAGCAGCAGGCGGGCTGACCCCCATATAAGTAAGGAAGGTAAGATTTCGGTGCCCACTGGGAGCGTTCTAAATGAAAGGTGGAGTGATCTTGGGGGGAATAAATCTATTTGCTGATATTGATGAGATGGGAGGCCCAATAATAGGCACTTATGTCTGGTAGCGCGATGCCACCGTTGTATTGATTTCATTGGAGAGTCTATAATGCCACTCTGGGGTGCCTGCCTTCCCACAGCAAGGTCCGTGGATAGCCCTCTATCGTAGAGAACGTCTCTGGTGGGATCGGATAGTATGTGTGTTGGAGGACATAGAGTAGTTTTGGCAGTGACAGCATTTTAAACATAGCGGCCCTTCTAAGCAGTGTATGGGGCAAACCTCGCCATCTCTTCCTGCCAAATACACATAACCCGTCCTAGGTTTCGTTTGAAACATACTTCCCTCTGCAACGTCAGAAAAATCCCCAGATACTTAAACCCCGAAGTACTGTGTGTCAGGCGATGGTGGAGGAGGGGGACTTCAATATTTTCTTGTGGAAGATAGAGTATGGACTTATCCCAATTAACACAGTATCCGGATTGACCTCCATATCCTCAAGTGCCTGGAAAAGCAGTGGAAGGGATTGGGTGGGATGAGTAAAGTAGAGGAGAACATAATTTGCATGCAGCAAGATCTTTTTTTCAAAGATGGATTAGCCTGTAATACGGAAGCCCTGGATCTCTAGGTGGTACCGAATCTTAAATGCGAGTGATTTTATGGTAAGAGCAAATAAGAGAGGGGAAAGGGGACATCCCTGCCTTGTGCTGCTCCCTATCAGGAACACAGAGGATCGCACACCATTGATTCTGACGAAGGCCATTGGGGCCTGGTATAACAATCGGACCCACTTCCTATACTGGAGCCAAATCCAAATCTTTCCAACGTAAGTTCTAAGAAGGGCCAGTGCACAGCATTGAACTCTTTTTCAGCTTTGAGTGCTAACAGGACATGCGGGTCAGGTCGGTCCTTTATTGCATTTAACCACTTGTGTGCTCGACGTAGATTATGCATGGTAGATCGTCCAGGCATAAAGCCCGATTGGTCCCGATGTATCAAGGGTGTAATGAATTGTACAATTCTCGCGTGCAGGATCATGGCCAGTATCTTGATCTGTATATTCAACAGGAAAATCTGACGATAAGATCCACTTTGTTCCCTGGGCTTACCCTCCTTGTGTATTACTACGATGGTCGCCCGCATGAGGTCAGGAGGGAGAGCCTCTGTCTGATATGCCTCCAGGAACATGTCCAGGAGATGAGTCCCCAAGAGATCTGAATAACTTTTATAAAATTCTGCAGCAAAGTTAATTGTCGGAGTACTGAGGGATTGGGCTCAGGGTCCAGAGTTCTTTCAAGCGCCAACAGCCGGCTTTCTAGGCTTTCCACTGAGTTGGAGGCTCTCTTCTTCTTCTGTGCAATTAACTTCTGATCTCTGTCCCGTAGGGCCGTTTTGTATGCTTCCCAGAGTACTATTTTGAACGTGATGTCTGAGTTTTCATTAAAGTAAAGCTCGTATCAACCCCAAGTCTGATCGCCACCTCACAATCCCGTAGGTCACAGGCATTCAATTTCCAGCCTGTCCCACTCCTATCCCCTCTGCCCAACCGCACCAGCAAGGGCGAGTGGTCTGACAGGCCCTTAGCCAGGTAATTTGCCTGCCGCACTGAATTCACCTACCGGGGACAGTATATAGTCTGAACGAGAGAAGACCGTATGAGCCCCAAAACAATAGAGTAGCCCCTGTCAAATGGGTGTGCCCTCCATTGGTGTGAAAGTCCCAGGGTGTTCGCGAATTTCACCTGCAGGGTAGTGTGGACGTGAGAACCCACAGAGCTTGATCTGTCTATGTGTGGTGCCATTACATCGTTAAAATCTCCACCTACGATATGAAGTGCGGACCCTGTCTCTAGTTGGACATTGGCAACTTTCTCCAAGGAAGGGGCCTGTAACCGAGGGGGTGCATAGACGCTAATCAATGTAATAACCACATGTCCCCAGCGCCCCTTAACTCCGACGTAACAACCTAGTGGGTCTACCCATAGCTTTGTTATCGCAAAAAGAGGATGTTTTCTAATAAGGATGGCTACCCCTCCAGACCCAGATGTGTATTCCGCATGTGCGAGCGTAACGTATGCTCCCCGTCCCACAAATTTACACTGTGATCCCTTGAGATGGGTTTCCTGCAGGAGTACTATAGATGGTTTAACTCTCTTTACATATTGGGAAACCAGACCCCTTTTGACTCTGTCGCCAAGGCCATTCACATTCCAGATTAGGACTGAAAACTCCCCATTCTCCATCATCGAGGTACTCATTGCACGACCTGGAGAGATGTTTATCAAACATAATTTGGCCAACAAGTCAGCAAAGCCTCAGAATGACAGAGGAAGCATACATCTTCTGTATGTGCTGGTTGAAAAGGAGGTAAAGGAGGACCCACATCTTATCTCCTGGTCCACATCCCACCAAAGGTCAGAACCAGATTAGGGCAACCCATCACAAATAAAATAAATGATGTCTCCACCCAGCCATAAATGGTGGAAGTTTGCAAAAAGAGATTAAACGACCTCAAAAGGAGGGTTTGAAAGCTGTTTTCAAAACAGCACAAGAAATTCCTGGCCACAGGAGGAGGTCTTCTCCCATGCTGAAATTAGAGCCTTGAGAAGAGAAGGTCCATGGCATCATTAATATCACAAAAATAGAGGTGAATCACAGGTGAGATAGTGGTGGGTGGAAGAGAAGAGCCAGGACATTTTGTTTTAAATGAGCATATGGGTGAATGTAATATAGGATATTAGAGGCCACCACATAAACCTGTGCATCTTGTTTGTAATGCTATGGCACAATGCTGTTTTGTGGTATAACATTATATGGCTTGTCCATAAATATTTTATTAGATGGCAAATTTAAGTACAACAGCATGACTTGTTGAGCCAGGTTAATACTTTCAATCATGAAACACACAAAAGGTGATAGGAGGCTGCTTGCAATAAGTCTAAATACTGGCAATAGCTCGGGTAGCTGTGCAACCCATCATTCTTTTTCTCACCATGCCACCCCAGTTTGGACCCAGCCATATGCAAATCAGTCTTGACTCTACTCCTCATGGGAACAGTCCTGCCCTTACTTCCAAGCCAGGTCCTCCCTGAACCGGAACACAAACAACCCAGGGCCTGTTTCACCCTTATTATGGGCTCATCAGCCGGGTACAGCTTGGCTCCAATGTACCACTTAGGGTGATACATTAAACACACAAAAGGCGATGGGAGACTGCTTGCAATAAGTCTAACCACTGGCAATAGCTAGAGTAGCAGTTGAACCCATCATTATTTTGCTCTCGATGCCACCGCAGTCTTTCATAATACTTTCAGTCATCACTGTGGGCAAATTACTTTAGGGGATGTAACATGTATTGCTGTACATAATATTGTATACACCTCCGAGTCAGTCACATGTATAAGTATAGTTTTTAGGTTGAGCCTAGCGACAGCGCGCATGCGCTGCTCGCTCTGCAAGACTGCTGTAGTAGAGTATGGGAGAGAAGCCGCGCCCACTCTCCTCCCGTATTTTTCATTGGCTTGTGTCATTGTCTTTCGTAAAGGCTGCCTTCGGATTCGTTAATAGGCTTGTTAGTCCCGCCTTAGTACGGCCTTGTCTTCATTTGTACCCTCCCAGGGCGACTGGCCCTTTTACTTCAGTTGTTACACGGGACCTGTTATTTAGTCTGTAAGCACTATTTACTTTATTGAGTTTCTCTTATTGCAGTCCGGACAAGCGCTGCTTCAGCTGAAACCACTTGTGTTTTTTTAAGCAGCACGGCTGCACCCGTAACACGGGCGCCTCCTTTTAATCACTTTAACCGGCATTAGCTTGTGTCTCTTTCAACCCCCAAGTAAAATGGATTTAGAAATGATTAGCGAATTAAGTCATGTGAATTCCAGGTAGCATATAATCCTGTGCTAATGGGCTGAAGCTGACAACAGCACATCTGTGTTACATGTCATCTGTACTAAAGCCACCTGACGGGTTGTTTTCAAAAGCCTGTTTTATTAACAACAACACCACCATCAATACCACCACCATCAATACCACCACCTCCACCAATACCACCACCGCCAATACCACCACCACCGCCAATATCACCACCACAAATACCACCACCAACAATACCACTACCACCACCAATACCACCACCACCAATACCACTACCACCAATACCACCACCATCAATACCACCTCCATCACCTCCAACACCACCAATAGCACCACCAATTCCACCAACACCAATATCACCACCCCATACCACCACCATCAATACCACCACCAATACCACCACCACCAATACTGCCTCCACCAATACCTCCACCAATACCACCACCAATACCACCACCACCAATACCACCACTACTGCCACCACCACTGCCAGTACCACCACTACCGCCAATACCACCACCACCAGTACCACTACCACCACCAACATACCACCATCAACACCAATACCACCACCAATACCACCACCACCGCCAATACCACCGCCAATATCACCACCAATACCACCACCACCACTAATACCACCACCACCAATACCACCAATAGCACTACCAATACTACCACCAATACCACCACCAATACCACCACCACTACCACCACCACTACCAATAGTACCACCAATACCACCACTAATACTACCACCACCACTACCACCACCACCAATACCACCACTACCAATATCACCGCCAATACCAATATCACCGCCAATACCAATACAACCACCAATACCACCACCACCAGTACCACCACCACGAATACCGTCACCAATACCACCACTAATACCACCACCAATATCACCACCACCAATACCACCACCAACACCACCAATACCACTGTCACCACCAATACCACCGCCACCACCAATACCACCACCGCCACCACCAATACCGCCCCCACTAATACCACCACCACTGCCAATACCACCACCACTGCCAATACCACCACCAATGCCACCAATACCACCACCAATACCAATACCACCACCACTAATACCACCCCCACCAATACCACCACCCCCACTAATACCACCACCAATAACACCACCACCAATACCAACACCACCAATACCAACACCACCAATACCAACACCACCAATACCACCACCACCACCACCACTGCCTCCACCAATACCACCACCACCGCCAATACCACCACCACCAATACCACCAGCACCAATACCACCACCACCAATACCACCACCACCACCAATCCAATACCACCACCGCCAATACCAATACCACCACCACCAATACCACCACCGCCAATACCACCACCACTAATACCACCACCAATACCACCACCAATGCCCCCACCACCACCACCAGTAGCACCACCACCAGTACCACCACCACCAATACCACCACCAGTACCAATACCAATACCACCACCAATACCAGCACCAATACCACCACCACCACCAATACTACCATCAATACCACCACCACCAAGACCAGTACCACCACCACCACCAATACCAATACCACAACCACCAATACCACCACCACCACCAATACCAGTACCACCACCACCAATACCACCACTACCAATACCGCCACTGCCAATACCACCACCACCAATACCACTACCACCAATACCAATATCACCACCACCAATACCGCCACCAATACCACCACCACCAATACCACTAATGCCACCACCAATACCAGCACCACCAATACCACTAATGCCACCACCAATACCAGCACCACCAATACCACCACCACCAATACCAACACCACCACCAACACCAATACCACCACCTCCGCGCCTCTCGCTAACTAGTAATAGCAGGGGCACTGTACGAGGCCGGAGCTGCAGCCGAGACCATCCCTCCCTCCCTCCCGCCATGGCTGCCATAAAGCACAGCCTGCCCTGCACCAGGAGGTGGAGCCAGGGCCCTACTACAGCTGGAGTGTTTTTTATTAGGCCAAAGATAGCAATGACATTACGCAATGCCACACTGCACACCCAAATCATGGACAGGGCAGGAAATAGCCCCCCCCCCCCCCTCGTGCTCTTCCTCCTGAGTGTAATCACCGAGCGAAAGGTGTTGGAGCGCTTTGTTAGTGTTTATAGCTCGGATCATATGTAACTCTCACTTCACACTTTGTGTCTGTGTAATTTACAACACTTACACATCTTCACTGCACTATTTATCACTACTATGAAGACGTTGCAGGCCGGTCTCTTCCTCTGATATTTACAATCTAACAAGCGGTCGAGAAGGCCCTTTATTGCAAATCAATAGGTCTCGCATTTGCGAGATTTTAAGCTATTAGTATTGTAAATGACAATGAATTTTATTTATGTTTTAAACCCCAAGACATAAATAAAAGGCATTGTCATTTACAATGCCAATAGCTCAAACTCGCGTGAATGCAAGACCTATTGCATTACAAATGCTTGTTTTATTTGGTTTACACATGTACGGCACTTGATCCCCTGTCCATTTATTTCCTCTGCAATGTGGGTAAAGCCTTATGTGGGGACACGTCTGTATTCAGTTAATGTACAAGTCTACTTCAAACAATATGAACCATCTTGTGAACAGATGCATTAAGTAAACACAATTGTAACATAGTGTTTACATTTCAAATAATATAGAATCACTTTATTGCACGGGACATACCAGAGAAAAAAGGCTGTGATGATGACCAACCCTCCAGTAGTCATGTTTCAACACCACCATGCGCAACAACCAGAAGAAAGGTGATTGCAGTAGCACAACAATCTGCTACTCCTTCAACCTCTGCTGCTTTGACAACAGATGTTGCCACCATAGCCACCACTATGTCTACATCTGTCCCAACCACCTCTGCTACCATCCTCCCCACAACAATTGATACGGCTATACTCACAATAGCTCTTCCTCAGCCACTGCAACTACTGTATCGGCCTTGACTAAAGACTCTCAGTCACAATTGGAGGCCAGCATATAGACACGCCATATGATGCCAGAGGTGGAACATGGAACTTTTTTTCTTTCAAAGACTTATTAGAATATGAAGCATGGGGCACAGAGGTTGAGGAATTGGACATACTGCAAAGACCAACCTTACCCTCTAGACCAGTCAATGTGGAGAGAAACTCCACCTTTAGAACATGGTGATAACATCACCCAGACCTTGGCACACATTATGAATATTCTGAGTGACAAAGAGGCTTCTGATATCCTAGTTCTGTGTCAAACCTGGGACATTTCCACCACTCTTAATGAAATACATGACTCACTTAGGGATCAGGTGACACTGCAGCGCCAGGGGGCACGTTCTGTAGGAGTAACACTGAATACATCAAAGTCGAAAGTAGCTTGCAGCTCAGTGTACCAGAGCCATGGCCAATGAGGCAGGCTGGACAAACAGCAGAGTGCTGCACAAGATTGCGAACACCATGCAAAACTTTACAAGACAGTTTGCAGATTGACAAGTGGCCCCGCTCTGGGGCATGTTCAGCATTCTTAGTAAGGCAGAGTGGAAGAGGATGTCTGTTGTCTCCTCCCAAGCCACCTCAAGGAGGAGCAGTTTCACCACCAACTCACCACCTCCCCTTCCCCAGCCAACTTCCCAGAGCACTGACACACCCACTAAGGAAAATTCCCCATAAGGCCTACTTTTGAGAGTAATTACCAGTAATACTTTTACATGTAGGATTGATGTAAGTTATTTAGGGGTAGGATGAGGTAAGATTAGGTTTTAAGGGCATATATTATATTTGAAAATAGGATATTACTTACCATAGTGTAGAGAAGGATAGTATATGGGTAGCATAAATGTGTGTATTATACATTATTTGGGAATGGTATATATTTAGGCATGCCAGAGTAGAGTTAGAGTTGTGGATAGTGTAAGGAAGTGCAAGATCACCCCAAAGGTTTGAACTGATGCTGCTGGGTTTTTTTTACTCTGAGAGTGCACCGAGCCCTGCTAACCAGACCTCGTGCCAGTGCTTTGACCCTTACAAGTGTATGTTTATTTGGCTTATACCCAATTGGCATAAGTTAACTTACATATACGTCCCTAGTATATGGTACCAGAGACACCCTGGGCCTGTAAGTTTGTCTCCCCTGCAGACTGCAGAACGTATTGTGCCACCACAAGTGTGACAAAATAAAACATGTCTGCCAGCCTGCCAGAGCAGACTGATAGAGCAGTTTTAAACTGCCAACTCGACTTTGCCATTTATACCAATGGCAATGTCCAAGCCTTCCTTTTTAATATATGAGTCACCCCTAAGCTAGGCCTGTCGAGCCCAAAGACTGTGTGCTGTATATTAAAAAGTAGGACATGTGTTTTATATGTCCTAGTAGTAAAAAGCCCTAATTGTCGTTTTTACTGTAGAAAGGCTAGTAGTCCCATTGCCACGTACACGCTGACAACTCGGCTATTTTAAA
Organism: Calotriton arnoldi; assembly: GCA_963921515.1. Classification (NCBI taxonomy): domain Eukaryota; kingdom Metazoa; phylum Chordata; class Amphibia; order Caudata; family Salamandridae; genus Calotriton; species Calotriton arnoldi. Next base: position 4,382,261 of record CAWUFW010000076.1, read on the forward strand.
TTCTGAATGGGACTACTAAAGTTGGTACTTCAAGATATCAAATAAATCTTGGCATTAAACTCGACTTGATGCCCAAGTCGAATTTAATGTCTCTTTTGAGCAGAAGTCAACTTTAGAATGTTGTCACTATGTTGCCCAAATTTTCCAGTAGTTGCTTGCCACGAAATAGCCTATTGCTCTCCTAGGAAGACAAGTGGATGACTCTCGGGAAGGGACACAACAGAGGCCTGCCTTTGGAAGAGGTGTTACCTCTCCCTGGCAAGAAGCAAAACAGTGTGAGCCCAAAAGACGAGCTCCAAAGGAGAAGCCACCTTTGAAGGGCAAATGATGGTCCCACACAAGAGGGGCTACTCTTTTGTTCTGGTACACAGGTTGGCATCCGGGACAGAGAGGGAAAACAGTTACCAAACCAGTTTTCCCTTGGACATGTAGTCCTCAGGTAGCCACACCTCTATGGTGGGCTACCAAGCTCCACACACCGAGATAAGGTTCTGCCATCTTGTGAGTGGGCAGACTAGTGCACTCTGGGATAACTAGATGCTGCGCTTTGCAGGAAATTATCATCAGGCTGGAGGGGACCCGGTAGCCCATTGACTTGTAGTCACCGCATCCCCTGATGCCAAGTTGTGGGCCTAAAAGTGGCACCTCTAGCACCCAGACCTCAGATCGCATCTGCTCTGGAGAGAGGACCGAGAAGAACTATCCTGCTGTTCCTTGGACCTGGCAAACGGAGGCTGCATCAAAGACTGGACGGCACCTGCTGATCCTTGGGCTAGCAAAGAGAGGACTGTTCTTGTGTTTCCCTGCTTGAGGAAAGTCATCCCCGAGCCCCAGACAGAAGAGGTGAACTCCAAGAGTCATTTGGCTGACTTCCTGTTACACCTTCAGGGACACAAAAGCTGTAGAAGCCTACCATGGCGAGATGGTAGCCACAATCGCTTAATCCTTACTGACCGCTGAAGCAGAGCGTGGGAGACTGGCACTCAAAAGTTACACCGTGTCTGTTGGACTAGGGAGTCATCGGAATGCAGTTTGGTCGCACAAGACGGGCACTAGCTTTAGTTGAAGGTAACCGCTGGTTTCGCTGTTAGTAGAGACCAGTAGACCAGTGGCAACTGGTTTTTGGCTGGAATTCACCCAGACTTCAAGGGACATCGACCTCTGAGATCAAAGTTGCCCCACCAAGTTTGTGGACCGAGGTGGGGCCCTGGACCACTCTGTTGATGTCTACTGCAGTTTGTCCATAGAGCCTGGAACTGGACTGGAGACTGCTTTGACTGAAGGGTGACTGTCCTGCTAAGCCTTACTGGCCCCTGGTAATTGCTCCTTGCCGTAGTTGGTTGCCCAAAGTGGCCAGAGTACCCAAACACAACTTTATAAAAGTTTCAGAAATAACTGCAAACCTCTGTAGTTACCAATGCTTGTTTGCATTTTAAGGAAAAATCACTGATTTCCGATATGCTTAATTATTTATATCTCCGGAACCCTCAGGTAGACTTTTTGTTTGTTTTTGTGTCTAAACATTTATAAGAATAAGGTCTATTTTTATAAATTGGTGTCAGATTTCCTTTGTGTTGTGTTTCTTTCTTATTCAATCATTTTGATACTTCTAAATGCTTTGCCCTTGTTCCTTTCTGAAAGCCTGACTGCTCGAAGCCACAGCTACCCAGGGTTGAGCTAAGGTTTTACAAATGAGCCTGACTCGACCCAAAACAAATTAGTACGTTTATTAAATGGTGAGGCCTCGCAGCCACACTATATAAGAAACCACCTTCCTCACAGATAGGTTGATAAGTAGTACTGAGTAGACAGGGCTAGCGTAATTGTAGTGCGTGTGCTGAATGAGACATTAAAATTTCATATTTGCAAGAAGAATAGATAAAGTTCTTCCAGCACTGATATTCCTTGACCAAGTGGTATTTGTTAGAGATAGGCAGGGTTCAGTTAACATAAAGAAAATAGCATACCTGATAGAGAAAACTAAGATAAAGGGAATCTCAGCTCGCCTGATGATGTTTGGTGCTGAAAAGCCATTAGATAGGGTGGGTTGTGATTCCCTAGAAGTGGTTCTGGCCAAAATAGGTGGGGTGCAACAAAGAAAAAGTGGGTCTTAGCCAGTTCTAAATCTCCAGAGGTAAAGATCTTGGTGAATGGTTCCTGCTCAGAAGAGTTTCATCTGCAGAGATGGACAAGCCAGGGTTCTTCCTTGTCCCCCATTTTTTTTTTTAACGGACCAGTGAACTGCTGACTGCATTGATACAGTCCAACCTGGGAATTAAAGAGGTTCAATTTGAAACAGTGGACCACAAAATCAGCTAATTCACTTATGATGTGCTTCTTTCCTCATCCACCCTGAGACCTTTCTGACTGAATTTATACGGTGCTTAGAAAAAATGTTTTAAGTGTTGGGCTTGAAAATAAATGAAGACAAATCAGAGGTCATAAATATTTTAGTCCTGAAAGAGAGTCCACTTGCCCAATGAGTTGGATCAGTTCATCAATAATTTTTAGATATCTCTCACCAACTCCTTGTCATACTGGAGCAGAGCTAATTGGAGGGCTTTAAATAGCCAAATCTTGTGAGGTTGTGGGTTCATGCTGTGAAAATGAATATTGTTCAATAAATGCTAATCCTTTCCAGGCACTTCCGACTTTAATACCATTCACAGGGATAGAAGCCCTACAGAAACTGAGGGAATATAGGCAGAGGATCGACCAGATTCAGTAAGAAACTCATGATGGCCCCTAAAAGCAGAAGTCTTATTATGTTCAAACTTTCTAAAATAAACTGCCATACGTTCCAGTTTGAGATTATTGTGGAATGAAACCTAGGGAAATTGAAAAGCGATGGCTCCATAATGAATGTGCACTGGCAGGTCCTCCCCATGGGACATTACATGGCTGCAAAAAGGATCACACTTACAAAATGTATACATCTCAGAGATCAGATCACTAAACTCTCACTTTTACTGTGAGACAGAATAGTGGTCAATGGAGCCCTCGCTACTTTATATACCCAGAGCCTCCTGACTCCCAGATTTTTCCCAACTATGGAGAAAAAAAGATTCAAGAGCTGGAAGGATGTTTCAAGATCAGAAAAATTGTTGATAAAAGTCATGTGAGATCATGTTAAGACTGCAAAAAAGCCTTTAAAGTGTCAGAATTGAATATGCTGCAATAAGTGCAAATTAGACACCGGATCATGCAGCCAACCCCCAAACAGGGAAGCAGCTACCTGGTTCACTAAATAGCACTGCACAATTTGTAGAAATCTGACACAGTGGAAGACTTGATCTGAAAGTAATATAGCGTACGTAATGAAGGCATAAGTCTGAAGAGATAAGGTTACCAAAACTCAGTGAGAGGCAGACGGTGGAAGTGAGATTATGACAAGAAATTGGCCGAAAATGGCACACCGTTGACAAATCTTTTAGAAGCAGCCTATATATACTAATGACTGCACATAGATTTAAGCAAATATACTGAGTAGAATCAGACCCCGTTGGAGATGTGTAAAAGAAAAAGGCTTAGTCATATTTGGTGGGAATGTGAAATAATCTAAACTTTTGAGAAATAATTTGTTGCCACTTTGACAGGCTCCCGGGGAAGGCAGTGCCCAGAGACTGCAGAAAATCGTGTTACATTTAGAGGAGGGAGAGAGAGAGAAGAGGATAAAAGTTCATAAAACTCTATTGTACCACCTGTTAGGTGCAACCAAGAGAGTTAGAATGACTTTTTTTCTGTTGAGTTTTATATAGTGCGAACTCTACCCGAAGGAATCAGAGCACTTTACATGAACACCAGTTGCGTTACAGACACACACATTCATTTTTGTTAGTCGCTGGGAGATTAAGTGATTTACCCAGAATCATAGGATGTTGAGCGTCCCTGCCAAGACTGGAACCCGGTTCCCCAGCTTCGAGGTCGACCGCTCTACTGGAAAACCTACAGAGACGCACCAGATCACCATGTTATGACACACTCTGGCATTGGAGAAACTTTCACATAATATCCAGAGCACCAGTACCCAGTTTGATAACGTTTGGAACCATTTAATAGATTAATTGTCAAGGACAACCCGATGGAAGAACTGTCCATACAAATTCTGTGCTCTTCAGCTGTTTTGGCTCATTTGAGGACTAGTGAGCCAGGATTGTCTGGCCAGTGATTGTGTGGGGATACCAGACCCCTTTACAGACTGACAGAGGGAAAGTTGTTCCCTGAGGTGGGTATGGGGAGAAAGGAAGCGGTAGTTTAGCTGTTTTTTTATGTTGGTTTTGCTCTATTCATGATTCCCATCTAATTGGGGTTAAGTTAACCTAACTTGGAGTCTTTGGGTCTGCTGTTTTAAAAATCTATGCCACATGTTCAAATGAGCCGATGTTATTGTCACATGGTAAATGTTCCGCTTTGATTGGCCTTGCTAGACACTGGATGTTTTTCCTTCTGCATAGAACCAAACAAAATGTATTTTGAAATTACAAAAAATAGTTTTGAAATCGGAAAAATTCTAATGGGTTCATCCGTGAAGGTTACAGCATTTCTGCTGCCATTGGGCCTTTTGACCCTATGGATTTTCCTCTTCTCACTTGATTCATCATCTGCCTGTTTTTATTTTTTTTGCTCATTACACATATGAACAACACTTTATTTCCATTTTGTGTCGCATGCAGTACAGGGGTGTGATTTGACGTTCTTTTTCTGGTGCATAAGGTAGTGTCCCCAACACTCCATTTGAGACATTGGAAGCGATCCTTTAGCAATCCAAATGCACACTCAGTCACATTTTGTGTTCTAGCATAAGCCTTAGTGTATGCACTAAGTTGTAGGATCATGGTCGGGGATCAACAGCCACTCAATCATTGTATACCTGAATGGGAAGAAAAGGAATATTTGAGTTTGATCATGCTTACAGTACATATGCCAATGCAACAGTTGCAGTATTTACTTGGTCTCACATTGACTAAATATACTTGACAACTATGTGGTGTGTTCTTTTCTGTTTAGTTAGATCATTGTCTCCCTGTCATGTGTTTGGGGGCAAATTTGAATAATTCGTTTCATACTCAATAATCATTCAAATTAATATATAGAAAGCTCATGTGTTTCACATGTGAACTTGGCCTCTGTTATTGCAACATTACCTCAGTGAAATAAACTTTAAATAGGCTGAAGTTCTTCTTACTCACCCAGCAACCTTGTCGTTTGTGAGTTGTTTGTTGACATGTTATGTGGTATCCTGCTGGTTTGTAGAATCTTTGAATCTCATGGAAAAAAGGCACAGCAATGAGTAGTTATTCGTTCCCCATCACACAGCATTTAAACATGAACGGTATGCTGCATCTTGCAGTTACATATATCTGTACAGTTGCTCTGGATGCTCTAATAGTGCTACATGCGTACAGTACTGGCCACATATTATGTTTGGAAATGCCCCAGTGGCATCAGTCTTAGGGCACGATTTATATCTTGGCAGTATAGGTACTCTGTCGTAACCGAGTACCTATACCGCCAAGATAATGGTCCGTCCACCAGAGTTCGATGCAGGTGGACCTTAAATTTGGCTATGATGGTGACTACTTCATCACGCCATAGCCAAACGTCTCCAATGGCCCGACGGAATAAGGGCCGTCGGGGAAATGGTTATATGTCGTCCCACCGAATTAGGATGGACGGACATATAGCCATTGTTCGCTGTTCTTCACCAACAGGAAAACCCTGACAGTGAGTGACAGTAAAATATAAATAATGCCCCCCCTACCATGGGAGATTGCTCCCATGACGCAAGGGGGCATTTTTTTCCTCAAAAATAAAATCCTGGTTTAACCAAAATATACTGTTTAGTTTGCTTTGTAGTTCCATATCACTCTTTCCCTTTTCTCTAGCCCTAGAGTCCAAACCGAAGCCCTCAGCATGTTTTGCTATCTTTCCATATCCCTACTTGACTACAGCTCAACTATCGCAGGGATTGCAGTAGCAGCTAACACAGTAATATACCATAAAAAACAAAAACATCTAACATATATGAAGAGCAGCCTGAGGTGTTACTGCGATAAAATCATTGTCATCTGGCCAATTGCCTAGTATGGGTGGCTTTGGGCCAGTGCTTACTCCCAAACCTTTGAGCTTCCAGTGTTCAGGGCTAGCTGCCATATTTCCTTTTGTGAAGCTTGCATAACCATTTTCCCCACGCTCAGAAAAGATCTTAAACTGTGTGGTACATTCTTCCCATTATCCCTTCTCCACACTGATACTACCATCCTGGCTACACTCACGAACCATCCAGTCAACATGGCGCCAAAACTGAATCTTCTGCACCAGGCTGGATTTCTCAGGTGAAGATCAACACGTTTTATTGGTCTGTCCTTCAGTCTAATGAGCTGGTGTACTGTTGAAGGTATGCCGTGGTGGCGATGCCAGATTAAAAAAACCCTCTTGACTCTGTCCCTTTTGATAATATGTAGGGCAAGTTCTCATTCGGGTTGATTTTAGATAACACTTGTCAAATGGATTCCTCTGCTGTATGCTGGTCCTAAGGCAAGGGTTCAAGTCAATGGTGAGCGATAGTTTTAAGTTACAATGTGGCATAGGGCCAGGGGACAAACTCTCACCCTTGCTTTTTGCAATAACATTGAGGTATGTACCTTGCTGTATAGACAGCAGATGATGTCCACTGGAGGGAAACCTTTGATATTGCATGTTATTGATATTTTCATATCTCTGGCTGACCATGGGACGAAGTTGGGTAGGGCTATAGACATCATAGGCTGGTTGGGAAATTAGTAGGGCAATGTAAACCAGAGCTGTGTTCTTTAGCCATACATAACCTTTTGGTAGTGAAAGGCACCAAAATGCCATGGGCTTCAGACCAACTAAAGGGAGCTTCTTCAAGGCTTTGTTGAGCAATGCTGCTACAAGTAGGGTGCTTTTCGTTGGTGACACAGCGGTGTTGAAGGTAGAGTAGAACATTGCCTTCATCCAGGTGCCAAAGGTCGAAGGGGCTCATTTGCAGGTAGGTGCACAGTCCTCTGGTCATTGGGAGGATATAGACTCCGCCCACTTGGTTTATGACTGCTCACCACATTCACAGATTCACATTGCTTTGACAGGTGAGAGTTTGGTTGAGGCTCTTCCTCCGACTCAGCAGAAGTCCTATGGTAAAAGTGACCACCTCCAGTGCCATGATGGCATACATTTTTTTATTTTGTTGTATTTCACAAACATACCCCAAAAGTAGGTATTTCTTTTTGAAATACAAAGAATCTGAGTTTTTTTCTCTGCACGTCTGAGCCACTCATCATTTTTGCACCCGAGGACACCCAGGCGGGAAAAATATGCATTAAGAAGGCCTTTCTTAAGACGGGCAGGCCTTCCCACGCAGTCACCCAGCAGCACTGGGGGATGGGCTGGCGGGTCATTGGTTTCATATGGCACAGCCGTGCCCATTTACAGTGGGACTCTTGCTGCGTCAAACCCAAATGACCCTCCAAAATTTCACTGTTGACATGACCTGAAGTCTGTTTTGTGTAGGAAGGCTCCCACATTTTTGCAGAAGGAAGAGCCGCTAATGTACTCATAGTTTTCTTGATAATGTTTCCTTTGAAGGAGAAGTCTTAGCATTCCCAGCCCTAGCCCCCTGTTATCTCACGTACGTTATAGGGATCCTGACTTGGAGAAAAAACACAGTTATACAGTTGCATTATGAACAAAACACACCAACACCTTTGTCTTGTGGGAAAATGTCGCAAGTTTATTTTCATTTTTGTTATGCATGTATATATAAACACAGGTAGGGTTATTTTACGGGTGATCATCCGAGTGCAGCGCTGTTAAGGACTAACCGCTGGCACCCCTCCTGAAACAATATCCAGCAACCGGGCATTGCATTGCCATCTTATTCTTTAACCGGTGCTGTATCTTACGTATTGGGGCTGCGGCCCAATGCTTTTTTAAATATTTGCTGCACCCGTGCCACCACGGAGCGAGGTAAGGCCAACCCCCAGCTGTCAGGATACCAACTGTCCCTTACGGGATGAAGGGGTCGCCGTCGCGTTCTTCTCATGGCCCCCTATGGCCTGAGGATCTCATTTTATATTGGCGGCCCCATCGCCCCTCTGATGTGGTATAGCTCGCCTTTTTTGCATAAAGATCACCCTGTAACTCCGCTTGCGACGCTGTTTGGCAGTACTTGAGTGCTGTTTTCTTCGGCTCCCTTGCTGGGTGGGTGGGTGGCAAAATTCTTCTGCTGCCTATGCCGGAAAAGAGGGTGTGCCCAGGTGAGCTGCCCACCTAAATACCCTTGTGCTCCCGGAAGTGCGTCGTCCCTGGGGGAGGCGAGATTTGCTGCCCCTGTGATTGTCCCCTTCCGGCCAGGTAGGCATAGAAGAAATACTAGCCCCTTCCGGGCAGTGGGGGAATGCTAAGGGGCTGTCCCCTCTAGTGTCCCCCTGCGGGGGACGTGGCCATCCGCCTAGCATTCCCACCCCAAGCCCCCTGTTATCTCACGCACGTTATAGGGATCCTGACTTGGAGAAAAAACACAGGTATACAGTTGCATTATGAACAAAACACACCAACACCTTTGAATTGTGGGAAAACTGTTGCAAGTTTATTTGCATTTTTGTTATGCATGTATATATATATACACAGGTAGGGCTATCTTACGGGTGATCATCGATGTGCAGCGCTGTTAAGGACTAACCGCTGGCCCCCCTCCTGAAACAATATCCAGCCACCGGGCATTGCCATCTTATTCTTTAACCGGTGCTGTATCTTACTTATTGGGGCTGCGGCCCAATGCTTTTTTAAATGTTTTCTGCACCCGTGCCACCACGGAGCGAGGTAAGGCCAACCCCCAGCTGTCAGGATACCAACTGTACCTTACGGGATGAAGGGGTCGCGTTCTTCTCATGGCCCCCTATGGCCTGAGGATCTCATTTTATATGGGCGGCCCCATCGCCTCTCTGATGGGGTATAGCTCGCCTTTTTTGCTTAAAGATCACCCGTAAGACCCTCCAAGGCACAGGGTGGCTTACCGCGACCCTGAGTCCCCCCACCTGTGTAGCTCTAGGGTTCAGTCCCCGCATCCTAATGCTCTGAGGGCCCACCCAATGTTCCTCACAAACACCTCATTGCCCTGGTCTGATAGGTGCACTCCGTCGAGCGCATAGTAGCCAGGTGTCCTTGTGCAAAGCGGGCCATGCTTCACAAAGCCAAAACCGGAGTTTCTCGTGAATTTCTGCATTGCGGCGTTCAGTGCGTCGTCCCTGGGGGAGGCGAGATCTGCTGCCCCTGTGATTGCCCCCTTCTGGCCAGGTAGGCATAGAAGAAATACTAGCCCCTTCCGGGCAGTAGGGGAATGCTAAGGGGCTTCCCCCTCTAGTGTCCCCTGCGGGGGACGTGGCCATCCGCCGTGTCGAGGGGGGAACCAAGTGAATTAGCTTTGGCTGTCAGTGTGGAGGTGAACTGAAGTTTATTCTATTTTATTGTGTAATTAGCGCATACAATTTTAAGGGCCTGCCTAATGTGCTTTTGTTCTTCAGGGTGTGCAAAAAAAACACTTTGAGAGTCGCTGTAAGCTTTCAGAATCGGCTCCCTGTTTTTCTTTTTGGGAATTTCGCCTTTTGGTTTTGTAAAAAAAGAAAAAGTGCAAATCGTTATAACGTCGTTAAAAACGGCAGGATATTTTAAATATAAGTTAAGTTTAAAAGCCAATATTTCGAAAGGGAAGTAAAAAGAAGACAAAGCGATAGCATACAGCGTACGGAAAAGGCGGGATAAAGTGCTTTCGGCGTTGCTGCTTCTGGGCCTCTTAGGAAATACCTCTGGAGAACAGGAACATTATGGCCTGTGCTGCTTTTAGAGAAGTAGTGAATAGACGTCATTGTGGTATTTTCCAGCCTGCCCAACCCCCAGTCTCTTTGGAGGGTCCCCTCATTCCATATTCTTTATAAAAAAAAAGAAAACAGCCCGTCAGTTAAAGAAACATTAACCTGTTCCTTTATGGTTTTTTTCCTCATAAAGTGTTTGGAATGTACAGCTCCTCTTCTGAAACCCGTTTTTATGCACTACATTAGAATCCTTTACTTTTGCAAAACAGTGGAGTTTGCATCGGCCTGTGGTCCTCCTGCTTCACATAACATTTAGAGCGCAGTTTGTTTTCCACAGCCAATTTTAAAAGGTCAGAGCCGGCCTTGGCCAATGACCTTCTCTTTTGTGCTAGCCAAAGCAGCAAGCCAATCACAATACAGGAGCTTATCCCTGGTAACAATAGGGAGCAGTGCCTTTTCAGAACATTGACGGGGTAAACACAATACAGTTTTGTACCTTGTGACAAGGTTACATTTATTGCGGCAGTGCAGTTGTGAATACATCATTTATAATTAATTTCTTTTTCACGCCTTGTAACTTTTCTCACCAGTTTTCTGTATTCTTTTATTTTTAACAAAACTGTCAGCATTTAGGAAGAGCTAGGAGGGTGATTTGGATTTTTTAAAAATGGGGGCATTTAATTTCTGCATGAACATGTATCGCAGTTTAGGACTTTTTGAGCGAAAGAAAGGAAATCTCATCAAATGTTCTTCTTATATGGATTCTCCCGCCTAAATCTGAGGTGATGATAGATTGTGTGGTTTTAACCTATTTGGTTATAAACCCCCTCCCCACCGAGCGTTCAATATTGCGGGCTTTATTTATAGTGGGGGTCGACCCATTATGTCACCACCGAGCTATTTTGTAAACTCCTGAATCAAGTGGTCTCACAAGGGCCTTTTGTTTAACTTGAGCCGGTGGTTGTCAGTGGGGCCACCAGCACACATTTTCGGGAACCTGCACTTACTTTTTCCTCAGACTTTCACCCAGAGCAAAAGAGAGCGAAACTGTGAAAGAGGAAGAGAAAGACGGAAAAACAATGACAAAAGGAGTAAACTGAGATCAGAAAGAATTCGCAAGAGTGCAATAAAGGGGCAGGGAGTGTCTGAAAGAGGCATGAGGTGGAATCCAGACTATGCAGCCTTGATATTCGGCACACCCAATATTCGTAGTGCTTGCCACGGTCTTCATTGCAAAACTTTAACTTTCTGTTTAACACACTTAGCACTGGTTTTCTGCTCTTCTTTTTTCAGCTTCCTCAACCACCTTGTTGGCGAATGTGCTTTGATTTTTAGGTCGAGCCTAGCGGCAGCAAGACTACTGTAGTAGAGTATGGGAGAGAAGCCGCGCCCACTCTCCTCCCATATTTTTCATTGGCTTGTGTCATTGTCTTTCGTAAATACTGCCTTCGGATTCGTTAATGGGCTTGTTAGTCCCTCCTTAGTCAGGCCTTGTCTTCATATGTACCCTCCCATGGCGACTGGCCCCTTTACTTCAGTTGTTTTACGGGACCTGTTATTTAGTCTGTAAGCACTATTTACTTTATTGAGTTTCTCTTACTGCAGGCCGGACATGCGCTGCTCCAGCTGAAACTGCTTGTGTTTTTTTAAGCAGCACGGTTGCCCCCGTAACAGGGGCGCCTGCTTTCAATCACTTTAACCCGGCATTATCTCATGTCTGTTTCAACCCCCCCACCCCTCAAGCAAAATGGATTTAGAAGTGATTAGCGAATTAAGTCATGTGAATTCCAGGTAGCACATAATCCTGTGCTAATGGGCTGAAGCTGACAACAGCACATCTGTGTTACATGTCATCTGTACTAAAGCCACCTGACGGTTTGTTTTCAAAAGCCTGTTTTATTAACACCACCAATACCACCACCACAAATACCACCACCACCAATACCACCACCACCAATACCACCACCATCAATACCACCACCACCGCCAATACCACCACCGCCAATACCACCACCACCAATACCACCACCACCACCAATACCACCACCACCACCAATACCACCACCACCAATACCACCACCACCACCGCCAATACCACCACCACTGCCAATACCACCACCACCAATACCACCACCATCAATACCACCACCACCAATACCACCAACACCACCACCAATACCACCACCAATACCACCGCCAATGCCAATACCATCGCCAATACCACCACCACCAATACCACCACCACCAATACCACCACCACCAATACTACCACCAATACCACCATCAATACCACCACCACGAATACCACCATCAATACCACCACCACCAATACCACCACCACCACTACCACCACCAATATCACCAATACCACCAATACCACCACCACCAATACCACTACCACCACCAATACCAATACCACAGCCAATACCAATACCACCACCAATACCACCACCACAATACCACCACCAATACCACCACCACCACCAATACCACCACCACCACTAATACCACCACCACGAATACCACCGCCAATAACACCACTGCCAATACCACCACCACCACCAATACCACCACCACCTATATCACCACCACCAATACCACCACCACCAATACCACCACCACCAATACCACCACCACCAATACCACTACCACCAATACCAATACCACCAATACCAATACCACCACCAATGCCACCACTAATGCCACCACCACAAATACCACCACCACCACTACCACCACCAATACCACCACCATCACCACCAATACCACCACCACCAATACCACCACCAATACCACCACCACCTCCAATACCACCACCACCAATACCACAACCACCAGTACCACCACCAATACCAATACCACCACCACCACCAATACCACTACCAATACCGCCACCACCAATACCACCACCACCAATATCAATACCACCACCACCAATACCAATGGACCACCACCAATACCACCACCTCAGTGCCTCTCGCTCACTAGTAAGAGCAGGGGCACTGTACGAGGCCGGAGCTGCAGCCGAGACCATCCCTCCCTCCATCCATGCCTGCCATAAAGCACAGCCCGCCCTGCACCAGGAGGTGAAGCCAGGGCCCTACTACAGCTGGAGTGTTTTTTATTAGGCCAAAGATAGCAATGACATTACGCAATGCCACACAGAACACTCAAATCACGGAGAGGGCAGGAAATAGCCCTCCCCCTTCCGCTCTTCCTCCTGAGCCGCGACAGTGTAATCGCAGAGCAAAATGTGTTGGATCGCTTTGTTAGTGTTTATAGTTTGGAGCATATGTAACTCTCACTTCACACTTTGTGTCTGTGTAATTTACAACACTTACACATCTTCACTGCACTATTTATCACTACTTTGAAGACGTCGCAGGCCGGTCTCTTCCTCTGATATTTACAATCTAACAAGCGGTCGAGAAGGCCCTTTATTGCAATGCAATAGGTCTCGCATTTGCGAGAGTTTAAGCTATTAGTATTGTAAATGACAATGCCTTTTATTTATGTTTTAAAACCCAAAACTTAAATAAAAGGCATTGTCATTTACAATGCCAATAGCTCAAACTCGCTTGAATGCGAGACCTATTGCATTGCAAATGCTTGTTTTTTTAACTGACCATCCTCTTTCCGGCTTTACTGCAATGTTTTACCATTTTCAAAGCTGCCTTCCTTTTCTGCCATGTCTCAGTATTTTGCAACAGCTCTTTCCACTCTAGAAACAGAAAAACTTCTACCTATCTCATCTTGCATCAATTTAAATGGTCTTGTTCAAGCATAATAATCCTTTTTAAAAATACTCCCTGCCACTGACCCTAGTTATGGGGTGGGTGGGTGGTGGTAAAACCGCTGTGCCACAGGGAAGATTCCCTCCCTGTTCGGCAACAAGAACAATTCCGTCAGCACTAGCCCCTATCTTCTTTTGGCATGGGGAATTGCTGACATAAGTTACCTTGTTTTTCTGTTGACATATCCCCCTCCAAGAGCCCCCAATAGGGAAGGCAACGGGGACAGGCCCTCCCTCCAACAGTCCTTTGGGGCATGGAGGGTAAAGAGACATAGAAGCAATTTTGTACTTTGTGAAAAAGTTGCATTTATTGAAACTGTGCATTCGTGAGTACATTGGGCCCTATTCATTAAAAGAATAATGTAAAAGGAGACTCACCTCCTGGAGACAAATTGTCAATTCTTGGGCAGACACGGCTACTCCAGGGTCCTTCATTTGGGGTACACCAAAGACCCCAGTGAGGTGGTGATCCTTCTACACGGCACCTTCCCCTTCAAAGTGGCAGAAGTTAGTTACGATCCCTTGGGCCGATGGGTAATCACCAGCAGATTGGAGGACAGGGCATGGTCTATTGCCAGCATGTATGTCTGTCCCACACTCATTGAAAATACATTTCTGGTCCTGGCAGCGCTCCTGCACAAACTCCCGGTTGGCACAGTTCTATTAGGGGGAGATCTTAATTCAATTGTAGATAGTGGACTTGATTTCACTACGCTGACCCCGTTGGCCGGGAAAATGCCCCTTAGGACATGGATGCCACTGGGCAGTCTCTGTGACGCTTGCGGCTCATGCACACACATACACTTCAGTACACCTACTACTCCTACAGACACTACACACAATCATGGTTAGATTATATACTAGTTCTTGCTGGATTGCTCCAAGAGGTTATTGACTCTTAAGTTCCTCCCAAGGTGTTTGTCTGACCACTCTCCAGTCGAGTTGACCATTGGATTTCAAAGAGGGGGATAACTGGGAAAACTGGGGCTTGCTTAACTAGCTCCTATCGGCGCTCGATTTCCAGGAGATGACTCAAGAGGCCATCAAACAATTTCTAGACCTCAACAGGGGGATAGTCCTCTCCGACACCACCCTGTGGGAATCTGTTATGGAGGGCTTCAGAGGAGATATCATCTCCTACGCTATGCAATATAAGTTAGGGAAATGTGCAGAATTTACAGCACTAGAGAGGACAATTGAAGAATTAGAGGGCGAGGTATCCCGATCCTGGATCCTCTTCTACTCCATAGACTAACTATAGCCAGGGAGGCATTGTAAACTGAACTATGGAAGTTGGCTAAAACAGCGGCACTGGCCACAAAATACAGAATCTGTGAACCTGGGGACAAAACTGGTAAACTGTTATATTGGCTTGCCAACAGCGAGGCAGAAGCAAAATCTGTCCCGGGTATTCGCGGGAGGGAGCAAGGCACAATCACCGATCCCGAGGGAGTGGTGATTACCTTTGCATATTACTATACAGAACTATACGTGAGACAAGAACCATTACACTAGGTACTAAACAAGCCCATCGTTCAAGACCCAACACTCCCCAGACTCTCAGGTGAGGATAGAGAGGGAATGGACCAACCAATGTCAGAGGAAGAAATCATGAGTGCAATCAGTGGTATGCCCACAGGCAGGACCCCTGGTCCCAACGGTTTTGCAGTGGAATTGTTTAAACGTTACGCATCCCATCTAGTTCCGCAGTTGTACCTAATATATGAAGAGGCGTTGCATATGGGGATCCTGCCACACGATCTCAAGGGATCACATATAGTCGTAAATCTGAAAGAGACTATTAGTTATAGATTCCTTACCTTAGAATTACCCCCAGGCGTCAGACTGGATCCAGAGAAATCTTTTCTTAGCAGTACCTCTGCGCGTCGGTAGGTGGCGTCGGTCGACTCCGCGTCCGTCGTTGTGTTCGGCGGGATGATGTTGCGGTGTCTATTTAGCCGCCGCCCCTGCGCACTGACGTCAGTTCTTTCTTTTTCCGCGCCAGCCTAGCTCAGATCCGGAGAGATCTACCCCTTTAGTCACTTTTTGACTAAGCTTTTTTAGAGTTTTGTCGACTTCTCTTTTGAGTCTTCAACTCCTGGTGCACGAGGGATGTCCCATCGTCGGACCGGCTTCAAGCCCTGCGAGGCCTGTCACAAACTGATGTCTGTGACGGACCCGCACCTCGTGTGTCTTTGGTGCCTGGAGCGTGACCACGATCCAAAGTCGTGCTCCGACTGCCGGGCCATGAATCCAAAGTCTTTGCGGTAGCGGTCCTGAAAGCTCTTTGAGGCCCGGCAGTCGGCGCTGCGTCGTTCCCGGTCTCGCTCGAGAGGAAGGTCTCGAGACTGGTCGTGGAGCCCTCACACCTCATCTCACTCAGTCATTCAAGTCTTCGGCTAAGTCGAACCACAAGAAGAAGGTGAAGAAGCACCGGCGCTCTTCGCCTCCTCCCCGTCGGTCGACTGACGCGGGACCCGGAGCGTCGTCGCTCTAAGGCTTCATCTTCGGTGCCTGCTTCTGGGACGACTCCGCGCCTCCCTCCCTTTCCGGGAGCCAGAGCGTCCCCTGCCCAGCTTCGTGCATTTTACGAAGCCCTTCACTCCATCTTTGGGCAGCCCGACTCCGCCGGTGCTTCTTCGGGCCCTGCGGAGACGGTGGGGGTTCCCGGGCCTTCGATGCCGGCGGCTTCGGCGCCGGTGGACCCCCGAGGATCCAGGCCTGGATCTATATCGACGCCAGTCGACCTTCCCCGGCGCCGATTCCGGCGATGACGCCCCCGGCGTCGGTCATGCCCCCGACCAATGCCATCCCCGACCTCACCCCAATGATGGAACCGGAGCCGGATCGACGTCGAATCTGACTTTTGTTCTCCTTTTCATCCCTGGTGTACCCTATGGCCCAGAAGGTGGTGATGAGGATTGGGAGGGGTCACCTGCTCCGTTAACAGACCAGCTTGAAGAGCCGGACTGGAGAGAGGACTTGGGTGGCGCCAGTGGTCTGGACACCTCCGCAGACCTTGGCATGCTTTCTCCCCCTACCGTAGCTATGGAGGAGGGAGTGTCTTAAGCTGTGGTGGTGCGAAGGGCAGCTGAGGCATTGGGCCTGGAGCTCCCTTCACTGGCGGTCAGGACTAATCTCCTGACAGAGGTGCTTCAACCGGCGGCAATCTCCTCTGAACCCCTTTTGCCATTCAACGAAACCCTCACTGACGTCCTTCTGGGCACCTGGTCCAAGCCCATCACAGGAGCTCCTGTGGAACGGACAATTGACCGCCGCCACCACCCGGCTCCTGGCGACCCAGTTTTCCTCACCCAACACCCTTCTCCCGAGAGCTTGGTGGTCCAAGCCTCCTCTTCTAAGGGCGCATTCCCTTCTGCTCCCCCAGACAGGGAATCCAAGAAGCTGGATCATCTTGGGAAGCGCATGTTCTCTTCCTCCAGCTTCGCACTGTGGTCCATGAATACCGCATGCCTCTTGGGCCGATACTCCCATACCATCTGGGATAAGGTCGCGCAGGTGCTGCCTCAGTGCCTGGAGGAGGCCCGGGCCGTTCTCTGCCAGGCAGTGGCGATGGGAGAGAGACAGCCAAATTCACAATAAGATGTGGACTGGATACCACCGACTCACTGGGCAGAACGATTGCCACGTCGGTAGCCCTTCGGCGCTACACCTGGTTGAGGACATCTGGCTTTTCGGGGGATGTCCAGTCAGCCTTGCTGGACATGCCCTTTGATGGCCGTTGCCTTTTTGGTGACAAAGCAGACTTGCCACTGGAGCGCTTAAAGGATTCTCAAGCTACGGCCAGATCCTTGGGCCTTGCAGCGTCATCCCAAACACCTCAGCCTGCTTTTCGCCCCTTTTGTGGGTATCGGAAGGGGCACTCCACCACCACGTCCGGCCCAGTCCAGCCACCGGTTCACTCAAGCTGCCCAGCCTCTGCGTGGCCGCGGACGTGGGACCCAGCGACGCAGGTCTGGGAGCCAGCGGGCAGGCCAGTCCACCCTTTCCCCCCCTGCAGCAGCCTCCAAGCCTTCCTGGTTCGACTTTTCAGGGTCACCAATGGCCAGTAAACGGCAGGATTCGCCATCACCTCCCCCACTGGCAAACCATCATGTCGGTCAGGTGGGTTTTGCAAATAGTCCGAAGGGCCTACTCCCTCCCCTTCGAGTCTGCCCCTCCCGCCATGCCACCGTTCTTCGATCGCATGTCGGAGGATCATTTGGCGCTTCTCTTCCAGGAAGTATCAGCTCTCTTGGCCAAGGGCGCTATCGAGAGGGGTCCTACGCCAGAAGTAGGTCGTGGTTGCTGCTCCCGGTACTTTCTGGTGTCCAAGAAGGACAACGACCTGCGTCCCATTCTAGACCTCCGGGCCCTCAACCGCTTCCTCCGGAAGGAGAAGTTCAAAATGCTAACATTGGCTCAGGTCCTGTCTGACCTCGACCCTGTAGACTGGATGGTGGCGTTGGGCTTGCAGGACGCCTATTTTCACATTCCTGCCCTGCCAGCCCACAGGCGGTACTTACGGTTCACAGTAGGCCACGAGCATTTTCAGTTCACCGTGCTCCCCTTTGGCCTTACCAGTGCCCCTCGGTGTTCACGAAAGTGATGGTGGTGGTCGCAGCTCATCTGCGCTGATCAGGGGTTCCAGTCTTCCCCTATCTCGACGACTGGTTGTTGAAGGCGGGCTCACCCCAGGCTGTCGTCTCCCACCTCCAGACTAAAGTCCTGCACTCGCTGGCGTTCACTATCAACGTGCCAAAGTCACACCTGACTCCCTCTCAGACGCTCCCTTTCTTCGGAGCTGTTCTGGACACAGTGCAGTTTCGGGCCTATCTCCCGAGCAGCGAGTCTGGGATATTCGGGCTATGATACCGATGTTTCAGCCTCTATCCCAGATTTCGGTGAGAATGACCCTGAGGCTGCTGGGCCTCATGGCCTCCTGCATCCTGCTGGTGGATCATGCCAGATGGCATATGCGGGCTCTGCAGTGGGACCTGAAGTTCCAATGGGCGCAGCATCAGGGGAATCTTTCCGACTTTGTCCAGATCTCGGAGGGAACTGCGCAACAACTGCAGTGGTGGCTAACGAACCACGCTTGTGTCAGAGGCAGATCCCTCTCCCTTCCCCAACCAGATGTCACAGTAGGGACAGATGCGCCACTCCTGGGATGGGGCGACCATTGGGGAGAGGCGGAGATCAGAGGTGTCTGGTCTCCGGCGGAGTCCGGGCTTCATATCAACCTTCTGGAGTTCCGGGCGATCCACCTGGCACTGAAAGCATTCCTTCCCTCTCTAAAGGGGAAGGTGGTGCAGGTGTTCACGGACAACACCCCCGCCATGTGGTACTGCAACAAACAGGGCGGGGTGGGGTCGTGGACCCTATGTTAAGAGGCTCTTCGTCTCTGGACATGGCTGGAACATCAGGGCATGACCCTGGTGGTTCAGCACCTGGCAGGTTCTCTGAACGCCAGGGCAGACGAGCTCAGCCGCAGGTGCCTGGTAGATAACGAATGGCATCTTCACTCAGAGGTGGTGCAAGGTCTCTTTCAGTGGTGGGGAGAGCCTGGGTTAGATCTGTTCGCCACCGAAGAGAACACGCAATGTAAACAATTCTGCGCGTTGGAGTTTCCAAGGTGCCGCTCACTCGGCGACGCATTTCGTCGCAAGTGGAACTGCAGCTTCCTGTACGCCTTTCCGCCTGTACCACTTCTGCCCCGGGTGCTGATGAAAATCAAGCGCGACCAGGACCAAGTTATTCTTGTGGCTCCGGACTGGGCACAAAGAGTCTGGTACCCAGAACTCCTGAGCATGGCCATCGATCCTCCACTCAGACTGCCCCTTTGGGAGGATCTTCTGTCGCAGCAGCAGGGGAGAGTTCTTCACCCGAACCTGTCCAGCCTCCACCACCTTGCGTGGAGATTGAGCGGCGACAGTTGACAGCTTTTGACCTTCCTCCCGAAGTCTGTAATGTCATCTTGGCAGCCAGGTGTCGCTCCACCAAGATGGTATACGCCTGTAGATGGAACAAGTTTGTGGCATGGTGGACAGCAAAGGCTGTGGATCCCCTTTCTGCTCCTCTTTCAGATGTTCCTTGTGTACATCCTTTCTTTGGCCCAGAAGGGCTCTGCCCTGGGCACTCTTAAAGGCTATCATGCGGCCATTTCTGCTTTCCTTCGGCTACCAGATCAGCCATCTTTGTTCAAGTCCCCTATTGTAAATAGGTTCTTTAAGGGCATTACTCATCTCTTTCCTCCATTTCCCTTCGCAATGCCCCAGTGGGACTTGAACCTTGTCTTAGCCTATCTTATGTGCGCTCCCTTCGAGCCCCTTCAGAACTGTCCTCTCAGGCTCCTCACTCTGAATACAGCTTGCATTGTTGCCATCACCTCTGCTCGCAGAGTGAGTGAGCTTCAAGCTCTTTCTTCTGAGCCCCCTTTCTTCTGAGCCCCCTTTCTTCTCTGTGCATCCGGACAAAGTGGTGCTTAGGACGAGACTCTCATTCCTTCCAAAAGTGGTTACACCTTTTCATACTGGCCAAACCATTACTTTGCCCACTTTTTTCCCACCTCCGCACCCTTCCAAGGAGGAGTAGAGACTCCATCGCCTGGACCCTAAACGTGCGCTGTCCTTCTACCTTGACCGCACAAAAGATTTCCGGGTGTCTGATCAACTCTTCGTTGGCTATGTAGGTGCCAAGAAAGGTCGGGCTGTTCAAAAGCATACCATCTCTAGATGGGTTGTCATTTGTATTAAAATCTGTTACGCTTTGGCGAAAAAGGAACCTGCGGTGGGGCTCCCAGCTCATTCCACCAGAGCTATGCTACCACCAATGCTCTTGCACATGGAGTTCCACTCCTCGACATTTGTCAGGCAGCCACGTGGGTATCCTTGCACACGTTCACCAGACATTACTGCCTGGACAGTCAAGTCCGGAGGGACGGCTATTTTGCCCGGTCTGTCCTCCAGGACTTTCTGGTGTGAACATGGTGCACAGACCCTCCTCCGGTGTTGGTATTGCTGGGGTATCTGTTCTAAGGTAAGGAATCTATAACGAATAGTCTCTTTCAGATGAACAAGTTACTTACCTTCGGTAACAATGTATCTGTAAGAGACATATGTTAGTTACAGATTCCTTACCTCCCCACCCATCCTCCCCTCTCTGCGAACTGACTTCTAGGGACAGGGACTCCCTTGCAGGGCCCTAGTTTAGCGCACTAGTGGTCAGTGTCTTGCATGGCTCTGCTCTTCTGGCGTGGAAAGTCGTGTCAGAACTGACATCAGCGCGCAGGGGCGGCATCTAAATAGACAGCGCAACGTCATTCCGGCGAACACGACGCCGACGACGGACGCAGAGTCAACCGACGCCACCTACCAATGCGCAGGGGTACTGCTAAGAAAAAAATTCTCCGGATCTATTCTGACGCCTGGGGGTAATTCTAAGGTACGGAATCTATAACTAACATATGTCTCTTACAGATACATCGTTACCGAAGGTAAGTAACTTGTTCTTCACAAGCATGGTAAACCACCAATGGGCTGTGCCTCATATTGGCCAATTTCATTGATTTATATGGAATCTGAAATTCTAGCCAAGGTGCTGGCTAACCACCTGATGGGGATGATTCGAACACTTTGAACACTGGGACCAGAATGGCTTCATGCCCGATCGGGGAACGAGACACTGTCTATGCCACCTGAAGGTAGCTTTGGACTTGGCACACCGGTCCACGGAGCCTCAAGCAGTACTCTCGATTGATTTCGAGAAGGCATACTACTCGGTCGAATGGTTCTTTCTACACCCAGTCCTCAAGGAAAAGACGTCGGCCCCAGATTCCATGCATACTCTAAACTCCTTTACAGACTTCTGGAATACACTATCACCTGACTGATGCAGATACTAAAAATGTATGGGGAAGATTCTGGACTCGCGTTAAACTGGGAAAAGTCAGTAGTATTCCCAATCAACGTCCCACCAGGCACAATGCGTGTTGAGGCATACAGCCTCTTGATGAGTGTTGCCAGTTTTAAACATTTGGGACTATAGGTTACACTGGATCCCGACCAGTGCTGGGAGCTAAATGTGGCCCGATGCTCAGTCTGAGGCCTGGAGCAAACTCCCAATCCCGATGATGGGTCTCAGTGCCATATTTAAAATGATTGCCTTATCCCAACGGCTATATCTCCTTCGAAATTACGCATACGCTCTCCCGGGTAATTTTTTTTCTTCACTGCAAGCCACTGTCACCAACTACTTATGGGCTGGGAAACCACCCAGGGCAGCCTTTAACAAATGCATTCAGTCTCCATTCGATGGAAGACTAGATCTGGTGGACATTAGACGTGATCAGGCAGTGCAGTTGCTGCCCATAAATGACTCGTTCTATGCAGATAGGGCGGACATAGCCGTAAAGCTGGCAGTGACTGTGGCTGGAATACTGATGTTATCACAATTATGTAGTTATAAAGGTTCCAGGGACCTCCCCGAAGACACCCGGAACATGTTAGAATGCTGGGATCATGTGCTCAACCATCAAATGGCACGGGAAACCTACAAAGGAAACCCCTCTCTCGTACGGAACATGGTTACCGGAGGTCCCCCAACTGAACAGCTTCTCTGGATGAGGCGCCATTGGGATATCCAATATAGGCAACTTGTGGGAGACATCCCAAATCAAGCACTTTGATAGGCTACAAAAAGAGCTTGTGCTCCACAAAACTCAATGTTTTCATTATCTCCAAGTCAGACATGCATTGGAAAATGGATCTGAGCGCCTACACGAGGTCGCTGATTTTAAATCGTTAGAATCCAAACTGAAGATGGATCGTCTATCTCTTATAAGTACAAGGCCCTAGTAGTGAACATGCCAGAGCCAATGTAGTCACTTAGAGACAGGTGAGAAAGGGACATAGGCCCGCTGGAGGAGGAAAATTTGGTGGAGGCGATAATGGCAGCCAGACAGCTTGTGATACCAGCAAGGTTGCTCCTCATTCAGTTGAATTATTTCCACAGGATTTACTTCACACAAGCACATCTCTATAAAATGGGCAGGATCACTTCACCAACCTGCACTAGATGCCGGAATACACAATTGTATGGGAGTGCCCTGTGATAGCCAGATACTGGACTAGGATACATACTAAACTGGCCAGCGCGGTAGGAATACACGTTGCAGCTACACCTCAAATGGCACTGTTGGGAATAATGTTGGGATGGGATTGCAACTGGGTGGGTAAGAAATTGGTTGCGACTGGCTTAATGGTGGCAAAAAGGTAGACTACCCAGAATTGGTGACCAGTAGCTATCCCGACAATGACTGCACTAATCTCATCAATTTCTGTGCGGCAGTGGAGGAGAGGATATACTTGGGACGGGGATTCCCAACGAAATACACAAAGCTCTGATATCCATGGTAGAACATGACACAAGAACCAAAGAGGCTCAATGGAGTGGAAGTTTGAGGAGGGCCCGGGAGGGCCTAGAGGGAGGACATGGCATGTCATGAATGTAGATTGCTCTTTGAGGATATGGAGGGTTTGCCTTGGGATGAGAGCTCTAATTAGTGCTTAATTTGAGCTGGCACTTAATCATCAGCACAGGCACTTTTCATGAGCACCAGTTAAGGACACATTAATTTACGGAGAGATTAAGTGATTTGCTCAGAATCACAGGATGTTGAGCCGACCCTGAGACTAGAACCTGGTTCCCTAGCTCCAAAGTCGGCAGCGCTGACCATTATGCCACATCATCTCCGCACTTTATGGTGGGTAGTTGGTTCTGTTTTAGGCAGCGCTAACAGGAGAAATGGGCTGGTGCAAGCTGCCTCCTGTCGAGAGCCCCGGCACTTATTTCTTTACAAATTAACTACAGGCTCTAATCTTTGTTTTGCATACTGCTGTGTATGCATTGATTGTTATGGAAAAATTTAATAAAAAGCATTTAAAAAAAGAAGAATGTAAAAGTATGGGTGGCGGGGTGATGGGCTGAGCTATACATTTCCATCGGAATGTATTTTGAATTTCTTTTCTTATTCCAAAGTATAAACAGGAGTACGCCGGGAAAGCTGTGGCAGGTGCAGGTTTCCAGACATACTGCTGGGAATCAAGCAAACACAAGGAGATGATGGGCGGAGTGCTGAAACTTTTCAGACCCTCACCCCCGGTCACAGATCTGGGTTGAATCCATCATCATTCTTTAGCTCACTTCGCCACCTCAGTTCAGACCCAGCTATATGCAAATCAGGCGTGACCCTGTGCCTCATGGGAACAGTCCAGCCCGAACTGCCAAGCCAGGTCTTCCCTGAATCGGAAACAAGCATCCTGGGACCGGTTTCTGGGTAACACCCTTCATCAGCCAGGCTAGCTTGAATCCAGTGGCAAAGTGAGCAAGGGACCCACGTCTGTGACTGGGGGTGAGTGTCTGAAAAGTTTCAGCGCTCCGTCCATCATCTCCTTGTGTTTACTACTGGGAATGTCATACGACTATTTGCAGGGACTCCTATTAGTGTTCTGCCAGTTTAGCACAAGGTAGAACTCTGCAGGAGGGGCGGGGTTGAAATGGCGCCTCATGTGCAAACGCAATTTTTTTTTCCTTGTGAGGAAAATGCTTTTATGTATTCAAAAAGCACTTACCTTATACCCACACGCAAACTTAGGGGTGATCCATTCTTCTTCCCATCCTGGGAGGGGTGTTACTCCACCGCTTTACTGGTTTAAATCTCCAAACATTTCCCGAGTGGAAATGGATTGGAGAGAAATTTGGAAGCCCCACAAATGTATGTTTGTGTATTTTCCCAAACTTACAAGGCAAACCACACCTTGGGACACCAGCTACCCACCCTTAAGTGGGATTTACTACTGCAGATTTCTCACACTTGTGGACAGGAATCAGCAGTAGCAAATGTATTTACACCTGTAAGGCACAAACATAAAATCCATGACTGCATCAGTGACGAGAATAGTATGGTGCACCATACGACGGGCACCAGCACCTGCATACACATTTGGTGCCAGACAACATTTCTTTTGTATCAGAATATGTAATCTGTCATTCTCTATTCACACTATGTTCTGGTATTTTAGCCAATAGGCCTGCTACCACCAGAAGCCATACTTCAGTCAACCACACACTGAATTTAATCGCAAAAGAAACTACCTTTACTTCTCTTCTGGGAAACATTGTGTGTCCATTCTCTCTATCGCCGGTCCCAAGACATTCTGCAACTGCTATACATATCTTCCCAGCTAGAATTTTAAAATGTAAATGTATGTACATGTATTTTTTGACAGTTTTGTTGATTTTCGTAAGGAACATATGCATTGTTACTATAATAATTAAATGCAATCAAATAATTGCAGAGTTTTATCAATTGACATTTTGGTCAGGGGCGTAGTTCGGGGGAGGGGGTGTTTGGGGTGTTACACCCCCACCCCCCTAATAAATATATTTTCTGATAAATAGTCGGGTACAAGTACTTTCAGTCGGGTATGGTGAGGTGTCTGTCAGATTTTACCAGGGATTTTTACATATACATACACAAAAACGCACACACATTGTCCCTCTCTCTGTTTTGAAAATCTTAAAAAAATGTTGGTTATTTTTACAAAATCTTGTATTTTCTCTTACTTAGTAATCCTACCAATCTACATCCCTCTCCCTTTTCACTGCCCCTTAAGCCCCCTCATGCGCCCTCCTTGTATAATGTATTTTAACATTAAATGCCAGAGTGATTGTTAGAAAATCAAAAGTTTACACCTCCCCAATCTCTCTGACCAAGCTAAACCACTGATTTCGGTAAGATACCTACACGGTATTAACCATAAACAAAACCTGTGTCTTTGTGTCACCACCATCCTTAATCATCCAGATGGAATGGGCTACTTATTTATCCCTTTCTTTGCAATCCTCCGTGCAGGATCTATCTTCGACCCACAATATATACCAGTTGCGGCCGGCATGGCTCGCAGGTGGGGGGGCGGATGCAAGGGGAGAGGGGAGGGGAGTCGTGGGGGGAGTGAGGTCGCACGCAGCGGGGTCATAATAAAAAAGTACTTCAATGCCGGGTCCTGCGTCTTCTCTGCTCCTGCTCCTGACAGGAACAGGAAGCCAGGCTCCCTCCCCTAAGCCAATCACAACGCTGCAATGCAGCGTTGTGATTGGTCTGAGCGCTGTGACACGGCGCTCATCCAGGAGCTGGAGAGGAGGGCATGTTCTCCATGCAGGCTGCAATGCAGCCTGCATGGAGAAGGGGAAAGTGCGCATGACTGGTTTGGGAGGCCCGAGAGGGCCGACCAAACAGTCAATGCGCACTCGGGAGTGGGCAAAGCAACATAAAATGGTAATAACTACAAGTTATTATCATTTTATGTTTTTGCTTCTCGCACTGCGAGAAAGCAGTGAGGCGATGCTCCTCCGCCATCCCGGAGGAGCCGCCACTGATATATACCAGTCCAGGATGCCAGTCTGTCCTGATAGACTGGGGATTACATATGCATTACTAACAATGTCATTAAAAGTTGAACATTTCACTCCACGTTCCTCAAAGTTTTTGGTACTTTTACAGACAAGCTCTGCTCCTATATTTGCTTTTCTGCAGCTCTGCACCGGTCCCTGTCTGTGAGCCAGTCTTCATACCCTGGAGTAATTTTTCCGTCCTAGTCCCATTATATTTCGTCTGGCGACCACTCTCCCAGTGTTGCATAACAATCTTTTATATTTAGGCAGTGAATGTACCCCCCATATTCCCAACAGCATGGTCTTTGTGTCCCAAGCTTTGTTTATTTCTGTAACCTCATTCAGTTGTTTACTAACTGTGCTCCAGAATTTACCAAATTGGGACGTTTCCACCCAGTATGATAAAAGCTACCTTCCATCTCTCAATAACGTAAGCATAGATCTGACTGAAAGTATCCATTCTTTCTAACTGCTTATTTAGTGTAGTAGATAAGGTGTAATATTTTAAATTGTACCAGGTGGAACCCGGCTTTAATTGCTTCCTCACAGGGCATCCCATTCCCCGTCCTTTAGATGATCAATATCATCCTCCCATGTTTGCGTAACTCTCTGCATCTCTTCAGGTTGGGTTATTGGTCAAGGTCTTGTAGATCAGTGATGCTGCTTTCTTTGCTTGTGGTTCTGTTACGATCCTAGTTTCAAGTAGGGAGATGTCCTGGATCCCTTTCAGTTGGTTTTGCTGAACCCTCAGGACAAGTTGTCCCTGGAGATATTTAAAATATTGTGAGTCATGTAAAAAAAACTTCCCTCAGTTGCTCAGATGGTTTTATCTTTCTCCTAAAAATCCCGCAATTTGGATATCCCTATTAAATCCCATTTTTGAAAATTAGACATACATCCCATTTCCTTTAGGTCAGTACGAACCAATAGTGTGGGTTCTTCTGTTAATTTGCCCTGTTACCCATTCATCTAAAGGCTGGCCTTCCATGCCAGGCCAATCTTTTGTGTGGGATCTGATAGGGTTGGTGAGGGATTCTTGCCATATATTAGTGTTAAATATCCTTTCTTGTCTAGTTTCATTCTATCCAGGCTGTAAGCGGGTTTGTCTTGCAGTATATATCCAGTCATTGAGCAACACTGTTTATGCAGTCCAATAATATTTTGGGATTCTAGGGAGGTTGATGCCTCAGTGGTATACACTTTTATAGAGTTTAACCAGGGACACTCTAGGCGCTTTCCCATTCAGGGGCAGGGCCATCAGCTGCCCCCACACCTGATGTCATCATCTTATATATTGCTTCCTGAGCCATCCGTGACGGAAGAGTCTTCTTCAATGGGCTACATCAACCTTGAAACGATCCAGCTCTACCTGTATGTTTCTCCTATGGCTTTCTTTCTTGTCTCTGCCATGGTATATTCTGGGGTATTTAAAGCCCTTTGTATTCATTCTCAGTGGGCACTGCCAAGTATCTCCACAAACACATTGAGTTATCGAGTATAATGTTTTTTTAGACCCGTTAATTCTGTAAACTGTGTATTTGCCATACATACAAATGATATCTAGTGATTTAGTGATTGACATCTCTAGTTCAGTTGGATACAGAATAATACCATCTGCATATTACGACACTCTTGAGTACTAACTCCCTTCCATTTGAAGCTGCTACCCTTACCCAATAGGCCAGCAGTTCCGTTGTTGGGGTGCACCATAGTAGGGTTAGCGGCCAGCCCTGCTAGGTTCAACGGTAGATAATAAATTCCTCTGATAGTACCGAGTTGGCCTTGACACAAGCAGTTGGTTTATACTATAGCATTTTTAGTCAACTTAAGAAGTTGAGTCTTGATCATCTTTTGCAGTATGGCGATCATGAAGTCCCATTTGATGTGCTTCCTTCGGGAGTACCAGGTCTGGCCCCTTCCTCCAGAGCAGTTGATAAATTGTCCCTCTTTTTCTTTTGTTCCCCATGCCCTTTACATTCCAAGTTAAGATCTTAAGGTTTTGTTGGCTCTGTTGTGATTACCTCTATAAGTATGCTTTTGAAAATAAAAAGATAAATAATGTGTGGAACCTTTTTCTGCTCCAATCCCCCAACGTCTCACCTCCCTACACCATCCTGCGATGCTTATTGAACTGCCCAGCCCCCTAATGTTGGACATCTCTGTCACCTTTCCCCAATAATAATTGCTTATTCCTAGGCATGCCCTGTGTATGGGCTCTTATCTGGTTTAACGAAGGGGTTCTTAGTCTGAGTTTTTCCCTGAGATGGCCTTAATCTCTTGTCAGGGAGCATGCCATGTATGCCCTTATACCTTTGTTATGTTCCTGGAGGTTATCTCCCCCGTCTCCTCATTGCCTGTGCCAATTATAACCTGCAGGTCACTTACTAGGTCATTTATAGTGTTCCCAA
This sequence comes from Calotriton arnoldi, assembly GCA_963921515.1. Lineage (NCBI taxonomy): Eukaryota > Metazoa > Chordata > Amphibia > Caudata > Salamandridae > Calotriton > Calotriton arnoldi. The sequence continues at coordinate 4,410,745 of CAWUFW010000076.1, forward strand.
TAACCATTTTCCTTTTTGTTAAAACTATAATTCGGCGTTTTTATTTAATCATATCAATGCTTCATTAGTAGGTAACCTTCTGATAGAGACTTCTAACCTCAGATTCCTCACCATGTGAATTTTCCCCAGGCACCAGACCGAATCTGGAAACATTTCAGCAATTTTCTCGCTTGTTGACCGGTGGCGTTGTGCAGCTCTGCGTGGAATCCGTCTGCTCCGATATGACATTGGAGCCTCCTATAAATGCCACCTCCATGCACTGACGTCAGTTCCTTTCTTTCAGCTCCTTCAGGCGCTGATCCAGAGCTAGCACTGCTGTTTTTGACATACATTTTTCCTTTATACAGCGTGCAGCTATGGACCATTGAACAACAGGTTTCAAGTAGTATTGTGACTTCACCAACAGATATTGGTGACAGACACCCACGACATCTGCCTCTGGTGCCTCAGCACCTCGCACAACACAAAGTCAAAAAATGAACCAAAAAGAATTTAGAGACCATAAAGCTAAGTTCGCAGTTGCCGAACTCAAGAGTGTAGACACGCTCCCATTCCTGGAGCCGATTTCGTGACCGCTCCACATTGAGATCTAGGGGTTCAGGTAAGTTACATAAGTCGCACAAGAAATACAAGAAGTCTAAAGACAGATTGGTAACATTTCACCACTCGCACAGCTCGGAGTTGCATGATGCCCCAGATACCGCTCAGCCTCGGGTCTGCTCTGCGGAGTGGACTCTTGAAGTGGCTGCAGTCTAAATCCTCCTCAGTGTACAGCCACAGCAGATGAAATGCAGCGTCTGAAGGAGGCCGTAGCAGTCATTTTTGGTACTCCACCGAATCCCACTTGAGCGCCTTTGGGTTTAAGGATTCGAGGTGTTGGTGGATCCATCCTCCAGCTGTCCGCTCCGCTTGACCTCTACCCAATGTCAGCCCTGGCATCGAGATCAGTGCCACTGGCTCTCACCCCGGCGCAACGTCCGACATCCTCTGTGGTGCCGAGACTCCCATCACAGGCCTGAGATTCGGCTCCAGGAGTGACGTTCCATACATTGGACCCACATCCGATAGTGTTTATCTGATTCGGAAGCTCTACCCATCCCTAAACAACGCCATTACAGTTTCTCAGACCCAGAACAATGTTATGATGATGTTGACGGTAATGACATTTATGAAGAACCTAATATTTTTGCGGTCTAACAAGATGCAAATGGTTTGGACACCTCCTGTGACATTGGCTTGAATTCTCCAAACCCTGTAGCCCCTGAATAATCTGCCTCTTTTGCCACTGTCATAAGAAGGGCAGCAGAAGTTCTTGATTTAACACTGCCCATGGAGGAGGCCAATACCAACATATTGATGGAAGTCCTCAACACCGCAGCCACCACCCAAGGTCTCACAGATATACTGATGTGTCAGGATCTTGCCTCCTGGTAAACACATAGGTGGCAAGGTGGCACAGACCCGCTCCCAGGGATTCTGATGTTTTACTCCAGCCTTCTACCCCAGAGAGTCTGGTGGTTCAGGCATCATCCAGCCACCTCAGGCTGAACTCATTCCCTAGCACTCCACCTGAGAGGAATGCACCCTCTCAGACTCCATCCACATGTCAGAGGAGAGTGCAAAAGACATGCAGTGGTGGTTAATGGATCAAGATTAGGTCAGTAGCAGACCCCTCTCCCTGCCCAACCCAGAGCTGACAGTGGAGACCGATGCATCGCTTCTGGGTTGGGGCACCACTTGGGAGTTTTGAGGTTCAGAGGTCTCTAGTCTCCGGCAGAGGCCCGGCTCCAAATCAGCCTCATGGAGCTGCAGGCCATCTGCTTGGCGCTGAGAGCCTTCCTTCCATCCATGAAGGGGAGACTGCTACAGGTGCTTAAGGACAACACCACTGCTAGATGGTATTGCAACAAGCATGGCGGAATAGGTCCTTGGCCCTGTTCCAGGAGGCACTACGCCTCTGGCAGTGGGTGGGCCAAAAAGGACGCTTCCTGGTGGTGAACTACCTGGCAGGATGTTGAATGCCAGGGCAGATAAACTGCGCCGTCGACGCCTAACGGATCACAAGTGCGAGTGAAACCTGGAGGTGAAGCAAGGTTTCTTCCGCAAATGGGGAAAGCCTTGGCTCAATCTGTTTGCCACCACTGAGAATGGTCAACGTCAGCAGGTCTGCGCTTTGGAGCCACCAAGGTGTCTTTCACTATGAGACACGTTCCACCTAGAGTGAAACTCAGGACTCTTGTATGCCTTCCTGCCGATACTGCTTCTGCCACGAGTTCTGAAGAAGATTAGGACCTACCGGGCATAAGTGATGCTAATGGCACCAGATTGGGCACGGAGAGTATGGTATCCAGAGCTCCCGATCTTGAGCATCTGTCCTTAAATCTGGCTGCTTCTCAAGGAGGACCTGCTGTAGCAGCAATTGGGCAGGGGTCTGCACCCATTTCTTTGTATTCTCCACCTTGATGCTTGAAGATTGAGGGGTGACAGGTGAACACCTTCGATCTTCCTCCAGAGGTGGGAGATGCCATCTTGCCAGTCAGGAATCCCACAATAAAAACTGTATATGCCCCTTCGGGTCAGATTTATGTTTTGGTACGGCACACACCAGATTGTCCTCCTCTAGGCCAAGTTATCTAGTGTTCTGTTTGTTTTGTCTCTCGCTTGGAAAAGCTTTGCTTTGGACACAGTTAAGGAGTACCTTTTGGCTCTTTTGACCTGCTTTACGGTTGCCGGACCAGCCCTAATTTTTTAAATCCTCAACTAAAGTGTTTTTTTTTAAAGGCCTGGAGCACTTGTTTCCTCCCCCTCCCTTTGTCGTGCCACAGTGGGACCCTAACTTGGTCCTCACATATTTGATTTGTACTCTCTTTGAGCCACTTCACAGATTTCCTTTTTGGCTTCTCACCCTCAAGATGGTGTTCCTTGTCACCATCGCATTTGTGCGGTAAGTGAGTGAGCTTCAGGCTCTCTGTGTTAATCCACCGTACACCACCTTCTTCCCAGACAGACTGGTTCTGCAAATGCAAGCATCCTTCTTGCTGAAAGTTGTAACAACTTTCTGCTTCGGTCAAACCATCACCCTGTCAGCGTTTTATGCTTTGCCTCACCCCTTCAAGGAGGTAAGACTCCATTGCTTGGACCCAAAAAGAGCACTTAGCTTTTATATCAGTTGTACCACAGAACACTGGGTGGAAGAACTGCTTTTTGTGGGGTTTGCTGGTGAAAAAAAAGGCAAGGCTGTACATCAAAGAACCATCTCCCACTGGATCACACTCTGCATTAAGATCTGCTACATATTGGCCAAAAAGCAGCCTCCGGATGAAATGCAAGCTCATTCCACCAGGGCCAAAGCTGCTACCACTGTGTTGACATGTGGAGTTCCTGTTCTGGACATCTGTAAGGCGGCTACGTGGGCGTCATTCCATACGTTCATGAAGCACTACTGCTTGGACAGCCAGGTTTGCTGAGAGGGGCATTTCGCCTGCTCGGTTCTACAAGACTTTTTGTTTTGAGCCAATTCACAGGCCCACCTCCCAATAGATACTGCTTTTGTATCTGTTCAAAAGGTGAGGAATCTGCAGTTAGAATTTTCTGTCAGAAGAACAAGTTACTTACCTTCGATAGCGCTTTTTCTGTTTGAGACTCTATCTAACTGCAGATTCCTTACTGACCCTTCCATCAACCCCGTTCGGTGAATTGAGTTCAATTGATCACTAAAATCGCTAATTTAGGAATCTGCATTCTGGTCACAACCAATTTTTTGGGGGGGTCTGTTCATCTGGAGATGTGGACAGCCTTGAAAGCAACTGACATCAGCGTGCAACAGTGGCTCCTATATAGGTCCGCATGCCACTTACGGAAAGGAACAGGCGTCAGTTCGGAGTCGCACAACATCACCTACTGGTGAACATAGGTATTGCTGAAAAAATGTTTCTCAATCAAGTTTGAGGCCTGGGGAATATTCAGATTGTATCATTAATCAAAGATCATATACTCTCACTCACCAGAGGCTCTGTGGCTTATTTAGGTCGAGTCTCACTTCCTGTTTGGGCATGAATGTCCTAATTTGCATTTCACCCAGGGATCGAGACCATCTCACCTTCTATGTCTGTTGCTGCTGACTTGTTAAACCATGAAGTTAAACACCCTTCCTTTGCTGCATATTAGGGGATCCTGTCTGAATTAACTCCAATGAATGGAATAGATTGCATACTGGAGTAGTCACTAGCTACTTCTGTGGGTACCCTGTGCTGCACATCCAGCGTAACTAGGCCAAATCCCCTCTAGATTCCTCCTAATTCCTGTGGTCCAGCTTAGTTTTCACTCATGGCTTGTTGGGAGGGAGAAGCCCACCAAGCTGGTGAGCAAGAGCCCTTGTTGTAAGATAGTGTGCTGATTCAGATGGTGGAGGGCCTCCCTGAAACATAGAAGGGAAAAGAAGAAGCAATGACTTTGAGAGGCATCAGCTCTGGATGAGTCCTCTTCTTGGGTTCACCACCTCAAAATAGTGTTGTTAGCCACCTCACTACCGAACCAGGACTAGATTCAGGGCTGTGCGACATTGCTCTCTTTGCTCTTGCACTTGAACCTGGAGGAACAGAAACTTGCACTGGAGTCTCTGGTGCAGATCTAGGCCAGCGCTGGCAAAGTCAGTATGGGCAATATGTCTCCTCATATCTGCTATTTCTGACCAATTGCATCCATTCAGCTGGAGTCGGTTTGGCCTGCCCTGCTTGCCACCATGCTAATGTCCATCTTCAAGTCAAACCCATTCTTGCATGTCTGGAGTCCAGTCCTGTATTTGGACTTAGTGAGTCAGTCATGAATTTTATGTGTCTGCCTGAAAGCGAGGAACTGTACTAGCGGAGGGGGGGAGGACGATGGTAAGGTTCCACTTAGTTGTTCATCACTCTATCTACAGAAACAAGCCAGAGCCATTTCTGAATTTACTCTAGCCCCCACTAGCAATTTGGATAGAGACTGATTGCTGCACAATGTTGAAAGTTAGGAGGGGTGAACTTCACAGCAAACGTCACCCAAATGTAGTTTTTTTTATAAATCAAGGTCCTTTCCATTTAACTAAAAGAAACTCTGATTCATTCATATATGGCTGTTCACAAGATCTCAGTAGACTCATTAGTGCTCCCATGACAGGATGGTCTGTCTCTTGAAAATATTGACCTGCTGCAAATGCATTTTCAAACTGCCCCATCTTTTCTGGCACTATTGGTGCCACTCTGCCTAGCCTCTCAGGGCCTGATCCTGGTCCCTCCAGCAGGACCTAGACCGAGATCCCAATGTCAGTGCTGGTGAACGTAAGGATTTGCACCCAATTAAGCAGTACTACTTCCAAATGCATCCAAGGGTCATCTCTTCAAGAAAGATGGTGGGTAGTGATGGTCCACATGGCCAATACCACGTATCTCTTTAATAGAAGGAAGCAAGGGCACATTAGTTCCCCAAATATTTTGCTGCCTAGCAGTGGAACTGTGAAAGTGGTCATCAGGCCATATTCTTGCTGATTTTCAGTAAACAGAAATCAGAAAGCCTGAGCAGGTGTCTTCTGTCAACCACTAGTGGGAACTTCACGAAGAAGTCCTTTGACTTATTCAAGCACTTGGGGGTGGGGGTGCTCAACCATGGATGCTTTTGCAACCCAATAAACCTTCAGGTGCAAGTGTTTCAATTCCTGGATGGAAAGGGAGCTTACATCTTGGTGGGAATGTCCTGATGCTAGACTGTAGAGAAGTATTCCTGTATGCTTTTATACTGACCCCTCTGATTCCAAGAGTCCTGGTTAAGATCAAGAACTGCATTGTGTGCTCTGTCATTCTGGTTGCTTCAGCTTTTCCTTGCCTGGTCTCTTTTTCATTCATTCAGCATCTTCTTCATAGGAACAAACCCTCTTCCTTCAGAGGAGGGAAATCCTGTGCATGAAGAAGGGAGGTTTGTGTTCATGGACAAAATATTGATCTATGTGATTTACAGGTGGTAATTTATGGGTGGCATGATTTAACCTGGTTTCTGACAGCACATTGACTGGTGGGGCACCCTTCCCTACCATCGTTCATCTTGAGCAACTTGTTCCTGATAAGCTAGGCTTTGACTTACTTTGGCCACTCTTTAAAAATCCTGGATGATGCTTTTGGATGCCAGACATTCTTCACCAGTATACATAAGTTAAAGCCAAAGCATAGCAGCTTGTTCAGTTGCTCTGCTGACAATTTCATATCACATTTTGGGCATCTTTCTGAATTTGTGAAATAGGTGGACTTCTTTAGGACCTAAATAGTGACCATTGGCCCTACAGGAGCATGCCAGGCCTGGAGAATTCTTCTCCAATTTCACCCAGTTTATCAGGTGCCATCCCAAAGACCTAATGTACCGCACCCCCTTGTGCCAGGCATCCTGCAGTTGAATCTGATCCTGGCCAGACTAAAGCAGAAATCGTTGGAACACCTAGTCTTTGGTGATATGAAGCTTCTATCTTGAAAATCTCATATCATTCTTTAAGCCATATTCATCTCAGAACGATACAGTGTTCTATGCCATCAAGGTGGTATAAAAAATTGATCCCACGTTTGTTCTCACATTTCTTCACATTTGTCCCAACTTGGAAGAGGAAAGTTTCTTCGCCACTTTTTTCAACCCATGCCCACTTCCTGAGCTGATCCTGGACACTTCAATGTAGAGCACTCTGTATGATTTACCTAGAACCAATCGGTGCTTCATGATCTACAATCCAACTGTAGCAATGCTATATAAGCCAGGGTTAACACCACCCTTGTTGATGCATATAATATTGCACCCCCACTGCTTCCTGTATGTGGGATACACCTCAAATTGGTGTTTGAGCACACTTAAACAAAACTAATATATTTGGGCGGGGAAGAGGGCACCAGACATTAGTTGTTGAGGTTTTAATCCAAAGTTAGGTGCAGTTTATCAGAAGGTTCTGTAGCTTCCTCTGCTTCTTTTATTGGGCCTGGCCTTAACCAAGACCTTTCCATTTTACTTAAATTGCATATTAATATACCTATTTACAGGGACCTTTAGCCAGCCCTCTTCACCCATTGGTCTGTTGTTGTCATTCACAATTTTCTTCCACCCAATACAGCATATAGCATGGGGTAATGGGTCAGCTCACGTCACCCATTGGGTAACTGTGCTGTGACTGATAGCATTTTGCCAATGAAAAAAGTGCAGATCCACACAAAAATAGTCCAGATCCCTACTGTAGTAATGTGTGCCTTTTGATTTAAAAATAAATGTTTAAAAAATGTGTCTTTCACTAAATGCTTTTTTTTTTTAATCAACATTTTTTTTACCTGGGCTTTACAGCCAGCTCCCCACCAACACCTCTACCAGGCTACTCATGTCTCATCATATGTGTGCACCATGCATATAAATCATTATTTTAGAAAACACATCTAAAGTGGCCACCTGTGCGTGCTTATGCGTCTGCATACATGGGCTCTAATCTTTTAACCAGTTGACTGTTAGGGCTCCACACTGCCCCCACTCACCACTGCAACCTTCCCCCTCCACTAGACCCTGTGCTAAGCCCTTTTTGAATGTTTTGTGATAGTTTGCACTTCCACCGTCATAACTTTTTCCCTCAAAGATATCCCTGCCAAATTTGCGTCCTGTTTTTTCATCATCCTGGGGATTCTAAAGATACCGAGGGTATATAGATTCCCCTGTTAGGAACTGAGAATATAGCCAAAATACAGCTACAGTTTGTTTTTTGGGGTAAAAATGGGAAAAAAGTGCTATGCAAGAAGCTTGCGTTTTTTTCTTCTAACAATGGCATCAAAGGTTTGCTGTGCTAGGATCATAATTTTTCCAGCTTTCAAAAACAAGTGGCATTGCATAAAAAAACTTTTTACCACAGTGTTTGCATTTTTTCAATAGGGAGTTCCTATAGCCTATTTTTGCGGTTTCAGTCTGCTTGCAGTTTGTAGTGGAAACAGGTGTGAAACGAATGAGTGATCCCAGAAAACTATACATTTCTGAAAAGTAGAGAAAATTCTGAATTCAGCATGGTGTCATTTGTGTAGCTCACTCAAGATGTTCCCAAAGAAACACATTGTTGAAACAAAAAATAATGCAAATGAGTAGGAAAAAAAACCTTTGTGACAGTATTTTTATCTGTCATTTTTTGTTATGTTGGCAGATTTGCAAAAGCAATATACCATTATGTCCGATAGACCTTTCTTGTAGCAGGGAAATATAAGCTTTGTATGTACTCCAAAAACCATGTGATACATGCAGCCAGCAACGGAGCTGCATCGTAAAATGATTTTTCATTGTGTACAGACTATACAGCAATTCATGTGGTAAAATATAATGAATGAAAAATGGGAATGAAGGAAACATACATATTTATGAACTGTACACAAATTACTGAATTTAGGAACCGTTGTATTTTGTACGGCTCTGATTTATGGTTATCCTTAGTATCCATAATATCATGTGTTCCAGAGGACATTTTGCAAAATGTATTCTTTCTTAAGCACTTGCTCATATTTGTAAGCCACACATGCAGAGAAATCCAATTGGTAATAACGAATGTTGTACTATTCTGTGCTACCACATGTCTCCCCCAAAGAACGGTACCCCACTTATCTGGTTTGTCCTAGCGCCCGGAACACGAAATGGCCCAAAACTCAACATAGATAGCTCAAATGTTTCCTCTCAAGACTGCCCATTTTTTGCTGTGTGGGTAGTTGTGGATTATAGGGGTGGGCTCAGCCCCCACCCAGGGAAACCTACAAAACCCAGACATTTTGTCAAAACTAGACATGCTGGGGAGTCCAGGTTGGTGTGGCTTGCGTAGATCGCTCAAGGCTGTTTTACCCCGACTCCCTTGCAAACCTCAAACTTTGGTGAGGAAATGTTCTGAAATCTGTAGGGATCCACAAATTTCCTACCACCTAGCGTTCACACACATCTCGCGATAAAAACGGTAACCCACTTGTGAGGGTGGCCCTAGTGCCTGCAACACGAAAGGGCGCAAAACACACCATGGACAAACTGCATTTTTCCACTCAAACCCGATTTTTTTTTTTGCAAATTGAGTAGCTGTGGACTTTGGGCCCTAAGTCAGCCACCACCTAGTGAAACATACCAAACCCTGAGATTTCTGAAAATGTTGCTGAATATCCATTTTACCTTACAGGATAAAGGAAAACGAGTTTACATTAAAAAGTACTTAAAAGACTACTATGTCCAAGCGATTGATAAAATTCATACTGCAAAACTGTTTTTTTGTTTCTTTACAATTCTCCCTAGTGTTTGGATGGATTTCTGCCCTCCCTGGGGGAGGAAATTCGGGGTAAAGAACCCCATTTACCCCCAGAGCAGCAGAAACACCGAAAATATTGGGGGGTTGGGAGGAGCACAGGTCCTTGCCCTAGCAGCTGCTTACCCCACAAAAGAAAATCCCTGGTGTCTAGTGGAAGAACCACACTATCAAATCCCACTATGATCGCCTGGAGCTTTTCAGGGTGAGAGATATTGTTAGAAAGTTGAGTTTCTCAGCTTTTTAGGATACCTCCCTTTTTGCACAATTTCATGTGAGCACAGAAAATGAGTCTGTTTTTAGCCCCCTCCGCCCTTGCTGCCTGTCCTGCAAATGCCACCATTGCATCATCGGGTGTCAAGAACAGACCTATTGGCTTTTCCATTATTTGTGTTCTTTGCTTTAAATTTTACCCACAGGTCGTAACATTTGCAAGGACAAGATGAAAAAGTATAATAAAGTTGCCTTAATGCAAATATTATTGCTCAAAATCCATAGCCCACTCATATTATTAACACCCTCCCACAAACTCCTCAAAATGAATTAAAAAAATACAGATTGGCTCCTTGCTTACAAAGTGAACAGATGATGCTACTCACCTGCATGTGAAAGATAGTCTGCTCTCATAGGATGCATCCCCATGTTCATAATACCAGGCGTTTTCAATAGCTGTATAATCTGTTTCTTCTAACTTCAGTAGGCTGCAAGGTAATTGGGGTTGGTAATGAGGAAGGTATGACATTTTACGTTTTTTGATGGTAGGCTTCATAAGTTGTCAATATGAAAGCTTTTTTATGTATATTTTATTACAGCGTTTTGATGCTGAAGGAAATCCAGAATATTAGCCATCAGCATCAGATTATTGAAGATTTTGTCATTGTAGCCAACAGAGAGAACAAGGTAAGGAATGGAAAACCAAATGCATAGTTGTGTTAGTTGTAGTTGCATAATACCGCAGCATTGTACTGAATTGTATTTTAGAATTTCCATAGCTCTTCAAGGCATTGGTGATCAAGAAAGAGGCTGCACTGTTTTGGTTTTTCATGATTGGCAAAATGTTAGAAGAGGGGCATTTTTGTGCCATCTTCATCCAGTCTGGCCTGCACCTGAGAGAATCATATGTCAGCCAGGTCTTTACAGCTCTTTGGAATTCAGTGTGGTTGTGCGTTATCCTCGTTGTTGCCAGATGCATGTGCCAGAGCTGGGCTGTCTTGAGGTCATTCCAGATGGCAATCAGTCAGATTATGTGCCTTTCTCAGGGTGAAATATGTTTGGTTGTTAGAAGAGAGGCTGTTTGTTGAATTTCCAAAGATTGAAGAGTCATAAAGTCCAAGGTAAGAAATAAGGATTTTAATGAACAAGACACAGTACTGCTCAGTCCAGGTCCAAGAGCAGAATGACCAGAGATTCCAATTCTAATTGGAATCATAACTAACTGTGTGGCAAGTGCCACGATTAAAAGTACACAAGAATTAAAGGGAAAGGAACATAAGGGGAAAAGGAAAAAAGCACATTGTAACACATTTCTCCCCTTAGGAGAAACTATGAAGTAACATTAACACATTTAGCAACTCGTCTGACATTCCATACCTTTCCGTCCTGGGTAACAACACTATTGCGATTTACTTTCACCACCTTAATGGGTCTACCAAACTTCATCTCATCTTTATGTACAATACCAGGCTTGCGTATTCTGACCCATTCTCCAACTGTAAAAAGTGGTTCCTTGACTTTCATATGGAAATCATAATAACATTTACTTTTGAGTTGTTTTACCTCCACCTTCTGAGCCACATCATCAACTCTGACATCAGAGTTGCAATTCTTAGTAGCTTTTTAAAACCACCAAGGGCACAGCTTGGAAATGGGATCTCTACCTCTCAATAAACGGAAAGGTGAGACTTCTGTGGTAGTGTGCGGAGTTATGCGATACAACCATAACTTCTCCCTCAACTTATCTTTCCACTGGGCACCAAAGTTACGTGCCCACAAAATGTCCTGCTTGAGAACCCTGTTGTATCTCTCCACCTGAACATTGCCCTGAGGTTCATACAAAGCTGTAGTCACATGTCGAACATTAGAGAACCTGAGAAAATAAAACATCTCATGGGACTTAAATTGCACACCATTGTCAGATATAAGAACCTCTGGATAACCTTCACGAGCCAAAACTTCTTTAAGAAATAGAATGACACTTTCAGTTGTGGCATGGGGCACAAGTTTGACCTCGGGCCATTTGGAATGGTAATCAACTAATACCAAGGCAAACCTACAGTCCTGTGGCAAAAAGTTGAAAGGACCAGCTATGTCCAAACCTACTTTCTGCCAAGGATAATCTGGCCATTGAACCGGAATAAGAGGAGCAGGGTCACACTTACACATTTTCTCACTGCTGACACATTCAGGACATTCTCTCACAACCTTGTCAACAAACCTGTCTAAACCAGGCCACCAGAAAACAGACCTGATCAACCTTTTCATTGAAGACATGCCCAAATGGCTCTCGTGACTCACAGACAAAATGTGGCTATGAAGAGAAGAAGGAGGAATACACTTCCCCTGTCTGAAAATCAAATCACCTTCAATGACAAGTTCATCAGAGATTTTCCAAAAAGGAAAAATTTCAGCTGAAACATCATTTTTAGAAGGCGACCGTATCCTGGTGTAATTGGCAACTTTACACAAAAGATCATCCTCACTCATAGCTTTTTTCCACATCTCTTCAGAAATGAAATTACATTTTCCAGATACAATTTCAGTGATATCTGCAACAACATCATCCTCACATTTATCATCAGTACTGCAGGGAAGTCTAGATAAACAATCTGCAGTAACATTGATTTTACCTGGAACATATTCGACTGCAAAACTATACTCTTGTAAACGAGACATAAGCCTGGCTATGCGGGAAGTGGCATTAAGACCTCCTCCAGGAGACAGAATGGAAACTAAAGGTTTGTGGTCTGTTCTTAAAACAAACCGCGCACCCCAAATATAATTGCGAAAATGTTCCACTCCCCAGACGCAGGCCAACAATTCCCTCTCAATAACAGCGTAACGCCTCTCTGTGATATTAAGAGTGTGGGAGGCAAACGCGACATTCCACTCTTCTTTCCCTGCACGTTGAGACAAAACACACCCCAGACCATACAGGCTAGCGTCAACAGTGAGCACACACATGGGGGGCGTGGCTAACCAGCCATCATGGCGGACGCGAGTTCGTAAAGCTCCGACAGCATCCCCCTAGTTATCCGGTATATTTATCATTTAGTAGCACCATCACTACCAGTAATGAGCGAGCCCGAGGTGGTGAGGGGTCGCTGCCACTGCTGAAACTGCTGGGAGACAGAGACAGAAGCTGGGGGCGCCATTGGCGTTGAGCGCGGCGCTGCGGCCTATTTGAGTGGCGGCGGTGATCGGGACTGACTGCCCCTGAAGGGAGAAGTGCCCCGGAGAGGCCCACGAGGCGAGCCCACGGAGGTGTCGGTGGTTCTCCGGCCTGGCTGGCCCCTCACTGCGGAGGCCTGAGATCGCCCTTTGCTGTGGGGAACGCTGCGGCCTGCCTGGGGGGCCGCTGCGCGACGCCGTGGGTAGGGACCGACTGCGCCTGAGAGAGGGAGCGTGGCGCTGCGGCCTACCTGTGTGGCGGCGGTGATCGGACCCGACTGCCCCTGAAGGGAGAGGTGCCCCGGTGAGGCCCAAGAGGCGAGCCCACGGAGGTGGCGGTGATTCTCCGACCTGGCTGGCCCCTCGCTGCGGAGGCCTGAGATCGCCCTTTACTGTGGGGAGCGCTGCGGCCTACCCGGGAGAATGCTGCGCGACGTTGGAGGTAAGGACCGGTTGCGCCTGAGAAAGGGAGCGCGGCGCTGCGGCCTACCTGTGTGGCGGCGGTGTCCAGGCCCGACTACCCCTGAAGGGAGAAGCGCATCCGGTGAGGCCCACGAGGCGAACCTGCGGAGGCGGCGGTGGAGACCCGATCTAGCTGGCCCCTTGCTGCAGGGGCCTGCGATAGCCCTCCGAGGGGGGAGCGCTGCGGCCTACCTGGGGGGCCGCTGCAGGACGTTGGAGGTGAGGACCGGCTGCGCCTGAGAGAGGGAGCGCGCCCGGGGGGGGCCTGAGGGGTGAGCCTGCTACGGACGGAGTGGTTCCCCGGCCGAGCCGGGCCCCATGGGCTGCTGGAATTAGTGAGCGCTGAGTGCTGCGACGAGACACTTACCTGAGGTAGCGGAGGGGCGGACGACTGCGGCTGCCGCCTGACGATCCCGAGGCCTAGCGCGCAAGAGGCAGTGTCGAGGGAGAAAAGTGGGCACTGATCCCCCGGTGGCCATGAGAGCCTAACTGTTTGAGGGGCTGCAGACGGCAGGAGTCGACGCAGGGGTGCGGGGCCCTAGGCGGGAAGCTGCAGGGCATCCATGTAGTTCACGTCCTGCAAAGGCACGCCACACCGCGGCCCAGCGGTGATAGGAGGCGATAAACGGCAGCGGGTGATGCCCGGCGTGACTCCCTGAGACCCTGCCCTCCCTGAAACGAGTCCACCGGTTGGACACCCTAGACCAGACTGTCACACCCTAGCCCTGGAGCACGGGCGGTGGAGGAGAGGCCTTGAGCGATTGGGGCGAGGGGAGACGAACAGACTGGAGCCCCGGGCCGTGGCGGTGAGCCGGAGTGGCCTGTAACTGGTGCGGAACGAGCGCACAGTGGATTAGCGCTGCTGTGGCGACCCACTGAAGTGGTGGCATCACCGTGGGGACAGTGAGTTAAAACGCTGGGGCAGTGAATTGCTAAAGAAGACCCCCGGCCTAGTGACTTGCCGTGAGTTGGCACTACGGGACGGCCACAGACCTGGCTACCGAGCCCCTGAGGGAATGCTCTGAAAGCAGCAGTGCAGAACCAAAACATTCATCCGGTGGAGGTGGCCCGTGGAGGTGAGGAGGCGGACACCAAACAACCAAGAAGTAATGGTCGCACGAGGAGCGATACTGCACCACCTGGTGAAGTTGTAGATCACCGTCCCCCGAGAGGGAGCACAGAGGCGCATTGCTGGGGGACTGTGAAGTGGTGGCGCTAGTGCGGAGGAGATCTCGCCCCGCAGCCCCGAGGGTGAATGCTGACAGCGCAACAGCTTGTAATGGGCCGAATGCGGGCGAAAATACAACAGGGACCACTGCGTGCGGGGGGGTCGGACCCTGCCCACATACGAGAGGAGGGAGAGATGGAGCTGGCGTCCGCAGCGGTGGCTGCCAAGCTCGACTCGGTGCTAGCCGCGGTGGAGAAACTTGGGACTGCACTAGATAACACCAGGACCTCTCTGGAAGCCCGAATAGATAAGGTAACGTCGGACTTCACGCTTTTACATGCTGACCATCGGAAACTGGCCAAGAGGGTGACCGCTCACGACCAGACACTCACAGAACTCCAGCCCGTCACCCGAAGTCATGCGGCGGCGCTACAGGACATGATCGACCGAGTGCACGCCTTGGAGGATAGAGTCGAAGACGCGGAGGGACGCTCGCGCCACAACAATGTACGCGTAGTGGGCCTACCGGAGGGGGAAGAAGGGAGAAACACGGAACAGTATACCGAGCACTGGCTAAAGGAACTGATGCCCCCGGGAACGTTGTCGCCCCAGTTCGTGGTGGAGAGGGCGCACCGCGTACCGACACTGAAACCACAACCGGGCGCCAGACCTCGCCCGTTCCTTTTAAGACTTCTCAATTACCGGGACAGGGATTCGGTGCAACGCGAAACCCGGAAGCTGGGCGACCTCAAAGTGAGCGGCAGCCAAGTGATGATGTTCCCTGACTACACTGCCCTTGTGCAGCGCCGCAGAAGCAACTACATGGCGGTAAAGCGCCAACTCCGGGAACTGGAGTTACCCTACTCCCTCCTGTTCCCAGCTCGACTGCGAGTGGTTGCAAAAGGAGAGACCCGCTTCTTTGACTCCCCGGCAGAGACGTGGGACTGGCTGGAGGAGACGGGCCTCTGGACAGGAAAACGACCCTCTGGCCAAGGCGAGGGCAGACCCACAGGCAGAAAACCGAGACGACGGAACAAGCGCGGGACGCCTCGCTATGCCAAGGCAGGGACGGCAGCCCCGAGTCCGGAAAAAAGCAGAATGGAACAACGAGGCGTCCTGGACGCGGTTGCGACCCTTGGAGCGCCGCACAGTAAGGAGCGCCGAGGAACAGGGAGACGCGACTCTTCGGGGGCCAGTGGCGCATCGTCTTCATCTACGGTGATGTCGGAGGATCTCTGCATGCCGGCAGTGACCCCGCAGACTGCTGATGGTATCATCTGATGAGGGGCCGAGACACTGGACTTTGTTGAGGGGTGCCCACGCAAGTACAATGTCGTTTTTGGGTCATAATGTCCTCATGGGGCGATAATGATGGTGAGGGGCATAGGAGAGGCGGTGGGCATACTACATGCATTAGGGGCTAACCAGATGGCCGTCCGCGGCATAGTTGGCTGTGACGCATACTTACACACAATGATATGGCAGAGAAGTGGTGGTGGTCGATCCCCGCCTATGACGGGCTTGATTTGCTGCCCTGGACAATTATTTCGATGGCGCTCTCTCTGCATGTGACAAGGGGGTAGCTACCGAGGAGCGAGGCTTATATACACGACCCCACCAGGCAGTATACTGAACTAGTTCATACTTGCAGGCTATTGCAAAGTTTGGACGGACATCCTCGCGGAGTCCGCCCTATCTGTTATGATGTTTAAAGTTGACCTACGGGTTTTGTTGCAGCAGACCGTCACACCCTTGCACACCCCTGGCCGGGACACACTGACAGCTGTTATGCGCCTGTTGCTGCAGCGATACACTCACTCCAACGATGACGACAGTTAACGTAATTACATGGAACATACGAGGAATGCACACACCCTCACGGCGCTACTCCATATTTGCATACCTTCAGCGACATTCGACTAGCATCGCCCTCTTGCAGGAAACACACATGACACAGACGGAGCTCGAAAAGCTGCGTAGGCGCTGGCGAGGGCAAATATATGGCACCACATACTCTGCGCATGCGAGGGGCACATTGGTCTGGGTGAGGGCGGGGGTCCCGTTTATCTGTGAGGAGGTGGTAATAGACCAGGAGGGCAGGTACACTTTGGTTCGTGGGAAGCTTAATGGTCAGCCAATACTGATAGGATCAATATATGCCCCAAATGTAGATCAGATACCCTTCCTGACAAGACTGTCAATGGCCCTGACTCCCTATGTGGGGCTCCCTTGGTTCCTAGGGGGATTTCAATTCGGTACTCAACGTACAGTTGGATAGAGTCCTCCCCCTCCACAAGACGCTTGCTACATCAAACGCACGAGCGCTGGAGGACTGGCTATCGCACTGGGCAATGTCAGACATCTGGCGCGTCTTAAATCCTAGTGCGCGTATTTACTCTCATTACTCAGCAGTACACGGCCTACATGTAAGATTGGATAGGGTGGTGGCATCCCAATCCCTACTACCGTTGGTTATGAAGTCCGAGTACATGGGGCGGACACATTCAGATCACAACCCATTGTGGCTGCAGCTGGGCTGGGCGGCGGGCCGCCCGCCCATACCCACATGGCGGCTCCAGGTGACCGCACTGGAAGACCCGGAGTTTTGCGCGTCACTGGGGACGGCTATTCTCACATATCTTGAACTCAACGAAGATACGGCCAGTAGCGCCCTAGTGGAATGGGACGCCCTTAAGGTAGCGGTTCGGGGACACTGTCTGGGGGCCACATGGAATGTACGCAGGCAACTGTCACTTTCCCTCGCCCGCCTAGAAACCCAACCGTTACAGCATGAGAGTGGGAGGGGGGAGGAGGGTAAATGCTCGACCCAGCTGGCCGAATTGCGTGCCCAACACGCGGAACTCCTGGAGCGGCTGCGATGCCATAATTACGCGGCACACGCGGCACGCACCCACGCCTCGGCTGACCGGGCGGGCCGCCTACTGGCCTGGCTGATTGCACAAGAAGACAAGCGGGCCCCGATTGGCGCCATACGAACACCGGACGGCACACTAGTGCACACACAAAGCGAAATACACAGGGCAATGACAGATCACTATACACAACTGTACCGCTCCCGAGGACACTGCTCTGACAATGACCTAGCAAGATACCTAGGCCCGGCCCAATTACCCACGGCCTCGGCTGCCCAGCAGGCCGCACTCAATGGCCCTCTTACATTGGAGGAGATTGGGGATGCAATCGGCGCTATGGCATCAGGGAAAACGCCGGGCCCGGATGGGCTGCCGGCCGAATATTATAAGGCCTACAGGGAGTCATTAGTACAGCCCCTCCACAAGCTATACATGACAGCACTGGCGGAGCACACAGGCAAGGATCCCACGTCCCTTGGTTCATACAGACCCTTGGCGTTATTGAACGTGGACTGCAAACTCTTTGCCAAGCTCCTGGCGGACCGATTGGCGCCAGTGGTACCGGGGTTAATACATACGGACCAGAACGGATTTGTCCCCAAGCGGAGCACGTCCTTGAACCTGCGACGATATTTCAGGGTGGCAACGGACAGCGTACACGCCTGGCCTAAGGCGGGGTGCCTCATGTTAGACCTAGAGAAGGCATTTGACAGCCTGGAATGGAGTTTTCTAGCGGGAGTGCTATTGAAATACGAGCTGGGCCCGGACTTTCTTCAGATGGTTGGCTTACTCTATAGAGCCCCCACAGTCCGCGTGCGCCTGGGACCGTATATATCTGACGCTATACCGGTGTGCAGGGGCACCAGACAGGGATGCCCTTTGTCGCCCTTATTATTTGCACTGGCTATAGAGCCGCTGGCGGCCAGATTGCGAGATGTGGCAGGAGGGGGCATACCACTGGGAGACGCGGTGCACCATGTGTCCCTGTACGCGGACGACCTGCTGGTTTACGTGCGAGACGTAAATAATATACCACCGCAGCTGGCAACCATTCTTCAGGATTTCGCGGTCCTCTCGGGGCTCCGGGTCAACGTGAGTAAATCCTGTCTCTATGCGTTTCGGGAGGGACTTCAGGACCCAGGGTATGTGCTCAATGGTACACAGGTACAGTGGCAAGAATGCACTTTTCGGTACCTGGGGATTCAGATATATCGCCAACCCAAAAATCTGATGGATGGCAATCTGGGGAGGGCAGTGACGGCCATTCGGTCGCAAATGGGCTTCTGGGGCGCGCTCCCATTGACGGTCACAGGTAGAGTGGCGCTGACGAAGATGGTGATCCTCCCTAGGCTTCTATACTACTTCGTGAATTTACCCCTCTACGTTCCGGCCGCCTTCTTCACTACGTTTACTAAACTGCTCTGGGATTTTATATGGGGGGCTGCACGGCACAGGGTGGCGCTGACGAAACTGTACCTGCCAACTGACCAGGGGGGACTAGCGGTACCATGCTTTGAGCATTATTATCTGGCAGCCCAGATACAATGGATAGCCAGATGGCTCACGGATAGAGACAGGGATGATACCGCAACCACATTACCACCGTATTCGTTAGCGCGCATAACCAGCCTCTTCCACCCAGCTGCTGGGGCTGCGCGGCCGGCACCGCTGCTGCTGGCAGTGGCGTACCGGTGCTACCGTAGATGTCTATACCTCACAAGAGACGTCGTCCCGTATGCACCCGCGATACCATTGGAGGGCTCCCCTAGTGGACTGGGGTGCTATCGGCTGTGGCCCTTGCGGACTGGCGGGCAGCGGAGGTACAAACCCTGGGAGACTTATACAGGGACAGTGCGCTTATGTCATATGAATCCTTGGTGGCTGAAGAGGGATTACCGCCAGGGCAGTTTTTAAGGTATCGTTCGCTGTTGGCGACGCTAACAGACAGATGGGGAGACATGCACACGGAGCCGGCCCAACACCTCACTATTCAGTATCTCCATGTTATGGGAAGGGGCAGACACCTGGTTCGCTGGTTCGCGTCATCACTCCGAATACATGTAGCGGTCAAACTGGATCCACTCCGCCAAAAATGGGAACTGGACTTGGGGCGACAATTAGCGGATAAGGAGTGGGAAAAGATACTTAGAAGCCCGGTGTGCATACCCAGGAACATGCGATTCCGACAAATACAACTATTTATTCTCCACAGAGCGTATCTCACACCTGAACTAATAAATAGGTACTTTCACCGTACTGACGCAGTGTGCACCAGATGTGAAGAACTTGGAGCCGGGTTGATTCATATGCTCTGGAGCTGTCCCAACATACTCACCTATTGGCGCGAAATCTGTGAGCTCTTGCATCAGTGCATGGGCCGCGACCTGCCCTTTGAATGGACGGTGAACCTACTCCATCATTTCAGGCGAACTCCAGCCACAAAAGTTACCTCTCGGTTCCTGGACTTGGGATTAGTGGTAGCTAAACGACTCCTGACCAAACGCTGGAAAGCGAGAGACCCCCCACACACACAGGCATGGCGATACTCACTATTGGCATGGGCTAAGGCAGAAGGCATCGCCCTCCGGCGGGAGGAAACACTGGGGTTACGGCAGGAGCCCATAGCAGCCAGCTGGGAGGGATTATATCGTAGCCTGCAAAATGGGGAGGAAGACCTTACCGGGAACCCATCCACGTAGAAAGGGAGAGAATGATGGACAGCACACTGGTAGTACCCTCTGTATGGTTCCTTACACAGTTGTGATAGGCAGATTGTCTGGGGTGAGGGCTGGTGAGGAGAGGCGCAGACAGTATGGAGGCTACGGTCGTGTAGTCCCGGGGGGGGGAAACACTGGGGAGACACATTGCAAAAGGGTCGGTCAACGCTGCTGTTGTTGTTGTTCTTACTATTATTCTTATGTTGTCTCAACTTTACTATCTGTTTAACCAGCCGCATTATGTGAACCATAAGGACCTTAAATAACGACATGTCGACAAAAATACCTGGACTGATCTGATAACCTCTGCCTGGACACGATGGGCCGCACATGTTGGACCAACTTATTGCTAGCTAAGAGGCCCTACAGATGTCATTAACATGTAATGTAATACTCCACACCTATAACAGAGATCTGTATATTGTGGGATAGCGGAGGGATAGATATGTACAATTGTATATCGACTGTCTGTTACCTTTCAAGCCTATGTTCAAATTTACAAATACAATAAAAACAGATTTAAAAAAAAAAAAAAAAAACAGTGAGCACACACATTTTGTTCATACAATATGGTTTAAGTGTGGGAGCAGCTATCATTTCAGCTTTTATGCTATCAAAAGCTTCCTGTTGCTTTTCTCCCCAAACAAATTTTGCAATTTTCCTAGTCAGTTCTCTCAAAGGTTCCATTTTGGTGGCAAAATTCATGATAAACTTGCTGTAGTACTCACAAAGTCCAGAAAAGGAAAGTAGTTTGTCTTTACAGTCAGGAGCAGGTGCTTTCAAAATAGCATCAATGAGAGATTTTTTCAGAACTACACCCTCTTTAGACAGCGTGTGTCCAAGATACTCAACAGATTCTTGATATAACTTACACTTTTTTCTCTTAAGTGTCAGTCCATACTCTTTGAGTGTATTGCAAACTCTTCTGAGATGCTCCGTGTGCGTTTTCTTATCCGGAGAAAAAATTAAAATGTAATCTTGAAAACACTTCACGTATGACTGCATGTCCTTAAAAAGATGGCACATGGACCTCTGAAACACGGATGCCGCTGACGCCAATCCAAAAGGCATCCTCTTGAATTGAAACAGACCTTGGGGTGTAATAAAAGCTGTCATGTGGCGTGACTCTTTAGCCAGTTCTATCTGATGGTATGCAGACCTAAGATAAAGAGTGGAGAAAATCGTGGCACCTCCTAGCATACTTACTACCTCATTGATGTTGGGTAAAGGATGACAATCAATAAGGATATTGGCATTAAGAGCTCTAAGGTCAATGCATAACCTCAAGGATTTGTCAGGTTTCCGTGCTAATACGACCGGAGAAACCCATTCAGAGGATTCTACTTCCTCAATCACACCTCCATTTAACATTTCTTTCAAGGCATCCCCTAATTCTTCTCTGACATTGATGGGAACATTCCTTAGTTTTTGTTTAACAGGCAATGCCCCTTGTTTGAGCTTGATAACATGAGTAAAACCCTTCAGTTTCCCTAAATCCTCAGAAAAAACTTCTGGAAATTCTCTTTCAGTAATACTCATTCCTACATCTTCCTCCACTACCATGACAGGTTCTTTGCTGCGGGGATTGAGAATGATTCCCAATCTCCATTGGTCTCTCCAACCTAAAACATTAACACCCTTTTTGGCAACGTACAACTTGATAAAAGCTGACCTCCCCTTAAACTCAATGTCGGAGGCAACATACCCAAAAAAATCAATGGCAGAACCATCAAAACCCAGAGCAACAATATCAGGAGGACACAAATCTCCAATAGATCTAGTATCACCAAATTTCTCATTGAAATAACTCTGTAACGGTAGACCAGGGTGAACCCAAATCTGCCATAAGTTCAAGACTTTCATTCAAAAAACGAACAATACACTTGGGAGAACTTAACGTCTCTCCTTCAACAATACACACGTTCACCAAAGAAACAACTATATCTTTTTCAACCAGGGAATCATCGTTAGATGACTGGGTGCATCTTACACATGAAATCTCACTAGGTTGGTCACACCTAACACATGAAACTTCGCTATGCTTATTATTAAAACTTCTACCTTTATTAAAAGGTCTCTTCCTGTCATCTCTACACGCCTTGGCAAAGTGTCCCAGTCTACCACACTTGTTACATTCCTTACCTATAGCTGGGCAAAATTTGAAAGAAGCAACATGGTTGCTACTACCGCATCTATAACATATCACACTTTTGTCAACATACTTTCCTACTTGGGGAATTTTAGTGGGATTGTTCATAGCACAAACTTCATCACAACTTTTGTTACTTTTATCACCTTTAGCATTGACATCCTCAATGGTCTTCATCCATTTTTCGGATTGCTCGAATGCTTTGACTGTGGAAATGGTGTTGTGCAAATTAGGATTACCTAACACCCATAATTGCTCTTGTCTTCTTACTCTTAACATTCACAATAATTTGATCCCTAATCATTTCATCCGTTATGGAGCCAAAATTACAAGAAATCACAAGTGTTCTAAGGGCAGTTAAAAAATCATCAAATGACTCGGAATCCCTTTGCGATCTAGTGTAAAATGTATACCTATTAAGTGCTATGCTGGAGGTGGGTTTAAACCTTGTCTCCATCCGTAAGAGCCTTAAACCATAGGAAGAGTTCTAAATACAGCTTGACCCTTTGACCCAAGACAATGAAGAAGGATGTTTTTCTCTTCTTTCATTTCCCATTCTGTCTCCATCAATGGCCTTCATATAAGTTAAAAATTCCTCTTTCCACCTGGTCCAAGGAATGGGAGGATCACCCTTGGACTGCAGAAATTTGGTAGGAGGTTCAAACTGCATGGTGTTATATAAGAATAACCAAAAAGTACCTAACAATGTACCACAATGCACAGGACTAATGAAACGCTATTTGAACAACAAGAACATAATGATTGTAGTAAGTTGTGATAGCTGTGCACATCAGCGTGACATGCAGGAATAGTCAATAAATTATTAATGAACTGCAGAAGCTGTGCATATCAGCGTTGTAAAAACAACAATATCAATACCTTCACTGGATAATACAAAATAATGCAAGTACTTTTAGACTAGATTCCAACAGTAGCTGTGCACATCAGCGCGATGTGCAAGAACAAAATAATATAAATCTTCACTGGATAATATGAATGATGAAAGTACCTTTAGATGAGACTCCACAATTTCAGATGCACAATGTGTGCATTATGCAAAACGCTATGTATTATGCGCAGTCATGCGCATCGTCGCTGACAGAAATTCTTGTATTAATGCATCGACGATAGAAGTCAGTTTCCTTCGTTGCTATCAATGATGTGGACGATCCAAAATGGCCGATAGCGTGATGACGTAGGCACGCCACTACGCGATGACGTCTAACGTTGCGACGTGTGATGCAGATCACGTCAGGAGAATCCAAGCGCGTCGTACAGAAGACGTCAGGGAAATCCAAGCGCGTCATCTCCTTCCAGTTATTGGAGAATCGGAGAATCTCTGAGAACGCTTCACGTTTCCATGGCATTCAGGTGAGGCAGTGCGTTGTCTTTTGTGCTCGCGTGGGCAACTGGCAAGCCGTTGAATAGTTGAAAAATGCTGCAAGTTAAAAGTATAACCAAAAACTTTAAATATCGATTATGTATCCATAGAAACACTTGGAAAAACGCAATTTCGGTGGTGTATAATGAAATTAAGTTATCCACATTCAGATGGAAGAAATAAATCCCAAGATAATGTCTTGCTCCAGTAGAATTTTGGGTTAAAAATCCCAAATGTAGATTGTACCGCTCCTGTGCCTTCAGTAGTAGCAGGTACGCTGAAACTCGTCGCCAGTGTTGAATTTCCAAAGATTGAAGAGTCATAAAGTCCAAGGTAAGAAATAAGGATTTTAATGAACAAGGCACAGTACTGCTCAGTCCAGGTCCAAGAGCAGAATGACCAGAGATTCCAATTATAATTGGAATCATAACTAACTGTGTGGCAAGTGCCAGGATTAAAAGTACACAAGAATTAAAGGGAAAGGAACATAAGGGGAAAAGGAAAAAAGCACATTGTAACACTGTTGTCTTAAAAAAAGGCAGGGATCTGGTTGTTCTGGTTGAAGGCTGTTAGTTTGCCTGTGAAAAATCCATTAGAGCTTGGTTGGATGAGCTTGAGGGGTTGAAGCTTTGTGTTCAGGATGGTTTGATGCATGGACTCTTAAGATCACTGGGGTCTTGCCAGATGTTAAGAATTCATGGATGATGGCTCGGGCTGGGAGATCAGCAGAGGTCATGAGAAGGATGTTGTTAAATATTTTTGATGTGCACAGATCTGGCCATCACACATATGTGGTGTCAGTTATGCTGAGCCCTGTGACATCACTGGGAGAGAGTGGCTTGAATGGTTCTTGAGTAAAGGGTGTCTGAGATAGAGATTTGCATGTGATTTGTTTTAGAGCTAGTTTTCTAGACTCTTGTTTTTTAAAGATGTAGTTGTTTGCCAATGTATTGATAGATCTTGAGAGGCTGAAGCTGGTCGAGGTGCATTACGCAGTTCCTGTGACGGGAATGTTGCTTTTGAGATGTTATTGGCTTATTACACTGTCTTCGCCATCTTGATGTTGGCTTTGTATATTTTGCAGTGATTCTGGAATATAATCTTGTTAGGGTGTTGAAGTTCTTCCAGTGAGTTTCAAGTATTGTATTTTAAAAGTCTTTACATCTCAGCAGAACCAGCTGACTTCATGTCGATGTTGAGGTCATGAAGAGGTCTCGAGAGGGATCAAACTGTCAAAGGCAGCAACGAGCCAGAGCCAGAAATGATGAGTTGTCTTCAGGGAATAGTTTGTGATTTGAAAGCGTTGATGTCAAGTTTCTTCCATGGTCTGACAAGAATCTTGGTGTTTGCGTATAGTGATGTGGAAGGAGCTATGGGAAAATGATGTCATGGTCTCTGTAGGTACTGCCCTGATTTCTTGACATGGTGATGTGTCCTTGAGGAGTAATTTTTCGTTTTGTCAAACTGTGCAGTTTGGTGTCTAATCTTGTGTTGAGTTTGCCCAGTACGTAAAAAATAATGTGAGTGATTAGGTAAAACATCTTACAAGGCTGAGTTGCTCAGCGATGGTCTGTAGCTCAGTATGAATGAAGAGGATTTTATAGGTGAAAGTGAGCCGTTGGTGATTAATGATACATGTCATGGATGTTGATGATAAATGAGGAGTTCTTAAAAATCACTACTAAGACTCAGCTACTCCTTTTGGTTGAACGTTTTTTTCCCCAAGATGAGATATCTGGATGGGAATGCCTTGTTCCAGGAGGGCAGCACTGTGATGTCTGAGAATAGGATTTGGATGCTTGAGCATGTTTTTTTTTACTAGATATTGTGTTAATGAAGATATTGCATATATGGTGGTTAGACGGTGAGAATTGGTGTTGGTTAATGGTAGAAGAGTGAGAGTGAGATTGATAAACAGGTAAGATAGTCTTATCAGTAATTATTAGAAAGGAGGTAGGCTTCACTGGGGTTAATGGACTAAGAGATGTATAGATGCCCAGAGAGTGTTAGATGACAGTCAGAGCAATTTGTCTGCCTTTGCAGAGTCCTTGTGGCCTCTGCTAAGTATGGCATTAGCAACATAGTAGAGAGAAGGGGCATACATTCTTTTAAGGCCCTATCGATCATTTTCTTGACTTGACTGTACCCTGATACACCTCAGTCTCCCAAGGATCAAGAATGCATATACATGCAAGGCGACTTTATGACCATGCCCCAGTAAGTTTGAGATTTGACAGTGGGACCCCAAGCCAGCCCAGTGACTAAATGCCCAGTGGCTTCAGCATGACCCCTTCAGTAAATCTCTTATGAGATGAATCAAGAGGGATTCTCAAACTAATGTTGGAAACGTAGATTCATCCGGGACATTGTGGGAGACTTTTAAATCACTTATTCATGGATAGGCAATGGGCCCCATTGCTAAATATAAGAAAGGCAAGAAGAAAAAGCTGTGGAAAGCAGGAATTCAAACCCTTGCATTCGAGGAGGAGTTCAGAAGGAGGCCAACAGATAACATCAGCTATGAACCTGATACTGGTAAGCAGCATCTGTGTCAGCTGTGTCTGATTGAACCACAGAAGATGTGCCTGGCTTTACAAAGCAGACTTTATGAAAAGGAGGTTTTAGTAGGGAAGCTGCTCCACTGGTTAAGTAAAAGGGAAGAATAATCTAGAATAGTATTACTTATTCAGACTAAAGAGCAATGAGAGATTACAGACCAAGCACTGATAGATGGAGAATTCACCCAGTACTGAGGTAAATTATACGGCCCGGGTAGACATTGATTCCTGGGGTCTGGAGAGATTTATAATGGACATCCTGAGGCATCCGCTCTCGGACAGGGGTAGAAGATCCCTTATTGGGGACATTACACTAGATTAAATCACAAATTCAATATGGCAACTTCAGTCTTGGAAGGTGCCTGGTCTCAATGGCCTCCTGGTATATTTGTTTTTATTTTGGTATAATTTTTTAAGTCCAACACATCCTTGTTGGCTCTTCACAAATTTAAATCTATTTCAGACTTCTGGGGACCAAGGCTTTCTTCCAAGACATCTGAGGGAAATGTTTATTATTATAATCCTGATGGTGGACAGGCCATGTGAGGGATGTGAATCCTACCGGACCATTTCCCTTCTGAACATGGAGGTTAAGGTGGTTGCCTACATTCTAGTAGGGCCGTTATGGGGAACAATAAGCAGCCCCTGCAAACATTCTCAAACCAGCCCGCTCCCTTTGTCTCCTTGCATGATCTCTCTCTTGCCATCTATCAATTCTCTCTCTACTTCCTCTCTGATCACTAATCTCTACCTTCCCCCTCCCTCTCTTTCTCTCTCTCTTGAAGTGTTCCTGTACCTGCTAAAGTTAACCTCGGTGAGCTGAGGAAAGTGACCGAGCACCAGGAGTGGTCCTGGGCTTTCAAAACTGGCCTCCAAGGGTTCCAGCTCACCGGGGAAATGCCTCATAGAATAAAAGGCAGCCCTGAATTCTAGCTACCCGCATTTTGATGGTGATTGATAAGCTTGTACATAAGGATCAAAGTGGTTTTATGCCGCAACTATTGATCAGATTCAATATCTGGCATTTAAACAATGCTCTTGTGATGGCAGGGAATTTGAATGCCCCGGTGGCAATCCTTCAGGTAGATTTTGAAAACGACTTTGACAGGCTGTATTGGAAATACCTGTTTGCCTTTCTGGATCACCTACAAGTGGGACCCAAGTTTTTGTCTTATATACGACTATTGTTCTCTGATTCAATAGCTACGATTCTGGTTAATGGAGTCTTCTCTCCAGTTCTGAGGATTGCTAGAAGCACACGACTGAGTTGCCAACTGTCACCACTCTTGTCTTCTGTGGCTGTGAAGCGAGTGGCAGCCTTGATCAGAAAGGACGGGGAGGTGGAGGGCTTTGATTGGTGTCCCAGGGTAACAGATAAAGTCTTGCTGTATACGGATAACGTGATTATTTACCTAAACCCCCAAATAGAACTGGACCCAGGGCTATGCACCTTGTTGAAGAGTTGGAGCCCACTCAGAGCTCAGGGTTCACTGGGACAAATCTAATCATTGCCTGATGGTGGCAAGGCCAGCTAGAATTGACTTGACCATAGTGCAACTGAGATAACTGCAGGAATTAAATTTTAGGTATGGCGATATTTGAGGACCCTGCTCGATACTACGCTGACAATGACTCTCCCTTTATAGTCCAAATCAAGAGGTGTGCTGCACTGGACGTCCCTTCCAACATCTCTATTGGGTCAAGTGGCCCTGATTAAAATGGTGGTCTTACCTAGCATATTGTATGTTCTGCAAAATGTTCCATTTCAAGTTCCTCAAACATGTGGTGTAGTTCACAGGGTGTGACGGGGTAAGGAAGGAAGGTAGAAAGGGGCAGAGAGATCGGAAAGCAGGTTTGGTGTGAGCCGGTTATGAGTTACAGAAGAGGAGAGGTGATTGTGGGTGGGGTGATAGGAGAGGTACATTGCATAAGAGATAGACACAGAGAAGGGGGTAAAGAAATGTGTGCATTGGGTTAATGGAGGAGGACTGAAGGTGTTGTAGTGAGAGGGGATGGGAAGGAAAAAGGGAGCTTGGGTGTAAAGGAAGAGAGGAGAGGGTCAGTTAGTGAAGTATAGAGGGTTGAGGGAGGGGATGATTTAATGGGAATGGAGAGGGGTTGACAGCAAGCTATAATATGGAGTGAAGAGGAAAACAAGGTAAGTAAGTAAGTTGCAGAAGTGTCGGTGTTTCCTCCATGGAGCAGGAATTCATGGGGAAAATTGGTAGGATTGGAGATGCTGCCTTCTTGGTAGGGAGATCATCTGACATGCTGTTATTTGTTTGCTCCATTACGTTAAATGTATTGGAAGTGGGTGCCACCTTTCAATGGGACTGGCAAATGTATCCTGACAGATTAAAGATGTGAAGGCAAGAGATGCACAGGGCAGTTCTTATATGGGTAATTGCTTCTGACTTTCATTAGGTCTTCTGCGCACCTTGGGTCTTTTTTCAATTTTCACTAGAACAGTGTTTTTTCTGCATGGTTTTACTTGCATATGCTGTACATAACGAGTTATTATATAGTATGAATGAGAATATATTGGGCAGTAGTCAGTTCTGTTATTGACCCTAACACAGCTTGTATTTATTGTCTTTTGTATTAGGAAAATGTTACTGTTTTTATATGCTGCCTTCAGATAGCATGACAATCTTTCACAATAAATCACCTTAAATGAATGAGAGCCACTTTGTGCGGTTCTGTATGAGGCTATCACTATTTTTCTAAAATTGAGAATAATAGCCACAGTTTTACCAGAGTCTATTTAAAGTCCCTCACTTCACACACATTCTAATGGTCATCTTCTTAATGCCAGCAATTTTACTTACTCCAGACATTTCTAAGGTGTCTGGTACTAGGGACGGGAGTCTCTACCAAACAGACAAAGCTATATATTTGACGAGGCAATGGCAAACTCAAGCTTGCGCATTATGAAATTTATTCCCAGAAGAAAGTCATGTAGGATCTCTCGCGTTAAACTTTTAGGGAATTGATGATCCTGCATCCTTTAACCACAGAGGGTTAACAGCCCTTGGCCAGATAACTCCACAATGATCCTATTACTCGTCATTCCCATTCTTGATGAAGATAAATGGTGGTCCTACGGAAAGGGTTTCCCAAAGTAAATAATTTTCCCACTGTAAGAGTGTGAATTTGATCATGATCTTTAACTGATCCTTCACTGTACAAGCTGACCAAGACTGGACATTGGAAGCATGCTGTAACATGCCAGTGCCACAACAGCAAGGAACGCTCATTTTGTATTCTTGATGCTTGTGTTTATTTGTATCAATTGCACAGTAAATGTTTCTGGAATAGTGATTTTCTGTTGTCTGTAAGCTGTTTCCTTAGCTGTTTTTCCCAAGGGGCTGTGGCTTTCCCTTGGATCAGATACAGTAATAAATTATATTAATATTTAGAGTAGGCGACTGCCCACCACAAGGGATAATCACTAAAAGTCTGGGTAAACACTTAAAGTCACTAAATTAACCTGAGCTCAACACCCTGGTAGCTATGGCGCAAAGCAGATAGACTTGACTTAGGGCAATGTGTAAAGTATTTATGAAGTACCAAAACATTAATAAAGTCGAAACACTAAGCAATAAAAATTCCAAACCGAATTAGAAAAATAGAGTAAAACTTATAAGACAAAATGACACCAAAATAACAAACAGGAGGTGAGCCCTACTGACTCTTGGAGTCCACTTCATTGTCCAGGGTACAAAGGGGAGCAGGACCATTCTTTAAAGGCTCCTCTAAAGTCACAGACCGCAGGTTCATTCCTCTTCTTTTCTTCCGCAGGTCCAGAAAGTGTTCTGACCAGGTGCCTTGGGGTACCATATTTATACCTGGCACCAGCTACTTGGTGGGGATGGCACCTGAGCACTCTCTAACCAATGGGTTAAAAGTTCTCAGAGACAAACCACTTTTCCAGTAGTTCCTGTTTGCCCTACTGCAAACAGTCCCAAAATCCTATGTTTTAAGATATTTTCAAGATCAAGCATGTCTTCGGCCACACTAAACTTGGACTCCGAGGGCTGCGGTGTGTAGGGGGTGTACTATGGTATTCATTAGTGTTGTCCCACATCTAACACTAAAATCCAGTTCAAATGCGCTAAAGTGTTACATGTGACTGTTAGACTTGGCACCATTGGCGTGGGTCTCCCTTCCATTTTTTTGCTGTTGCCTCTTATGTTTTGCTGGTTTTAGATGCTTTTGGGCACTGTGCCACTGCTGTTCAGTGCCACAGTGCAAGTGCTCCCTACTGTAAATTGATGTATGGATTAGTGACTCCATGATTGGATGATTGGTTTACTTGTCAGTCCCTAGTACAGTGCACTGAGTGTGCCCAGGGCTTGTAAATCCAATGCTGCTGGTGGGCTTGCAGCACTGGTTGTGCCACCCACAGAAGCAGCTTGTAAAATGTGTCTCAGGCCTGCCATTGCAGAGCCTGTGTGCGGTCTGTGACTGCCATGTCGACTTGGCAAGTGCACCCACTTGCCAGTCCCTAAACCTTCCCTTATCTTCATATCAGACACCCCTAAGGTAGGCCCAAGGGCAGGGTGCATTGTAAGTATAAGGTAGGACATGCCCTGGTGTGTGTGGCATGTCCTAATAGTGAATTACAGCCATTTTCGTTTTTCACTATTGCAAGGCTACCTGTTCTCCATAGGCCAGAATGGGCAGTTTGATTATTACACCTTATAATCCTAACTGACCCAGGGAACATGGTAGAAAAACGAATTTAGTATGCCTGAACTCAGAATGATAAAATACATCTTTTAGTGAAGTTGGTTTTAACATTCTGTGTTTGAAAATACCACTTTTAGAAAGTGGGTATTTTCTTGCCTAAACTTCCAAGCCTGCCTCTGCTAGGTTGTGTATTCCTTGTCTGGAGATTGAGTGACAGGGGCTGGGGGTGGCTACAGGAGACAGGGTGAGTCAGCACAGGGCTGAATAGAAAGATCTGCATCCAGAGTGGAGGGAGGAGTTGCACCTGGGTCTGAATAGGGCTGTGCCTGCCTTCCACAATGCTGGCTCCACCTCCTGCCGGGCGTCTGATGGCTCTGCCCCTCACTCACAAAGGAAAAAAGGTGTCAGAAAAACAAAGTGCTCCAGGACTGACCAGAACTGGTTTTGGACTAGGCAGAGGCCTCTCTGCCTTCAGAGAACAAAGAGAAACTGTGTATAAAAAGGGGACCCAGACCCCTAGGAAATTAGATCACTTCTGGGAAATCAAGAAACCTGTTGCCAAGGAGAAGAACCGGAGAAGCTGAAGGAGGAGTACTGCCCCTGTGCTGTTTTGCTGATTGGGGTTGGCCTGCAGTGGTTGCTTTCTACCAAGGACAGGAGAAAAGACTTTGCTGTGCTTTGTCATCTTGAAGAGAATCTCCAAGGGCTTGAACTAGAGCTTGCCTCCTGCCTGAAGTCTCAGGGATACAAGACTTCACCAACCAGCTCCCCCCCTGCATTCCCTTGCTGGGAATTGAAGTGCCTGCTGTTGTGCTGGGCCTTCTGAGAGACTGCGTGTCGCTGGGAGCTGGAAGCGCGACGCAACAACGAGAAGCGTGTTGCCGCCGCAGCCGCGGTCATCGCATCGCCAAGGAAGCGAGACGCCGCTGTCATCCTCGCATCGCCGAAGCGCGGCGCATCACCGGAGAAGCGGGACGCTGCCACAGAGGTCATCGTCGCATCACCGGAGAAGCGCGTCGCAGGGCCTGTCGCGGCTCCAAAGATCATCGAGTCGCCGCACGGCCGTCGGGCGTGCACGCATCACACCAACGTTGTCACATCGCAACCAAGACGCCATTTTGTCGCATCGTACCGGAGAAGAGTATCGCATCGAGGTGCCATCTTGTCGCATCGCACCGGAAAGCAGTAAGAAACCGACGCATCACCTCCCCACACAGTAAGGAAGCGAGCATCAACTCCCCTGCGCAGCAGTAAGGAACCGACGCATCCACTCCCTGAGTGTAAGGAACCGACGCATCACCTTCCCTGCGACCCTTTTGTTTTCTTTGCGTTACGCATTCAAGGTACATTGAGAGTAAAGTGTCGCATTTACAACTTGAGAGAACTGAACTATTTTATAACCTTTTAAAGTCTATTTTTGAGTACAGTATTGTGGATTTTTGCTATTGGGTCTTGTGATAAGTCTATATAAAGATTACTTATTTTTACATAACAACCTGTGTGGTGTCCATCTGTAGTGTTTTCACTGTATTACTGTATGTGTTCCCAAATGCTTTACACACTGCCTCTGAGATAAGCCTGTCTGCTCGTGCCAAGCTACCAGGGGGTGAGCAGGGGTTATTTTAGGAGTGTATCCCCTTATCCTGACTAGAAGCAAGGGTCCCTATTTGGACAAAGGTGCAAACCATTGCCAACTAGAGACCCCCAGTTCTAACAGTGACTCAACAGACCTGCCAGGCTGGATTTGACACTGTGGTGTCAACAGAATGCCCATAGCCCCCACTGTGCATATTCTGTTGAGCTCAGAGAAGTAATCTCAGCCCATTCAGGTCAGCATATTTGCTTCTGGTAGGAATTTCACACTCTTCCTGGGCTAGGCAAAGGTTGGGAGTTGCTGGAGAGTTATTTCATTTTGGCCTCCAAAAACTTCAGGTAGGGAAAAGGATACTTTGTTAAATATACTTTATCTTAATATGTATTAAACATCCAACTTCACCATTGAATTGAATTTTAACAACTATTAAAAATAGTTGTTTGATTATGTTTCTAGCTAGTCCCATTCTCGAGATGCAGTATTAGTATTTTATCTGTACTCTGATTTTCTACATCGGACAGCTAGGCATGCCAGAGTGAAAATAGCTTTTAGGACCTTGTCACTGTAGGGTCATGGTAATATAATTTTTCTACCTGTCCCAGTTTTAAATACCATGTACCATGCATTGTGGACAGCAAGGCCTACATAGTGCTGATTTGATAATATTTAAAACTAAGTTTTTTTTAACCTGTCAAAAAGGTCTTTGTTAACGGGGTATACTCTTGCCTGATGGCTCCCATGCCATCTCCTTGTAGACAGACAATGTCCTAATTTACTTACAGGACATCGCTTCCGAGCTCATCATCATCATCATCATCCTCATCACTTTATTAGCATGTTTATGCCATAAAAAACAATAGTAGACTTGTAAAATACATCAAATAAAACACGTAGAAAGCAGCCCCGATTGGGTAGGGCTATAATCTCTATGCCCTTCTTATAATAAGCCATGCTTCCATAATATAATTAGACAAAGGCTTGTAAATATTTGGCAGATCTGATGCAAAGTGCTAGTACTTCTTTACAAGATGCAATTGAGAATTGTTTGAACAATGGGGTGAACCACTTAGTGCGTAGGTGCCTAGTTTTCGTGCAAAATAGCATAAAGTGCATTGTGGACTCCTCGCCACCCACGGTACAATCACAGAATTCAGAAATAGTGTTGTCGTTGGAGAATTTGGCATCATACGTTTTGATGTATAAGGTGGCTAAGCGGAATTTTAGATCTAAAGTGCGGCGTGCGTCAGGGCTAATATCATTCAGGCATTGTTCCATGCCCAGGGTGTGCTTTGCATGCAGGTAATTACAAGATAAGACAGATGAGCATGCTGTCCCAATGCGGGTCATGAGTTTGGTTTGCAGCACTGCTTCCTTTGCCATGGCGGTGGTAGTACTTTTAATGTTGACTGGCTCGAGACCAAGGTTTTGGAGACAGCTTCTTACGTAGCTTGCCCGTGGATTGTGGTGGATTTTTGCCCATGGATTTTGTGGTGGATTTTCCCTATGGGGGACACTTCAAGCACTGCTCTCAGAAAAGACTCTCCATGGCGGTTGCGATTTAAGCGTATTCACTATAGTACCAAAGCGAGAGCTATATGCTTGGAGATAGGAACCATGCCTGTTTCCAGATACAAGGGGAGAAGTGGTGTGCCATGGCTCAGGTGTAATAGTGGTCTCAGAAATGCATTTTCCAATGTTTGGAGCTTCTTACTGTGTCTGTACCCCCATAGTTCTGCACCGTAACATGCTGCTGCCACAGCTTTTTGCTTGTATACTTGGAGCACGAAACTCAGTGAGCGGCAGCCAATTTTGTTCTTGAGCCTCAGAATTGCGTTGGCAGACCGCTGTAGGGTGGCGGCTGCTTTGTCAACTTAAGCACGCCAAGACAGCTTTCCTTTGAAAGAAATCTCCAGATAGTCATAGACCTTGACTATCGCTACCGATCTCACCTCTGTGGCTTCGCACCTGGCGGACTGTGGGCGGGTCTCGGGTTTGACAGTGAGCTGGGAAAAGTCTGGTCTGTTTCCATTGGTGCCTGCAGCCACGCCCAGAGCCGTGGACCCTGGGGAGGCCCGTTCAGTGGGAACCTGTTTCAGTTTGATACTTGGAAGTACGAGTCTACCTTGTAGTTCCGGACCTGCTTGAGGGCAATTTATCAGCAGCAGTCACCTCCAATCGCTCACAGATCCCCCTTTGGATGTCCCGCCTGCTGTTGGTGACAGGACGAGTGGTAATTTCTAAGATGGTGATTCTCCTCGCCTTCTGCATTACTTCACCAACCTTCCCATCTACCTCCCCAAATCGTTCTTCCGGGATATTCATGTCCTCCTGGGAGATCTGTGTTGGCATAACTCATGCAGACGGGTAGCCCTGGCCATACACCATCTTCCTTTGGAGCGACGGAGCCTGGGGGCATCTAACTTTGAATATTAATATCTGTCTGCCCAGCTGCAGTGGCTCTCCTTTCGGTTAGCAGGTCAATTTCTGGACGACACGGAATCAACTAGCCTTCCTCTCTCGGGCAGAGCCCTACTTCGCCTCATAAAGTTTAGTGCTCGCCCTCCCTGGACTTTCCCCTCTCCTAAGGGTGGCCCTTTCATGCCTAAAGCGGGCACTTCATCTTACCAGACATTCCCCCTTTATGTTCTGGCGATTCCGTTACTTGGATTCCTGACCCAGTGGGGTCACCAAACTGATGGGAAGCTGCAGCTGTGGTAAGAGGCTGGTCTTACTTGCATGGGGGGCCTTTATACAGAAGGGCACATAATAGCGTTTGAGACTGACTGATCAATATGCCCTGGTGGATGCCTGGGCCAGGTAGAGCTCAGAACCTTAAGATGTTTTATTGAATGCATATTGTAGCATAAAATTGTTAACTTTGTTGAATGAATCTTTGAGCTGTGCGGCCAGGTAACAAGTGAATTTGTACACTTGACATGAGATAAATTGCTTAATGAGGTAGGCAGCCTCATCCCTGACCAGCACACTAAATATACATTTTCATTGATAATTAGTAGCATAAGTCACTGTTTAGTTAGATATAAACCATTCAAAACAGGGTGTGCGCAACACACTACAGAGCTCAGAACCTGCCACACATCAACTCATCCAAACACTGCACACAATTGGCTCTGGTCGTAGGCTAGTCACATGGCTCATTAAAGCTCTAATCACCCATACGCAGTTGTCTTTGCAACCTCTGCGAGATGTCTGGAAGGCCGAGTTTGGCAGACCACTTCATGACAAGGAGTGAGAGAGGGCCTTGGCATACCCGTAAAGAGTTTCCCTTAACGGGCTCCTAAAACTCGTTCAATTCTACATACTCTACAGGGCATACCTGTCTCCAAAGCAGTTGGCCCGAATCGTCTCAGGTGCCTCAGACGCGTATGTCAGATGCAACGCCCTGGGGGCGGATCTGAGGCAAGTCCACAGTTATGGGCGTATTGTACGGCTATTCATTCCCTGTTGAACAACTCACTGGAATAACTGGCATCTCAAGTTGAGAGGTAGGAGCCCTGGGTTTATATACTAGATCACGCAGAGCCCAATTGCAACACGCTTTCTGGACTTGGCCCTTATATTAGCCAAGAAAAGAGTTACCGCCTGCTGGAAATTACCTGCTCCTCCGAACTCCGACCAATTGAAGACCTCGTTTACCCTCTGGACAACAGCTGAGGTGGTAGCATTACATGGTGAGTATGCTAGGGGACTATGCTGGCGACCGATGGACCCAGGTTCTGAGGCACTATTCTCTAAATTGACGAACCCCCCATTTGGAATCATCCCCAGAATCCCCTAACACAAGTTCTTGAATTCTACCATGCACCATGAAAGCCCACTCCCCACTCATATTGCGTCCATTTCATCCTGGTGATACTTACCATTCTCTTTTCTCTATCCCTGCCCTATTCCCACTACCTCATCCCCCTATTCTTTCCACCGCTCAGCACAAGAGGATCGCAGTCTAATGCATTTGAAGCAAATTTTAGGTAACTGAGCTTGATTATTGTTTCCAAAGTAGGTGAACGACTTATTTAGTACATGCATGTACTTGTTATATGTTGTGTTTGGTCAAAAACTCTATAAATAAGCATGTTGAAAAAGGGTAATTTTGACAAGTTGCACAGCATATTTTACACTGCAGCAACCAGGCTACACAGGGTAGGCTCTAAACCATGTTTACACTTCCACTGTAGTGGTGGCACAATAAATGATGTAGTCCACAAGTGGCATTTAACTTCCAGGCCGTTGGTGCCCTTTCTACACCATATACTAGGGACTTACAGGCAAGTTAAATGTGACAATCAGGAATAATCCAATTTAATATGTTTAAATTGAAAAGAACAAGCACTTTACTCCTGCCTTTCAAGGGTAGAGTGCACAGAGTTCTAAAGCCAGGAAAAATAGGGTCCAGGAAAAGGCATAAAATCTGGGGTGATCTTCCTACAGGTACCGTGCCAGAGCTTGTGTTTTGGTTCATTTCTCCCTAGCGTCACTTGCATGCTTCGTAATTAGTTCAGCTGTCTAACTTCCCTTCTGTATTGAGTAGCTCACCTAAAGTATAATATGTTATTTACAAATGGTGTCAAGGTGCTTAACTTGTAGTATTCTCCCTGCTCCAAACATCTGCATACTTAACTTCTCTCTGCTTGCGTTCCTATCTTTTGTGCACTTCTGGAAATATTACCTCACCAACCACAGCTTTTGTTGAAATTGACTAAAAGTAGGTATTAGCCACTTTTTCACTTCTATAGTCACGATAAGAAACCATTATTGTTAGATTCTAACTGCCTCGGATCCATTGATGAGTGGATGCTGAATTACCTTGCCAAACTGAGGTCTCAAACCATGGTTAACGGGCCCCCTCTTACTATGTCAAAGGCTGCAAAGGATCCAAAACGCAGAAGACTGTTCCTATACTTTTGCCTTGAATTGTGCCACTTCCTAGCCTCCTAAAGCCAGACACTCTGCCTAGAAAACACTTTATATCACCTACAGGACCATCCATAGCAAGGGCCTTTCCTTCATTCAAGTAAAGTTCTGAAAATCCTCACAGACCAGCCCTTTTGTTTAGACTGGCACCTTATTTGATAATTCCCTTCCCGCCCAAAGCCCTCTCACAAGAAGAAACACATCACCGATACTTACTTTTGCAAATGAACTGCAAAATTAAGGAGTTATCTTCAACCAAAGACAAAGAATATTCACCATCAGTTGGAATTCAGGAAAGAAGTAAAAACATTACTCTTACCAAACAGAGAATGTGTGTCTTACTACTGGCACAGCACAGGAAAATGGCCTATATTTGTAGTGCACAACCGTTTATAACAAAAGGTATGGAACAAAAAGGCTTGAGGAAACTTGAGTGCAACACACTTGGAATACTATTCATCTCAATTAAGACAGTGGAAAACAGAGTAGAATGAAATCAAGAGAAACAATATTGACAAAGTAAATGGGATGTAACACGATTACCTCCTTTTTGCATGGACCAAAAAAAATTAGAAATAATGTAGATCACATTAAATATCTCCACCTGACAAAGTTAGCACAGGTTCTTCCTGAAGTTTTCACTCGGGAAGCAACAAAGTCATCAGAAGTATATTCACTCTGAGTTACATTACTATCACAACCCCAAACAGATTCTTCCATTGTGTTCTGCTCTCTAACATTAATTTGCTCAGAGATTGTACCCAAAGGATCTCCTAAACAACAACAGTCATGTTCCACCAAAGTATAACATGTCAGATAGGTGTGCATTACATTTAAGCTCCCTCTTACCATCCTGTGTAACAACACTGTTCTTTTTACCTTCATAATCTTAACTGGTCTCCCAAATTTTGGTTCATCTTTCCTGAGAAAAATCTGGTTTTAACACATTTAGCACCACATCCACTTGGAACACCTTTGAACACACATTATCCGTTCATCCGATCTTCCCTTAGTGTACTGTTGTTCTTTAAATATCTTTTCAGCAACTATTTGAATCAAAGATTCTGAAGATTACACCTGATTAGAAATCCTCTTTCTAACCACCATGGGCAAACTTCACATACAGATTCCCTCCCTTTTAAAAGTCCAAAGGGACTAACTTCTGTCACACTGTGTGGATTTATCCTACATAAACACATTTCTCCCTTAAGTGTTCTCCCAAATTGAAACCAAATGAAAAAGATCAAACTATGTTCTCTTTAGGAACCTGATTAAATATTTTAACTTATCCATTGCATTGAGGATCATGTAGGGAGATAGTGATGTTCGATACCACATTCCCATAAAAATTCTCTCTCAGCACAACATTTTAATTGCCCTTCATTATCTGTCACAAGAAACTTTGGAGAACACTTGTACATGAAAACCTCCTTAAAGAATTCAGTGGCCACTAGGCTCACTAATTTGACTACTGTCCACTTAGAATGATAATCTGTAGCTACTCATGCAAACCTACTCTTGGTATGTAACATAAAATAAGGCCCAGAAATGTCAAAGGCAACCTTTTGCCAAGGATTCTGTGGCCAGACAACAGGAGACAAAGGAGTACACTTAATTTGAAATGTTCTAATACTATCAAAACACACCTCATACTCAGTCCTCGCTCAACGATCCACTTTGTACATTCCCAGGCACCAAAAGAATCTTCGTAATAGCCTTTCCATGGAAGACATTAGGGGATGCCCACTATGGGTCACACTAAATATAGTGCGCCATATAACAGGGGTTGTGAAAGAAAGGGGCACCCTGTAATCCCTAGAAGAAGGGTAATGTAATTGGCCATAAACAAGTGTTTTACAAGGAAATTATTCATAAAACATTTTGACAAGAAAAAGTAAGTCAAGGGTTATTTAGAACAGAAAACGAAAGAAGGCATCTAGCACTTTTAACACAGTCAAGGAAACACGTACAGCGAAGGATGCCGATGTTTCAGTATTGTAATTTGAAGTGTTAATTCCAGGAGACTGATCATCAGGCTGTATTCATTCTAAAAGTGCTTCAAGTGATGGCGCAGTGAGAAGTGAAAATCAGTGAGCCTTAGTAAAACATAACAAAGAAGTACAAATATAGGTAAGTATTTACACTATGTACAATGAGTCTGTACCCATGGTGGTTTTGATCAAAACAAATACAAACACAATGAAAATGAGCATTTGAGTTTGGGTATCCAGCAATCAATGCTGTGGGTAGGCCCATGCAGTGTCGACGTTTCGACCCCTATTAAGTTTAATCATCCAGGGTCTTCATCAAGACAGATATATGGTAGTTATCTATAGAGTAAGGTATACAGATAGTCTCCACTCAGTGAAAAAAACTGAGCGATAGGAAGACACAGGAATAAATAAAAGGTCCTACTTAGCCCGATCGATCAGGGACAAGTTCAAATTAGAGAGATTTCTTAGTGGATTCTTTCTGTCAGAAAGAAGGAGGAAAACTTATGCTTTTAGTCAAAAAGGGGAACAAAACCACATTAAAACTATTGAAGAGGGGAATGCAGAGAAACCTTTACTGAGTGGTTGAGAGACTCCATTCTATATTGGAGTCTCAGGCCTATTGTGATAGGAACGACATGATATTCGCTGTCTTCAACAAAAGTGATGTGTCCAAACAAGCGCAGGAGCATGCATTGGTCAAATGAGCATGCAACGGATGTCGTCCATACATATACAGAGTTGTGACGGAATCTACAAGAGTCTGTGGCAAACCAGCATGGCAACCATGCAAAACAAGCAATGAAATGCATTTCACATGCGAAAAAAACTAAAGGAATGAAGAAACTAACCAAAAGTGTCCTGTAGGAACAAAATGGATGACCAGTCACTGCGTGCTACCAGAAAAGAGCACAGCATATGCATCATACTGTGTCAGTCATCCAAAATTGACTATATATGGAACCCTTGTGTCCGTAAAACCAAAGGGGCTCTAGGAAGACTCCACAATCCCAAAGTGATCTAATGCCTTTAACTTGGCCAATATACAAGGTATATAAGTCAAGGTGGTCACATTCCACCAATCGCATATGGGCCAAAGCTCCAAAGTTGGCGGAACAATATTGTAAGTATTTGCACAAAGTTCATTCATGTATGTCCTGAACCTGTCAGTGACATCCTGGTGGAAGTGTGGCTGGCAGTGGTGCAAAAACCAAGTTGAACCTATGTCGTAGATGTATAGGTGATGGCACCTCAGGCCAAATGTATGTTGCAATTAATTCATACATTGCTTTCAAGGCATGCGCCTCTTTACCGTCTCTAAACAACTCAGCATGCACGGGGAACTCGTAATGAGCATCCCATAGTCAGTACCCCAGGCTGAACGAATACTATAGTCCATCAATGATTTACCAATACAGGCCAGCATCCCATTGCCTGTTTCCAACAGTGTGCCAGGCGTGCCCCAGGAACTCGTGAAAGTACCCTGTGGAAGAGAGTCACTAGTACAATTACGGTGACTGCGCGTCGAGTACTCTTTACAAGTCTTAGTTCATTACAGAAACAAGATATCAAAATATACAGAGCCTATACACCAGGGGTCTCCAATCTTTTCTGTAGTGAGAGCTACTTGTGATCAGTGAAAATCATCATGAGCTACTGAGGGCTAAGCAACTGGTGCATTGTTACCATACACCCTCACACCCAGCTCCATTGACTTTCAGCCTAATGTCCATAGAACCAGAAACTATGGTTTGAGCAAAATACTTTTACTCATAGCACTATGACAGGACTGCCATATGTGTCAGTGCGAGTGTGGTCTTTGGGGATTTATGAACATGTGTGCATATGAATGGTATAAATGCGCGTGGGTGTCCGAGTGCCGATGTCGTATGTGCTTGTGGCACGGGAATACCTTTATCCGTATGTGGCACTGTTACATGTTTAATGCAAATATATAACCATTTTTTTTAAATGGGAGAAATTTAAAGTGCAGAAAACATTCTGCAAAAATGTTCATGATATGGGACATATTTCTGCACTTTAAATTTCTCCCACTTAAAATAATGGCCGCATTTTTCAGTTCTAAATATGGCACTGTGTCAACCAGCCACTTGGAGCAAGATGCCTGCTGTTTGTAAAGGCAACACTTTGAAATTGGAGAAAATTAAACTGAAGAGTTAACTTTATGTTTATATTTATTCCATAAAACTTATCATTGAAATGTAATCCCATTTCCAAGAAACACATTTACAAACACCAGGCATCTTGCTCCCAGTGGCCTGTAGACAAGGTGCCCTATTTATAACTACAAAATACAGCCATTTGTTTAGATGGGAGGATTTAAAGTGAAGAAACATGCTTCATAAAACATCAAGATGTAATTGGCTTAAGTGAAAGTTGAGAAAAACATTAATACTTAACCCCTTCCTTTCCAAGAAAGTAATGGTTACGTCCTTGGCTGCGGTGCTGCTGTGCCAAGGACGTAACCATTACGTCCTCGGCACAGCAGTCAGAAATCCCTCTGCTGTTTTTTTTTCAGCCTCGGGAGCCCAGCTGCCAGAGGCATTTGTTTTTAGTGTAGTGACGATCAACACGCATGGCGCGCGGACGTCATTACACTGAAACTGAATGTGAAATGAGCCGATCGGCCCATTTCACTTTCACTGCCTACGTGCTACTTGGGCTATCTCATCCCCCCGAGCACATAGGCAGACGGGAGAGGTACCATTGGAAAGGGGAGAATCTCCCCTTTCCAATGGTACTTAGTGGAGGGCGATCCCCAAGCAGAGATCCACCCACTAGACACCAGACAGAAATGTAAGGAAAATGTGATTTTCTTTTTAGCAAAATTTGAGGTTTGCAGAGGATTTTGGGTAGGAATACGTTGGAGGATCCACACAAATCACACCTCCCTGGACTCCACCGGGTGTCTAGTTTTTAGAAATGTCTGGGTTCGGTAGGTTTCCCTAGATGGCCACCTAGGCTGGGACCAAAAACGCAGGTGCCCCCCTTGCAAAACAAGGTTGTTTTGTGATGCATAATTTTGATGTCTCCACAATACGTTTTGGGCCCTTCCTTGTCACGGGTACTTGGCCCACCCACACAAGTGAGGTACCGTTTTATCGGGAGGCCTGGGGGAATGCTGGGTGGTAGAAAATTTGTGTCGGCCTGGTGATCCCACAATTTTCCCACACAGAAATAAGAGAAAAATGTGATCTTTTTAAGCTAAATTTGAGGATTGCAGGGGATTCTGGATAAGAAAACATTGGGGGATCCACACAAGCTACACCTCCCTGGACTCCCCCGGGTGTCTAGTTTTCAGAAATGTCAGGGTTTGGTAGATTTCCTTAGATGGTCATCGAGCCCGGGACCAAAAACAAGGGTGACTCCCTTGCAAAACCAGGTTGTTTCGTGATCAATATTTTTGATGTCTCCACAATATGTTTTGAGCCATTTCCTTTTGCAGGCACTAGGCCTAACCACACAAGTGAGGTATCATTTTTTATCAGCAGACTTGGGGGAATGCTGGGTGGGTGGAAGTGTGTGGCTCCCCACAGATTCCAGAACTTTCCATCACAGAAATGTGAGGAATATCGTTTGTTTTGACAAAGTTTGAGGTTTGCAAGGGATTCTGGGTAACAGAACCTGGTGAGAGCTACACAAGTCACCACATCCTGGATTCTCCTGGGTGTCTAGTTTTCAAAAATGTACAGGTTTGCTAGGTTTCCCTAGGTGCCGGTTGAGCTAGGGCCCAAAATCCACAGCTAGGCACATTGCAAAAAAGGGTCAGTTTTCAGTGGAAAAATGTGATGTGTCCACATTGCATTTTGGTGCATTTCCTGTCATGAGAACTAAGCCTACCCACACCAGTGAGGTACCATTTTCATCGGCAGACTTGGGGGAATGCTGGGTGGGTGGAAGTTTGTGGCACCCCACAGATTCCAGAACTTTACAACATAGAAATGTGAGGAAAATGTGTTTTTTTGGTCAAAGTTTGCAGTTTGCAAGGGATTCTGGGTAACAGAGCCTGGTGAGAGCCACACAAGTCACCCCATTCTGGATTCCCCTGGGTGTCTAGTTTTAAAAAATTTACAGGTTTGCTGGGTTTTCCTTGGTGGCGGCTGAGCTAGGGTCCAAATCCACAGCTAGGCACATTGCATAAAAAGGGTCAGTTTTCAGTGGAAAAAGTTGATCTGTCCACGTTGCGTTTTGGGCTGTTTCCTGTTGCAGGCACTAGGCCTACCCACACAATTGAGGTACCATGTTTATCGGGAGAATTAGGGGAACACAGAATAGTAGAACAAGTGTTATTACCATTTGTCTATCTATGCATTTCTGCCTTCCAAGTCATTTTGAACAATACCCTCTAATTCACATGCTAATATGGGTACCCACAAATTAAGAGATGCACAAATAACCACTGCTACTAAACTCCATATCTTGTTCCCATTTCAGAAATACATAGGTTTCCTTGATACCTATTTTTCACTCTTTATATTTTACCAAATGAATTACTGTATTCCTGGTACACAATGAAAAACCATTGCAAGGTGGAACTCAGTTATTGGCTCTCGGTACCTCGGTTTCATAGTGAACCTACATGCCTCATATATCCCCACAACCAGAAGGGTCCCGTGGACGTAACGGTATATAGCTTTCAAAAATCTACCATAGTTAGCAGAAGTTACAGGTGAAAATGTAGGCACAAATGGTTGTTCTTTTCAACTAAATTTCAATATTCTTTTATTTCAACTGTTACTTTCTAAAGGAAAACCTTGAAGGATCTACACAAATGACCCCTTACTGAATTCAGAATTGTCTACTTTTCAGAAATGTATAGCTTCCTGAGATCCATTATTGGTTTCACACCATTTCTACCACTAACTGGAAGGAGGTTGAAAGCACAAAGAATAGGAAAAATAGGCTATGTCCCAGTAAAATGCCAAAACTGTGTAGAAAACCTTGGTTTTTGACAAAAGTCTGCCTGTTCCTGGAAGATGGTGATTTTAGCACCACAACCCTTTTGTTGATACCATTTGCACGGGAAAAAAACAAACTTTCTTCTGCCGCACTTTTATCCCATTTTTTCTCCAAAAACCCACATTTAGCTGTATTTTGCTTCTCAGTCCCCTTTTGGGGAATCAACAAACCCCTGGTACCTTTAGAATCCGCAGGCTGTTGGAAGAAAAGGACGCAAATTTGGAGTGGATACCTTATGTGGACAAAAAGTTATGAGGGCCGAAGCGCGAACTACCCAAAATAGTCAAAAAAGGGCGTGGCACGGGGGCGTCCTGGCAGCAAAAGGGTTAAATATTTTTCTTCACTTTAAATTTATCCCACTTAAAAAAGGGGACTGTATTTTTCAGTTCTAAATATGGCACAGTGTCTACAGGCTACTGGAAGCAAGAGGCCTGCTGTTTGTAAATGTGACACGTTGAAATGGGAGAAAATTTTAAAGATAATTTAATCATTAAGGTAAATTTTCATTTTAATTTTCTGCCATTTGAAAGCATTCAGAAATATCAGTTTGTGCTCACCCTCCAATATTTAGTTGACAAGGACTTATTTAAGAGTTAAATACCTCGGTGCTTCAGTTCTTCACCTCTGTGCCCTGGGTCATAAACTTGACTCCAGATTTGCTCATTATCAGGCCCTGCTTTCTGAAGTCTAAAGAAAATAATGTAAACACAGCCTTCCCTTAACTCTAAAAAAAAAATGTGACCCCTTGCTTTTTAAAAATGACCGTAAGGCTGTGAGCTACTCTG
Source organism: Calotriton arnoldi (assembly GCA_963921515.1). Lineage (NCBI taxonomy): Eukaryota > Metazoa > Chordata > Amphibia > Caudata > Salamandridae > Calotriton > Calotriton arnoldi. The sequence continues at coordinate 4,455,718 of CAWUFW010000076.1, forward strand.
AAGGTGTCAACGAGCGACTGGTAGCTCACGATCGACTGGTTGTAGACACCTGCTATACACATAGAAAAACTATGCCAGTGTGTACCGATCCTATGGACCGCACAAAAGCATCCACTTACCTAAAATGCTGCATCAGTGAGCATGCGTGCCTCCTCTGCATTCAAAAGAAAACTGCCATCTGGGAGAATGCACCGCATGTGAGACTTCGCCCTTTGGATCGTGATATCAGTGTGGGCGTACAAACAACTAGAATGTGAACGACCTCAGGGAAGCCAATGCGTACGTGTCCCTCAATGACCTATGAAGAATGAATGAAAGAGGCCTTAACAGCCTTAAGAGAAAACTGTGTCTGAATTCAGAACCATCACACAACAAAAAAACTAGACAAACTAGCAAAGGACAGAAGAAGTTATGATAAGAACTTTACCTATCCATACCTAGTAGAGGGCTATTGCGATCAAGACAATAGAGGCAAATTTATCAACCGAGGGAGACAGTACCCTCACAGGTGTATAACCTTCTCTGACACCTCTGCCTCAGATTACTCTGACTCAGAATCAAGCACCAGCACTGCAACACACATGAACAAACTCTGAACAACAGAGTTTTTTTAGAACAAGACTCAAGGGACCAAAGGCCACCAGGGAGTGTCACGACTCGGGGCTATCATGGGCAACGAGCAGGGGCTGAGGCAGGGGACAAGGGTGAGGACGTGGCAACTATCCACAGAATACACATGGAGAACTCCAGACCAGGCAACAGCGGTACCAATAGTAGACAATACACCACCTGTCACCACTTTAGACATAGCACTAGTCTTCAATCTGTCACATCACACCCTCACTGTGGAGGAGATTACTGTCCTAAAAAGAGGCCTAGGTTTTGTTCCCACAAATAGACCTGACCCCTTTCTTGGCAAACTAAAATTGCAGACATTCTATAGGAAACTTATACTCACGATTCTTTTACTACACAATACCTTTGAAAGCAGCAGCAGTGCCACAGGGCTACGTCCCCCATCCACTTTCCATCCCCCCTGCAGTTCAGTTCCCACTAAACTATTCACATTTGAGAAAATCGGGAGTAAGGAAGTAGACAAACTCCAAGACACCAGGAAATATGTTTGCTACAATACTACCTCAGAAGAAAGTAAACCACTGACTACCCTTGCACTCAACCAGGACATAATCAAACCAGCCGATAAGGATGGGGGTATAGTCCTACAGGATAAAGAGGCTTAATGTGTGGAGGTAGTGAGAAAACTATCTGTAGAGAAACAATACACTAAGATTAGGAGTGATCCCACCCCTGAGGTCCGAACCCTCATCAAAAATCTTATTGACACTGGTCTAGATTCAGGATTTCTCTTGCAACATGGGCACCGATTCCTGAATGCATCCCATCCTAGGACTCCCCTTCCAAAATACATAAGAACCTGTTCGAGGCATATGAGCTGTAGATTGTATACTTGTGCATAGATCGCCATCTGGTGTTGGGCTCGGATGTTTGCAGTTTGTTTTTGTCTTGGAAGAGTCTTTGTGGGCACGAGATAGGTAACTCCTCCTTAGGACGATAGTGCGCATGGGCATCGACTCCATCTCCAGATTGTTTTTTTCCGCCATCGGGTTCGGATGTAAAACATTGCGCTCCGGGTCGGTGTCGTATTCGATCCCCCTTCGACGCGCAATCCTTCACCGCTCGTCAGTATTGTTTTGCTTGAGTTCTCCCTCGACGCGCATCCAAGGAATATCCACCAAGACCTTCGATTCCGGTCGTCGACACGGGCCATTGGGCCTACCTGCGCCATCAGGCCCTGCAGTAAATGAAAAGAACTCCATTTAAGAAATGTCCTTTGTGTGGTGCTAAATTTCCACACACAGATCTCCACGAGGTCTGTAACCTTTGCTTGTCTCCAGAGCACGAGGACAAGGATTGCCGAGCCTGCGCTTTCTTTCGATCGAAGAAGACCATACGTGATCGCCGGGCTCGACGTCACACGATGGCTCGATCAACTTCCTCGGCACTGGACGACATCTTCGATGCAGGCTCCAAGATCCAGCAGCAGGAATCGGAAGAGGAAGACATCAGCGTCTCCGAGGCAGACGACTCTGATGCCGAGGATCAGCCCATTACTCCAGGACAACGAACTGCGAGTACTGAACTCGACGCTCCTCTCCCAGTAAAAATACATAAGGCTCCGGTGACACCTTTGCCTTCGGGCTCAGGTAAACACCGAGATAAGTCTTCGGATGCCCCGCCCTCGGGCCCGGCTCCAAAGCCGAAAGAAAAGCCTTCAGGCGGCTCGGGACTGAGTCAGCCACGTACCGGTGCCGAAAAACACTCCTCGGCACCGAAAGAAAAGCCAAAGACAAGCACAGGGCCACGCCCTGTTATATCGGCACCAAAGTCAGCCTTGACACCCACCCCTTCGGCACCGAAGCAGGCCAAAGACAAGTCCTCGGATCCGAAGAAACACCATACTCCTTCGGAACCGAAAACTGCTACAGAACTAAAGACACCAACAAAGCTTAAGGACAGCTCCACCACTCCCAAAGCTAAGTCAAAGCACCACTCAGTGCCGAAAAAATCAGACGCCTCCGAAGAACTGTTTCGGCCAGATCCATCGGATCTGAAGCAGAAAACTTTGTACATTGACCCTCATACAGGTCAGGTGACCACAATTCCACCAAAAAAGTGGACATTGGCCATTCCAGACCCACCTGAAATACCTTTAAAGAGGAAGAACATTGCTACTTCTCCTCTTAGACCCATCTCTCCCCTTCCAACTATACCTATTTCTCCTACTTCTCCACTATCTCCTTCTTCACCTGCCCTTCACCAGGATGAAGAGGACTTTGGGGGTGGGGATGACCACAGTGATGGGCATCTGCAACAGGATGATGATGACATCCCACCACAAGACCTTTGGGATGATTATCATAATATCCCAAATATACCTGAGCCTGACTCATACCCATCCAAACCATCCCCACCAGATGACAACATTGGCTTTGCATAACTGATAGACAGGGCAGCCAGGTACCACCAGGTAGAGTTACACTCTGAACCTGGGGAAGAAGATTTCTTAATGGAAACTTTTACTCACTCCCAAAAGTCATCCACTACTGTTCAAAGACCCAGTCAGGGCTAGTGTAATCAACCCACGCATTGACAAAAAATATAAGCCAGCCCCAAACGACCCAGCTTATATTAAAGGACAACTCCCTCTAGACTCCCTCGTAGTATCAAATGCCCGTAAACGGGCTAATTCTCAATCCACAGGGGAGGCCCCTCCTCCAGACAAGGAGTCAAAGCTGCTGGACGCATCTGGCAAATGGGTCGCGTCACAAGCAGCCAATTACTAGCGCATTGCCAACGCCCAGGCTTTACTCGCCAGGTATGACAGGGCGCATTATGATGAGCTGGAGACACTTATACAGCACCTTCCAGACCAGTATAGGGCTAAAGCCAACGGCCTGATACAGGAGGGAAAAACCATCACTAATACCTCCATCAAATGTGCTTTGGATGCAGCAGACACAGCGTCCAGAGCAGTCAATACAAGCGTTCTGCTACGCAGGCATGCATGGCTGCGCATCTCTGGGTTTAAACAGGAGGTGCAGTCCCAAATTCTTAACCAGCCATTTGACCAGCAACATCTATTTGGCCCTTCTGTAGACACATCCTTGGAGAAAATGAAAAAGGACACAGAAACAGCCAAGTCCATGGGGGCCTTACAATTTCCGGCAAATAGAGGGTCATTTTGTCGCTCCACTTATAGGGGCGCCTCCAAAACCAGTGACACAGGCAACACCTCTACATACAGAAGTCCCACTCAATCTTTCCCTAGCAGAGGATATTTTAGAGGGGGCTACAGGGGTAATAATAACAAAGGAAGAGGTCGAGGTAACAATACCCGCACCTCCCCCGCCTCAAAGCAGTGACTTCCCTACGCTCCCCCCAGACCATTCCACACCGGTTGGGGGAAGACTATCACAGTTCCTACCTGTGTGGCTTTCCATCACCACAGACAGGTGGGTGAGACAAATTATCCAGTATGGTTACTGCCTGGAGCTCACTTCTACTCCACCAAATGTGCCTCCCAGGCATCGACCGATGTCCACGGAACATCTAACACTTCTCAAACAGGAGATTGCCTCCCTTTTACAAAAGCAAGCAATAGAACCAGTCCCCCTACATCAGAAAGGCTCAGGGGTCTACTCCCTTTACTTTCTCATTCCAAAAAGGACGGTACTCTAAGGCCAATATTAGACCTCAGAATACTAAACCTGTACATACAGTCCGACCACTTCCATATGGTCACCCTGCAACAGGTCCTCCCACTGCTCCAACAGGGCGATTTCCTTTCCACTCTAGATCTCAAGGACGCCTACTTTCACATCCCCATTCACCCTCCTCACAGGAAATATCTACGGTTTGTGCTGGATGGTCAGCACTACCAGTTCAAAGTCCTCCCGTTCGGAGTAACTACAGCATCCAGGGTATTCACAAAGTGCCTCGCAGTAGTAGCAGCACACTTGCGAAGACAACACATTCATGTGTTCCCTTATCTAGATGACTGGCTCATAACAGCCAACTCCCAAAACCACTGTGTTCAACACACACACAAAACAGTTCAGCTCCTGCACGACTTGGGATTCACAATAAATCTCACCAAGTCACACCTACAACCGTCCCACATGCAACAGTATCTGGGCGCTATACTAGATACTTCAAAAGCCATTGCGTATCCCAATCCACTCAGGATACACAGCATGCAGGCTCTCATAAAAAGATTTCAACCTCGACACTCACTTCCAGCTCGAGTGTTCATGCAACTAATAAGGATGATGGCCTTTTGCATTTTCATAGTGCCTTACGCAAGACTCCAAATGCGCCCATTACAGGAATGTCTGGCACATCAGTGGAACCAGGCCCAGGGCCAGCTTACAGATCTGGTGTAGGTGGACAGCCGCACACATCGCTCTCTGCAGTGGTGGTGGAACACACAAAACATATTCCAACGGGTGGCAGTTCATGGACCCAGTTCCACAGATTTTGCTAACAACGGACGCATCGCTCACCGGCTGGGGAGCGCATCTCTTAAATTATACCATTCAGGGCATATGGACCCCTCGGCAAAAATTACTCCACATCAATCATTTGGAGTTACTGGCAATTTTTCTTGCGTTAAAATCATTCCAGGGACATCTAGTAGGCAAAGCAGTCCTAGTCAGAACAGACAATATGACTGCAATGTACTACATACAAAAACAGGGGGGGACATACTCTCCGCAGCTTTCCCGCCTAGCCCAAACCATATGGAGATGGGCCATTCCACAAAAAATATACCTGTTAGCAGAACACCTACCAGGGCTACAAAATCAAATTGCGGATCTACTCAGTCGTCAGACACAACAGATTCACGAATGGGAACTTCATCCACAAGTTCTTCATCCATTCTTCCACAAGTGAGGCCACCCAGACATAGATCTGTTCGCCACACACTTAAACGCAAAATGCCCAAACTTCGCCTCCAGGTATCCACACCCATTGTCCAAAGGCAATGCGATATGGATGAACTGGTCAGGCAAATTTGCATACGCTTTTCCGCCTCTCCCACTCCTTCCATTAGTGGTTCGAAAGCTCAGACAACAGTCGCTCACAATGATCCTGGTTGCTCCAACATGGACTCGACAGCCATGGTTCACAACCCTGCTGAAACTTTCGCTAGTCCCACATCAAAAGTTGTACCTTTCTCCACAACTTCTCACGCAGAACCATGGAGAAATCAGACACCCAAATCCAGCTCAATTGAACCTAGCAATCTGGCTCCTGAAGTCTTAGAGTTTGGATACCTTAACCTACCTCCACAATGTATGAATATTATTAAGGAGGCTAGACGTCCTACCACTAGAGCCTGCTATGCAGCCAAATGGAAGAGATTTGTGATCTACTGCAATAACAATGCACTCGATCCTTTAGATGTGTCAATTCAAAACATTATTTGTTACCTTTTGCATCTACAAAACTGTAATCTGGCATACACATCCATACGGTTACACCTCGCGGCCATAGCTGCTTACCTACAAAACACACAACATTTGTCGTTGTTTAAGGTACCTGCTATCAAGGCTTTCATGGAAGGCCTTAAAAGAATAATTCCTCCCAGAACTCCACCAGCTCCTGCATGGAACCTAAACATTGTCCTTACTAGGCTCATGGGCCCCCCCATTTGAACCTTTGCATAGGTGCGAGCTACAGTTTCTCAGATGGAAAGTAGCTTTCCTTGTAGCAATCACATCTCTCAGAAGAGTTAGTGAGCTCCAGACCTTAACCATACAAGAACCCTTCTTGCAAATACATCACAACAAGGTGATTCTTAGGACAAACCCTAAATTCTTACCAAAAGTCATCTCTGCCTTCCACCTTAACCAGTCTGTTGAGCTACCAGTCATTTTTCCTCAACCAGATTCAGTGGCAGAGAGGGCTCTTCATACACTAGATTTCAAAAGAGCTATCCTTTACTACATTGAAAGGACAAAAACTTTCAGGAAAACCAAACAACTTTTCGTAGCCTTCTCACCACCACATAAGGCCAACCCCATATCAAAATCAGGACTTGCCAGGTGGATTGTTAAATGCATCCAGATATGCTACCTAAAGGCAAAGCGTACATTAGCTGTTCCTCCTAGAGCGCACTCCACACGCAAACTAGGGGCCTCTATGGCGTTCTTAGGGAACATCCCCATAGATGACATCTGTAAAGCAGCAACATGGTCTACACCACACACCTTCACAAAGCACTATTGTGTAGATGTGCAGGCAAAACAGCAAGCTACTGTGGGCCAGGCTGTATTAAAAACACTTTTTCAGACTACTGCAACAGGTACAGGTGGCCAACGCTAAGGAGATAACTGCTGTGTAGTCTATGCACAAGTATACAATCTACAGCTCATATGCCTCGAACGGAAAATGCTACTTACCAGTATGCATCTGTTCTTGGCATGTAGAGCTGTAGATCTGTATACGCCCACCCTCCTCCCCTGTTACCTCTAACTGTTCCAGTATTATCTTACTTAGATACCTATACATGGGCATCTTTTTTCTATTACTATTACTATTTATATTTCTTTGTAACTCCATCACGACCCTTCATGGCGAAAACAATCTGGAGATGGAGTCGATGCCCATGCGCACTATCGTCCTAAGGAGGAGTCACCTATCTCGTGACTACAAAGACTCTTCCAAGACAAAAACAAACTGCAAACATCCGAGCCCAACACCAGATGGCGATCTATGCACAAGCATACAGATCTACAGCTCTACATGCCAAGAACAGATGCATACTGGTAAGTAGCATTTTCCTTCCAGTCACCCTGGTCGCCCCATTGTATCGGGTTATGGTTCTCTACTGGAACCCATACACTAATTTGTTGTCATCTTTTTAAGCCATTTGTACCGCACACACGGTCTTACATGAGAGACCGATAGAAGAAAAACCATTCAACAAATCCTTGTCACCATGGATATACAGGCGCTATACGCTAATATTACATAACAAGAAGCCCAAGGGTGGTTAGAAAAACCCTGGATACAAGAGAACAGCTGCACTGGGTACCCACTTCATTTTGAGTCGTTTTGACAGAAATTGCTCTCAACTGAACTATTTTCTATTTCTTGGCACTTTATTATTAATAACTCAACAACTTGGCAGGGGGAGCAGGCTTCGCCCCTGACTTGGCGAATCTGTTCATGGTTGACTAAGAAAACACAAATCCCTATGAGCCGAATATCACCTTTTGGTGCTGGTACATTGATGATGTTTTTCTCATATGGGAAGGCACAAGCATCACACTACAAGATTTTCACTTATGGATCAACTCTTGTTCCACTGACATCCAATTCACATCAGAATACAGTAACTCACATTACATTTCTTGATTTCACCATTAAAACTTAAAATGGGGTATTGTATACTTCTCTATTCATTAAACCAACTGAAAGGAACTCCCTTTTGATGTGTACCAGTCACCATCCCAGAGGCCTACGAGATAACCTTCCCTATTGCCTGTTCCTTAGGTTATGCAGGAATTGTTAAAAAAAAAGATTTCTTTTGAGAATCCAATTTGCTGATCTCAAGCCCAGCAGAGAGCGTGTATCCGTTTCGCTTACTCAAAAGATCAAGAAAAAGAGCTTGGTGTACTCATAGAGAACACCTGCTCACTCCCAAAACCCACACTAATACAGAGGGTCATTTGATTTTTCTGAGCACTTACAATACTGATAGTAATGCCACATGCAGCATCATTTTCAAACGTTTGTGTTGGATCATGTCCATGATTAAATACTAAGACCTACCACTTTGCTCATTCAAAGGGGACCCCAACACCAAAGTCAAACTCATCAAAGCAGCTTCACCAACCACTACAGCTCCCACCATTCAATTGCAATGGAGCCTTTCACCCATCAAAGGGCATTTCAAGTGTGGGCAATGTACAGCTTGTAACCTGTGCAATGAAACTAGAGTCTTTGTTCATGGCAATATGTCACACACCTTGAATGCTTTCTCAAACTGCAATTCCCAAAATGTTGTGTATGCGATTTGGTGTCCATGTCAGAAAATTTATGTTGGACAGACCATTCAAAGGTTAAATCATACGTCCTACAACAGAGAAGTTGGATTAACTGCAACACAATTGGAGCACCATTGATGGTCCACTATGTGGAACTGGGACACACCGCAAACCAAATCCGATGGCCAAGTCATGTAAAAAAGGGAAAACAAGACAGTAGGCCTTTTCCATCAAAGAACCCTGGATCTGGAACAATATCACCATATCCATCAGGACCGCACCAGGTTGCTCCAATTCAGGAACGAGTTGAAGACTCACATCTTTCAAGAACACTACATCACAATGAATTAACCATTGTCATATGGTTCCTACAAATTCAGTAACATTGTGTATCTGGACAACATAACCGTCAGACTATGGGGACTAGGTCCACTCATATCATCAGAGTATGTTGGTCCAATTCCTAGTTAGCTCACAGGGCCCCATCTGAACCCCTAACCATACCAGGGTATCAGATGGTATCTGCAACCTGAGAACATGACCACTGTAATGCCCTGAGGAAATTGTAGAAACAGATCTTCCCTTTCATTGTCACTCAGGCATTCCCAGGGGAGACACAAGAAAGGTACAGATTGGCTTTTCAAACATTTATTGAAGCAATTGTATTCTTGTGAAAAAAACATGAGCAGCAATTATTAGTAGGACAA